>OZ038447.1:19926273-19986273 GCA_964036265.1 Daptonema setosum | reverse complement strand
CCAAAATGTACTGTTGCTTTTTGACATACATTTCTCAAGACATAATTTTAATAAACTTTTTGCCAGTCACTGTACTAAATTTATAAATCACCTTCCAGCTTAGTCACCAGGGTTTCGAAATCGTGTAAAAACCGTCAATGAAGATCGAATCTAAGATATGTTTACTGTCCATCTCTCCATTTTTGTAATACTTGCTTCTCAGTAGTCCGGTTCTGTAAGTTAGACTTACTGTACCGACATCGACGATACTTGAGACTTATGGAACAAAGAATGTGGCAATCGTTCGTCAAATATCCGCCGAAACGCCGAACGTTAATCCGATAGTTTTTCATCTTCTGGTTTACTGATTATCAGTTATGCAAACAACAGCTCGATATCGGATGAGATATAAATATGGAAAGAGCCTATGATCATCAGTTTTAGAATGAATGGAATGAGGTTTACGAAATAAAATGAATATTGGATTACCTGTTTATAAACCACAAAAAAGCTTTTTTGGGTTTTTTTTTATTTTTTTTCTGAGGCAGCCAAACGTATCCATCGCTTCAACTCTGTGGTGTGATGGTGTTTTGGAGGTTGAAAAGAAACAAACAAACAAACAAGACCCATTTTTTTACTTTTATTCATCAATATTAGTTTTTTTACATTTGTGAGTGTGGCGACTGGGGAATGCAAAAAAATCTACATTTTAGAGCATTCTTTAGTCATAACATCAGATTTCCACCCCGATTTCCAGACTAAGACCTTTGATTTATGGTGACTTTGCATGCGTCCTCCTAATTGACTACTGGATAAAACGGCCGTCAAGTTAAGCACGAATTCATGACCGCACTCCGGTAATAAACATGAAGTTTAGAAATACGGAATTTTAAGAAATCCTTTTAAGAAGTATTTTTTCATATATTCTTTTTTCATCCATAGTGTTCAAGCCAACTCCGAACCGAACCACCCCAGCCCTTAATCCGCTTTACTCACCAACTGTCACGTGTTTTGATCACACTTTTACTCCACTCCTAATCTGTTTACTTACCTGTTAGGAAATTCTTGACAAATTAATATTTTATTGCCAGTTCTTATACCACTATAGTTTGCGAAATGGGGTTGATTGTTTGTTAACTGAAAAATTTCGTAATGTTTTGTGCCGGCAGTACAACACCGTTTGATCGTATAAAAGCTTTGATAAACCAGACGAAGGAAATATTGATAACTTTTATTATGAACAGAAATTTTCACCTCCCAAAGCATGCAACTTTTGTGCTTCGGATTAGAGTTACCGTTATACCCTTGAATTAATAACGATTGCTTGCGGGCCAATTTATTCATAGAAAATGCGTGGTTTTGGATTTTTCGCCGAAAGAATTGAGAAAATTATAGGGTTAGAGTGTCTTATAGACCATTTTTGTGTTAATATCCGCCCGTATTCACCTAAAAAATATATATTCACCCAAGAAATAGACGCCTGGATCACTCCAACTTGCATAAAAAGGTTTACAAACAAACACTCGAGTCAGAAACAATGAACGGACTACAGTAAAAACGAAGATGGTTTGTAAACCGGTAGGCTGGCTTGGCTGAACCGGTTTACCGTCATCCACTGATCACGTTCTTCAAACAATACCTTCATATCTGTGTTTTTATATCATTGCCTGCGTTTTTATATCATTGCCTGCGTTTTTATACCAAAACCCACCTTTTTATGTCGATACTTGCTTTTTATACTTGGTTTATTATGTGCTGGTATGTGGGGGATGTGACTGAACCTATCTGATAATAGGGCTGTTTGCGTTATTAAGTACCGCTTTTTAAGTATAGTGCTGACAAACTTCTATTAGAAAATTTTGTTTGTAACATTTTGTCCTGCACAAATGCGAATTATGGATCCACACAAAAACCCACTCGAAAATCCTCGTTTTGGAGATTAAATAAACTTTAAGTGCTTCTAAGTTCACATGGGGTTTATAAAACATAGATTTAATGAAGGGTCACTGTGGTTTTTACTACTTTTCTAGTTTTTTGCTATGAAAGCTATTTTTAGCTTGAAAAGCGAGAAAAAAAGATAAAATCAAATTATTCATACAGTAAAATGATGTTTCATGAACCCAATGTAAGTTCCGAACTACCTGAAAACAATTCACCTTGAAAACAACCGTTTTCTAAGCAGTTTTTGTGTGGATCCATAATTCGCATTTGTGCAGGACAAAATGTTACAAACAAAATTTTCTAATAGAAGTTTGTCAGCACTATACCTGTTTATTGGTAGAACACTTCCACCTAGATATAACTGAGAGGTTATTATCAGATATCATATTCTGTTAGATTAATTACAGTATCACGTGGGGGCTCATTTACTTTTTGCTTAACTTTTATTATATACCTGTATACGTGAACCTTTACTTATATAGTCGAATAGTACGGCATACATACAATACGTGGAAGAAATAAACCAGTTAAATTTCAGTGATACTTCAGAGTTTTTGTTGTTGAAATCTTCGATTTCCGTTCATGCCGTAGCGAGTAAAAAAAGCCTTTGTGAGCTCAAGTCTTACTCACTCACTCACTCACTCACTCACCCAGTCACTCACTCACTCACTCACTCATTCACTCACTCACTCACTCACCCACTCATTCACTCACTCACTCACTCACTCACTCACTCACTCACTCACTCACTCACTCACTCACTCACTCACTCACTCACTCACTCACTCACTCACTCACTCACTCACTCACTCACTCACTCACTCACTCACTCACTCACTCACTCACTCACTCACTCACTCACTCACTCACTCACTCACTCACTCACTCACTCACTCACTCACTCACTCACTCACTCACTCACTCACTCACTCACTCACTCACTCACTCACTCACTCACTCACTCACTCACTCACTCACTCACTCACTCACTCACTCACTCACTCACTCACTCACGATCACGAGTCACACAACACTCTGTAATCCGACTGTTTACAGCGGTGCCTGTACGTCTGCGTCCACTACCACAATATATATGAAATAAGATTAGGAAAATCAAAACGTGTACATACCGATCTCTTTAACAATAGTGGATAACAAAAATATGTGTACACACACCGCTTCCGTTTGCGATGTTTGGTTAGCGGATGAGGGAAGAACGAAAAAGTTAATTTTCCCTTGAAATTTGCGCCCTAAGATGTAGATGAAATGGCTTCAAAATTGATAGTTTCCTCATCTTAGAAAAATCCCCCCTCCCTTTGTAGGAATGGCTCATCCGCCATTGATTGGCCGTCAGTCGAATACTCGGCGTTGGACAGTTTTGTTTGACTTAAGGAGTATTTGTGTTTGTTTATTCATATTTTAGTGGATATTTATTTAGCAAATACTTATAGTCTGGTTTCTTTTTTCCGGTCTGAGTAGTAGTCAACCACTGAATATCATGAATGTTCTGCGTGTAACCACATACAGGGTGGCTAAAAAACATGTTGCGTTTGAGCTGTTATTGTGAAAGGTATACTGGAGCTGTGGGATTGCGGTAAAAAGCATTCGATTAGGCATGTTTTAGCCTACAAAATGATGTGCTACTGAAGTTTAATCTCTCAGTTCCAAATTGTTACACATGATTACATAAAAAACATCGAATTTCACGTCGAAAAGTTTCTATTTTGTGTTTTTTGGTCGTTTGCTTAGTTGTCGGTTTCTATGCTTTGTGTAATTTTTTTATTTAAATGAAGTACTTTCGTTTGTAAGAGGTGATTTATTTCGATCTGTTTTGAAAAAAAAGTATCTTTCATAGTTTGCCATTAGGGAGTTCATGCCACGCGTGCTGTCATTGCTTCTGAAGGAGGCCAAACCGACCAAACTTTTTCGCCGGATTAGTTATTTTTCATTTTTATTTTTTGAAAATACTTGTTGCTTGTATTCTCTCATATGTGATGTGTATGTGGACAATACGTCATGCAATGGTTTCATTTATTTATTCAGTTTTACCACAAAATAGAAACTTTTTGATGTGAAATTCGGTGTTTTTTTATAATCGCATGTAAAATTTAAGAACTGAGAGATTAAACTTCTGTAGTACATCATTTTGTAGGCCAAAACATGCCTTAAGAAAAGCTTTTTACCGCAAACTCACAGCTCATGTATAACTTTCAAACTAACTGCTCAAACGCGACACGTTTTTTAGCACCCTGTATGTACATGTATCCTACATGTAAAGTCGGTTTTGAAATGGCTACTTTTATTCACGTAAGCACATGTAATTTTAGTACCCATCCATTATAGCAGACTGTTGCAGCAGCCGTTTCAGTTAAAGGATGTATGCAATGGACGACGGTGTTGTTTTCCATTATTGTATTCATGTGCTGAATAATCTTATGCTTCATTGCATGTTTCTCTTGAACTTCGTTACATGTCTGCAAATCTTTTATATTCTTTTTAATGGTACAAAACTTTTGCTTTTCTGCTAAGTAGGAGTCAATTATCGCTAAAGCCTTACAAGCGGTGGCATGATCTTGTGGCGTTCATCACACACATTAATTTTTTTTTACTTTATTGGAGATTATATTACATTATATTATTAAATTAGTATTATTATATTAAAAAATATTATAAAAAAATCTTATTTATATAGTATATATTTCCGACATTTCTGCGAGTACGTGAACCGTTTAATACCACGACGATTTTCACTGAACCGTAGCCAACCACTGAAACGCATTCTAATGGACTCTTCTTTACTAATAGAGAAGATGAAATAGTTTAAATCATAGCTTTAGCGAATAGAGCACTTTTTTGGTTCATTTAGGTTCAGAAAAAGAACAATGAGTTAACTGCCAATAAAGAAAACTGCCGATTACCCTCTTTGACAAAATTCCCCTCTTTTTGGAGGATTAGCTCGTCCGCTACTGCCCACACTTGATACTTATATACTGTTTACTGGCAATAGTGTCATGAAATAACACAATAACCTGTACTCAAATTCCAATTTTCGAATTCTCCATGAATTTGAGTTTCGGAAAGTCTTGTGAGCAGACCATCTTCTAATACCTTGTAAAAATAGTGCAAACTATATGAATAATAAATACTCAATCAGAACGGATCCGACCGGAAAGTGTGTTTACACAAAAAGTTCGCCCTAGAAAACGTGGGTTCTCTATCCTGACCTGACAAACATACATAAGAGTCTATATAGCTTCCGTGTATCCGCCCCCTCGCTTTGTAAATATGCTTTATAAGCTGTTATTATAAGCATTTGCAAATTATTAAGTTACAAATGAGAAAACCCATATCACCAACTCAGATTTGTGTTAAATAAGACTATCGTCCATTATGTAATGTATTTTAAACAGGAGGTTCTCACGTCATGAATTGACAAATGTTACAACGAAGGTTTTATCTTTACGGGTTTCTCAACCCTCAGGGCCTCAACCTGTCCCATAATGCTCCAGCGATTCGCTTTTGTTTAGATTTGTAATATGACGGACAGTGTGAAACGCGACAATAGTCCAGGCTGGCTCGATTAGTTTACCAATATGACTGCGTTGGTGACGGGGTATAATGTTACACGATTGTAGTGGTATGTGCCTGGGCTTTATATATGTGAAACATGATTACAATAATCGATTATACATAATAGGTTAATAATTGTTTATGATTTGTTGTTCTGGTCGGCCTACGTTCACATCGATTCGAATTTGAAATCACTCATTCGATCATCGTTGTTTATTCAAAAGTTAATCAGATGACTATTGAAATAATGGTCATTTCAAGAAACAACTTAGTGATTTTATAAGCAATAAAAATTCTCATACCGTATCCCTTTTCCTAGCCACACGTTACGTACATACATACATGTATCTTTCCACCCACGTAGAAAAACCACGCACTTGTTCTACTCAGCCTTATACTGCTGACTACTCATGTATGTATACTGTTCATGATTGGTTATGCGAAAAATCCGAATCGGGTTTGCGCTAGGATGAGTAAGATTTTTTCTGCGGTGTCAGTTGCATACGAGATTTTAAATTTTGAAAATTGCTCAAAATGAAGCAAAAATTTCAAATCTGAAGTGCTCCAATCTTCAGTGAAATAACCCGTAATTCTGGTATTTTTTGCAAGTTTTGAATTTTAATTACATGCCGATTACCTGGAAGAAACGAGCGAAGCCGATTTTCCCAGTAAGATTTTTCACCTTCAACAAGGTTCGAAAACCTTACAACGTATTGCATAATGAAACACGAGCAGTATATGTACTTCCACTCCTTCAAACTTAATGCAACATCAACTATTCTATTCGTATCACTCAAGCAACAGATGAAGTTTTGAGGTGCTCATTCCATGTCTCATTGAATCAATAATTTTTCCTGACCACGTACTTAATTTTTGCCGCCCACGTGATTTCTAGATTTAATCCCGCCCATCAACCCTACCACTTGATCACTTACGATTCTAGTAAACTTGAAACATCGGTTTCAATCACTTGGTTTTGTAGACTCAAGTGTTTCCAAATGTCATCCGATATAATCAGTATGTGTTCCTTGAGTGACTTTCAAAAGTGATCCACAAACATACTTGAACCTGGATTGATGAGTTACGATGAGTTGTTGATGCAAGATGGTATATAATAGAAGTTTTGAGACAGATCAGAAGTATGGAACAATCGTCCAATGACGTCGAGCAAAAAATATATGACGATGCAGGTTTTACATGTACCGTGGAATGATACACTATTCGAAAATAAAGTTACAAGAATTTGTTTCGAATAGAGATGCTTATTATTTCCACTGAATGATGGTGTCACTTACTGTCGATCAAATGATTGAACATCCATAAAACCACCTTACTCGTATGTACATATTTGGTGGGAAATTTTTCAGTTTATGATTTAGAAAAAAGCTACATAAGAACTATGTAAATTCATTTTACAATGATAATATTTTCAGCATAATTTCCATATAATTAGGTTGAGCTTTTCCTAAACGGCTTATACCGTACTGTAATCTGAGAAAGATCACGAGGATCGAGCCCGGACGTACTGTACTCGATTGCAAATCCGATGACAGTGTTTGTTTACAATGTTGAGAACATCGGTCAATCACGTATTCGTTTCAAAAAACTTGTTTATCCCCGATCCCGAATCATGTCAAAAATATTAACGGTTAACATGCTTTAGCCAGTAATATTAGGAATAAAGAAAAACTAAAATTCCAATTTACAGATTCCGTGTGATGGTTATTTACTCAGGCGTGTGGGTGTGATGTACTGTTCGTGATAGAATAGCTTGTTAACCAGCTTTTCTGCGTGTTTGATAACGGGAGAAATCCGATTTCAACTGGACCACACACGTTGAAGTTAGCAAAAAAAATTAACAAATCCATAAAATCCCTTCAATCTTCCCTTGTCTTCTTTCCACATAAAGAAAATCAAAGTCCTAATCTTGATACGATTGTTTAACCATTAAATCATATAATTTTGATGTTTTTACTTTATTGTTTCATATTCCCGAAACCTGGACTTTTTATAGTTCTTACATTTTCACGTTTCAGTTTCACGGATAATGTCCGCTCAACCCACCTCCTCAATATGTGTTCGACTCAGCGCACTCCTGCTCACCTGGATGTCAACCTGGGTGACAGCCTCACAAGACTCGTTATACTGGGACACTCCGCAAGTGCTGGACCTCAATTACCTGTCATATGAAAGGACTGTTTATAACGATCCGTATCAGAGGGCCTTTTTTGTGCAATTTTACAAGCCAACCTGCGGCCATTGTCGTCATTTCGCACCGACTTTCAAGGAATTCGCCCGAGATGTGGTTTCGTGGAGGAATTCGCTTCAACTGGTGGTCGTCAGCTGTGGGGATACGAACAATCTGGCGTTGTGTAGGGCCAATAATGTGACACATACGCCCTTCTTCAGGGTGAGTCAGTGAGTGAGTGATTGAGTGAGTGAGTGAGTGAGTAAATGAGTGAGTGAGTGAGTGACGTGAGTGAGTGTATGAGTGAGTGAGTGAGTGAGTGAGTGAGTGAGTGAGTGAGTGAGTGAGTGAGTGAGTGAGTGAGTGAGTGAGTGAGTGAGTGAGTGAGTGAGTGAGTGAGTGAGTGAGTGAGTGAGTGAGTGAGTGAGTGAGTGAGTGAGTGAGTGAGTGACTGAGTGAGTGAGTGTAGGAACTTTTAGTCAAACAACATTGGATGTCGCTTGGGCCACTATACCGGCCAACGTTCAATGGCTGGTTGTAGTCATTCAAGAGCAAGACACACCACAGTACGATTCTACACAGGTGAATCATTGATTCTCTGAGCATGATTATAGACTTAGAATTCGCATTGCAGAAAAGTAGCCAGTGTTGGTCAAAAGAGGCGCATAACCTATTGGACAACCTACTTTTAACCTATTGGATTTTGTCCTTTCCGTTGATTTTTTTAACACTCCTCAATCTCTCATCGAAATTAAATTAGCTGACACCTTCAAATAAAATCTGTCAATTGAGTTAGAACCCAATAACAAACGAAACGTAAATGGTTTTCAGTTAATCCTGGCCCTGAGTGGTTACCTGAACGTAGCCGTACGACGTACCCGCGGTAACAGCGTACTCAGCACACAACTGCATTCCAATCAACTAGTACCCGTACTCAATTATCCAAAGGTGGCTCTGGTGCAGCGCAACAACCCAATGCCCAGGATAAAACCTACTACGTTGGTTGTTTTTTACATTATTACTACATACATTTATGTAAAAGAAGATGAAATAAGTAAGCAAAAAATTTGCAGTGCAACGCAAAACATAGATAAATTTGTACATTCTGATCCAACTAGTGACGTGAATATTTTTATTATTTACATGATTTAGCGCAGAAATTTAATTATTATGCTTATTTTAGTTTAAAAATTTTATTTTACTTATCTTTCTAAATAAGCTTTATTTCGCACATTGAAGTGTATGAAATTTAGTTCGCATAATTGGTTGCATAAATTTTATTTTGCAGGCTATCAGCCCAGATAATGCCAGATCTGCTCAGTGCCATGCAGGCCGTTACCTCGACTACGAACGCACCATCCACGACCACTCGGCCGTCGTTCGGATTTCTCAATGATGCTCAGTTGGTGGTGTTGTTGTTGTTGTTGTTGTTGTTGTTGTTGTTGTTGTTTTTGTTGTTGTTGTTGTTGTTTGTTTGTTGTTTTTGTTGTTGTTGTTGTTGTTGTTGTTGTTGTTGTTGTTGTTGTTGTTGTTGTTGTTGTTGTTGTTGTTGTTGTTTTGGTTGTTGTTTTGTTGCTGTTGTTGTTGTTGTTGTTGTTGTTGTTGTTGTTGTTGTTGTTGTTGTTGTTGTTGTTGTTGTCGATGTTGTAAGATTTCGTATAATTTCAGACAGGCCTCGTTGTTTTACGTGTCGGAATCAGATATGCTACTGGCCACCAAAGACGCCCTCTATAACGAAGTACTGGCCTTCAGGCAAACAATAGCCGGGGATGACTTGATAGCCCTGAAGAAGTTTTATTCTCTCTTAAAAGATGTTCGTTCAATACTTTTGATCTCTTTATCTCTCTCATTAAACAATCTTGTTACTTTTTCATGAGTTTATTGTCATTTCAGTATTTTCCCATCGCTTCTGGCGTCGAGCAGCAACTGCGATCGCTGAAGCTACCGCCTATGCAGGTGAGCTAGTGAGTGAGTGAGTGAGTGAGTGAGTGAGTGAGTGAGTGAGTGAGTGAGTGAGTGAGTGATAATTGAGTGAGCGAGTCAGTGAGCCAGTAGTCAGTGAGTGAGTGAGTTAATTAGTGAGTGAGTGCATTGCAGCCTCTGCCACGAAGTCAACGAGCTCGACGCTTCTTCGCCGCCATGCACGCACTCATCAACCAGATTCCCAATGACGGCCAGATGACCATTGCCAACTACAAACAGCAGTTTGAATATCAGGAAGCGTTGGCCGCTTATCCTTTCCCTACACAGGTTGGCCATTTTGATTTCATTACAAAATAATATTGCGTGAGTATGAGCTTGAAATAAAAACTCATTAAGAGCTATATTGAACACCTGATTATTCGCCTTTGTCTTTTATTACAGAAGAAACTGTTTTTTGTGAATTTCAGCTTTGATTCTCTGATTCCACACATCAAGGTGTATAATATAAAATGTATAATGATAACTGAAAAAGACATGCTAACACTTCAATTAAAAATATATTTCAGTTTCCAATAATTTTCTTGAAATGCACATCTTATGTGAGCAGATGAGCCAATAATAGCATTTAATGGCACTTTGTTCAGGGCACACCGTACACGCATTGCAAGGGCAGTAGTCCCGAGTACCGCGGGTTCACTTGTGGTCTTTGGACTACCTTCCACGTCATCACCGTTCAGGCCTTCCTCAGCAGTTCGTTGTCTATATTGCCTGAAGAGTGTGGCAAATACCGCAAGAACTTATCTATTCACTGGACAAACTGGCTGAAAATATCTTATAAGCTCATTAATGATTAATTTATCGACTGGCAAACTAGCAAGCTATTATAGAATTGATCAAACCACTGACTTCAAGGCATAACTGACAGATTACGTTACTGACTGACAAGATGAATGGTTCATTCAACTGACTGATTGACAGACAGTAGTACCCCGATTTATATGATTTGTAAACTTTTTTTCAGGAAGTGCAGACATGGCGATGGCACCGACCCGACCTCTGTATGCCATCCAACAATGGGTGAGTCGGTACTTCAGCTGTGCCGAGTGTCGCAGTCACTTCATGAACATGACCACCGTCAGCTTCCCGATCGCTAATCATGTTGGTGATGTTGTTGGTGTTGTTGCTGTTGTTGATGTTATAATTGTTGATAATGTTGTTGTTACACAATTGTTGTAGTCGATGAAACTGTCTATCGCAGGTGTCATACCCGTCGCAAACGGTGCTCTACCTCTGGAAGGCGCACAACATGGTCAACGCCCGACTGCATCAGGACACGATCACCGAAGACCCCATGTTCCCCAAACGACAGTTCCCGATGGGCTTTCTGTGTCCCACGTGCACGACGGCACAGGGTGAATGGTTCGAGTACAGGGTGCTCAATTATTTGATACAGTACTACACGGCCATACAGCCAAGTGTGTATTAACTTGGGCAACAGTATTACTGTAGGTATTAAAAGCAGTATATTGTAAACAGTTTAAGATAAATCGTTCTAAGCAATAATGATCTTGGTGGACGGGTATTATCCTAATGGAGTAGAACAATTTTTCAACGATTAAGTGAGTAGTTCAGAAACACTGAGCTGATCAGGTGACTGAGAAGAGAGCCGTAACAATGTACATGGTGGGACACAACTTGAATAGCTTAACTCAGTCACTGAATCTACAAATTCATGTATATATGTCGTGCAGCCAGATGCAATCGTGACGAAGAAGCAACAATTGCCTTTTCGTCATGACGATAAGGCAATTGTTGCTTTATCGTCACGATTGCATCTGGCTGCACGACATATACATGAACTTGGGGTGCTTCTATTATACTGTTCCTAATCTAATACAGTTATTCTATAGTGTTTATAATTATTTCACCGAATCAGGAATAAATATGCGCCTCATTAACAACGTTGCTGAAAAAGTGCAACCGTTAAATTGAAATATTGCGTGATTGCAATGTTATGATTTATTGTAGTATTGTATATTACATGTTTATCCTTTCTGCAATGGAATCTCAATTTCATTGTCATGTCATTAAATAAACTTATGTATTCTATCCTATGTTGTGTCTCGCAGATTCATGCATTACATTGCCATATCATCATTATATTACCATTGTTTATTGCATGATCATATCTATTTTGTACATCGCATGATAATTCTGTTATGCATCACTGTATCAACGAATCAATGAAAAAAAAACGTAATAAACATTGGTATGAAATCATAATAAGGAGAAGAAAATCATGAACAGATCAATATAGTTTTCATTTTACCCGACGTAACACATGGGTTACAATAATCATACAATAAGATTCGAGAATTGTTAGAGAGTGCCAGTTTCCTTAAATGTCGCCCAGCATGGCTTCGTCCCAGGGACCGTGGATTGTGCTAAAATGAAAATATTTTTTAGATTAAAAATAAGAAAACCGACAAAATCGAAAACAATAACCAACTTTTTCAACGGCTGCATCAGCACGAGCAGTGCCGGACAGATGAACAGGAGAAATGTTACAGACGCCAACATGAGCCAGGCACAAACCACGCTCTGCGGCACAACGGCTGCGATGAGTACAATGGCACAGATTACGGTAATGCCGTGGTATATATGGTACCATATTGACGAGTGCTGCCAGTAAGGTTGTCAATGGTGAGTGAGTGAGCGAGTAAGTGAGAGAGTCACTCTCTTACTCAATACCAACATTGATACTGAGCAACGATTTTCGCAATGAAGGCCAAGCGGCGAACAAGACGACGGTGAGCAGCAGTAGTGTGAATGCCTGCTCATTCAGTGACAGTCGGGATACCAGACACACGAGGCGAACACGGCTGCGTTCAGTGAGAAAGAAGGCGACACCCTGTAATAACACAAATATCAACAAGACTGTAACGGAACTTCACTCGATAATTAAATATTTTTCAATAAATACGATAGTTCCGGAAACGACTAAATACGATAAATTCGGATTTTTCACATCTCAGATTCAAAATTTTGTTTTCAAAATGGGACTGTACTTTGTACTGTGAAACTGACTTTTGGACTAATTTTCTGTCGTATTGTCTTCTAGTCCCAAAAGTACATAGCCAACTTTCCATACTCTAGTTTTTGTAAAAGTAATAATGCATTCAACTGACACGGGTGCATCAACGCCGTAGTCATGGAATGCCAGATGTAGTATGAAGGCACCGGCACCATGGCGTAGATGGTGTCCGTGCTCACCGTGGCTGTCAGGGTGCGCATCAGCGGAGACAATCCGAAGCCATACCCAAGCAGAAGACACATCGTCCTTCAGCATTGTTGATACTGCGAAGAACGAATATCAACTTATATACATGACAGTGAATTGAGAACTTTAGTTTCAGAAAGCATGGATAGATGAATTAACTCATCTACACAGACTTCCACGATGTATGTATTATCGAAGAATTTTAGTCGATATTGTTATCGGTACCGTCTCCTCCAGGTTCCGAACCAGGACCACCAGTTTTCGAGGCTGGCGCCCTATGCACTAGACAAAGACTAGGCTGGCGACCATCGAGCTAACACTGATCGACCGTCATCCAGACGAGTGCGAGAACAGCTGACGTCATCGAGGTGACGGCCAGCAGAGTCTGCCACGGCACGACGTGATCACGGATGCAGGTGAACATGAAGATGTAGAGGAAGACGATACACAACTGCTGGACCAGATGACACGCACCCAATACACACGATACGTAGCTGTACGTTTGCGCGGTTACTGAATATAGGTGGCATCTGTTCACACTATCGGACAAGGGATGAATAGTGGAACCACCCCTCTTTGGCTTTTCCAAAATGTAGAATTTGTTCTTGAAGCGGTATGAGAAACGGCCACGAAACTGCTTATTACCCCGAATTGAGAAATCCCTCCTCTTTGGAGGATTGGCTCGTCCGCCAGTGATAGAAACTGATATTGCTAATTCACATTCATCTCTTTTTATTCTTAAAAATGATTTGTAACGTTTAACGTTTACATAATTTTTTTTCTACTTGATAATCATGCACACGTGTTTCAGGTAGAGAAAAGCTGTGTAACCCAAGTTCAGTACCAATCTACAGATTTTAACTACTGTATGCACATCCACAAAGTTTGGTTATCGAAGACCATGATGAATCCCTATTCACAAAACGCGTCGTTAACATTTTTTATAGCAAAAATATCGCTATTCTAAGAAATTATTTACTTATTGTGGTGAGACAGAAATTATGACAAAAATAATTTTTACCATTTCTGCGTAGTCCATCCATGAACTCGGGCCCACAGTAATTATCAGCAAATGGCTGCCGTTCGTACAGAATACGACGCCACGGTTTTACCACCGACATCCGAGTATCTTCATCGGGCAACTGTCCATGACTGCGCAGTCGCATCTTGATTCTGGTAAACACGATACTTTTCTCTCACTGATACATCTTCCTTACTGAAGCCATCAAAGAACACTAATACCATATCAGAATGTTGTTTTCGAAGTGGCCATACTCGAGAGCATTCAACCTGACTTGCCATTTAATTAGAAAAAAATCTCGACAAATATAATGAAACATAGTCGCGTTGTTTTTGTGAAAAAATAGCCATAAATGAAAAATGGATAATCGGGAATCAAACTTTGGATAATCAGTCTATGATTCCTTACGGATACATGTCTGTGGATGAGAAACCATCGATCACCGAATAAGCATAAGTATGTAACCAAGTCACCCACAAACCGACCCAAATCAATTTATTGCAACGACATCCATAAGCCTGTGTTCGTGTTTTGTATGGTTTCAATTAATGAGATCCATACATAGTTGTATTATTTCAGAGACATTGAATCACAATAATTTAAGTATGTATCATAATGTTTATCATACAATGATTTATAGACAACCATCGAAGACTCAGTAGACATTAGAATGCCTATACCAGCCAAATGTGCCAGCAGTCAGTTCGTCAGTCTGCCGGTCGATGGTACCCGTTGATCGGTGATTCAACTCGATCAGTCGCAGTTGCCCGTTCTCAGGAAATTCGAAATGGAACACTTGATGCCGGGGCTGAAAAACGTTATTTAATGAACTTGATTGAGTTTATGAAAACTAAAATGAGAATTAACATATAACTCAAGGGTTTACAATTTTTTGGCAAAAAATCTTATCTTAATAGGCGAGTAAGGGTTGACTCAAATATGTAGTTTAATGATTGTAACCCGACCTGCGTCCGTTCACGTCATGTCCGGTTGAGTCTGATTCTTCGGGTATTTCATCGTAGTTGGGGTTAGCTGAAATCAAAGGCAGATATGAAAGTCATTATAAAAAAATATGTAAATCATGTGACATCATCTTAAACAGCATTGATCAATCACAATAACAATTTTGTTTCTCCTGATACTGAACATCCTCATGAAAAAAACAACAACTACAAGAACTACAACAGCAACAACAATGATGTTAACCTAAGCATCTTCATGAACAACAACATCAAAAAATAACAACAACAACAACACAACATTCTCAACCACAGTAAGTAAACCAACACAGTGCAAAGCTGGCCAGATGAAAAGACCGAGCGTTGACGGCCACCAGCCCGACGCATACCAGAAGCGCGACAAATACAATAGGTGACCGGGACATATCTGATCTGTAATACTTGGAAAACATTGAGAGTTGCAAACTAACGACACCTGGATTTACAGTATTGCGATTCATTACATGCCATACATTCAACGTGAAAAAATCACCTGATGAACACAAGTTTGACTTTGGAATTCGATTTCATGAATAGATGTAGTGGACGGTCTCTTGAACTGATCTGATCTTGAGACTATCTTATCGATACAAAAGGATGAAGTCAAACTGCCGCTTCAAACGACATACGTACAATACAATGGCGGACAAGCCTATCCTCCAAAGGGAGGGTAATTCCTTCAAAAAAACGGGGATATAAGCAGTTTTGAGGAGTAGTTTTTACATACACCTTGAAGAACAAATTCTACTTTTAGTAACTGTCATAGTCCATAGAGAGAAGACTTCAATTTTCCTTCCTTCCCTCGTGCGCTAGTGAATTGACAGGAACATCAATTATTGACATCTATTCACTATTACAAACCCACCTTTCTACGTCACTCATCGGTAACATCCCCACGAAAGTAATTAGACCCGGATGTAAAAAAACTCCCGTACTCTGTCTGTCAATGTACAAGCTTGTCATTATAAATAGCACGCTTACTGTAACTACTGCAGTAATGGAAAAATGGTGGAATAGGCCGGTCTTATCAATTGAATTGGGATTGAATATTGGGTAAAACCAGAACTTTTCGTTCATGAATATTTCTCCATCCACCGAATTCACGCACAGTGAGCTAACAAAAGTTAATTACATTACATAAAAGACATTACAAATGCAGAATCATTTGTCATGGTCATACAATACCTTTGTCATGTGTCCTCATGCTTTTGTATGTCCTGGGCTTGGCCCTAATGAAAAGAATCGACAGATAGTTCCAAGGCCCTTTGATCTCCCAGTGAATTGTCAAGCTTGATATGCCTTCAACTTTGTGGTATATACGTACACACATAGATGCAAAGTTTGAAAAAGCAAACTTAAGTAACAAGATTACTGTAGGTATGTAGGTACCAATCCAAACCGAAGTTAAGAGACACGCGACCTGCGTGCGAACGTCTCGTGTGACGTCATCAGGTTCTCAACCTATCAGGTTGTCAGAATGACAGAACAACGTAGATGAACAGAACATGTATAGCAAAAGGTTTCGAAACACCGTGTTGGACCTAAATACAATCTGTTTAGTTCCCTCAAATAAGTCAGAATTCTTTGTCCAATCACTAACACATTTTTTCAGCTTCATGAACATCGAAACTATAGAATATGTATATGTCAGAGAACGCAGAAGTCGGTTATGTTTGGGACTACCGTAACTTTTAATACAGATGGTGTAGAATCCTGATCTGACGGTATAAAATGAATGTTAGTGAATGTACAGACGGTACGAGATGATGGTACAGACGAACGAGGTGGTGAATCCAACCGTCCCAATCTGAAATATGAAACTGAAGTTACGATGCTCGAAATAACAACCTCATAACAACCGGATCAATTAAACAAGCACCTACGACAGTTTCGACATGGTTACCAGTTATCACAGCAAAAACGAAGAGTTAGTCAAATATATAGACGAGGTTAATGAATAGATAAACAAGAACTTCTACTTGAAAGGCTGCACCCACGTAAAGTACATACATACATAAATTAACTTGCTTACGTCCACGAACGTACATACCATATCTGTCTACTAAAACGGTATTAGCAATAGATAAAACTTTTCTCATCGAGTATGTATGCAGATGCACAACAGTAAAGTAGTAGTTATTATTATCCTATCCTATTGGCCAGACAAGAATCACATGAAACATGCAAACAGTAGGACAACGAAAACAACATAAACCTTAACCATGTAATTTACGAATTATAGTTGTTTTATTCTTTCTAAAATGTGTTTAGCTCTTACTTATTTGTTTAATCAAGACAATGAAACGCTACTATGTATGATACATACTCTATGAACAGCAGCGTTTTTCAACATGCAAAACAATGAAGAGTCAACGTGACCCATTATTTACACAATGTACAGGGTGGGCCAAAAAAAAAATCCGCGATTTTGTGAGACCATAACTTTTGCAGTGGACAATGAAATTCTTTGAAATTTGCAGGTTATTTCAATATCACATTAACTTAATTTTCTCTAAAATTTCAATTAGATATCTACCACACACCGGCCACACCATCAGGATACATGATAATTTAAATTTTTCCTTTAAACCGCGTCATTGTTTTAAAAAGAAATCATGTGTATAAATTAGTTTTAGGTATTATTCTTATATTAAATTGAACGAGTGAACTAACTAGTAATACAAGGATTAAAAGAAACTTGTTTAAGTAGCAATTCGGTCTAAATTCAGTTTCAATGTTAATGGAAAACTCTTACAGTGGGATGGCTGCTTTTTTCCCCTTGTCTGATGTACGGCATTACCTTAGAGTTGGTTTTTATTGATGAATGTGAATGAAAATCTCAGAATATCTCATTGATTTAATATTTTTTATCGTATTGAAATTTCAAAGACATGCAATGCTTATAAGCATGAAACTTGCGAAATAAACAACCACGGTAGGTGGAAAACTCAACATTTGCCATAACAAGCTTGATCCGCGCCGACTAACGTTCCCCAAAAAACATTGACGTATAGACAGAACGAGCATGTTTTTCATAAATCTTGAACTTTTATTTATTGAACTTGAAGTTTTGAGGAAAAAATTAACGTATTTGAAACGAAGTGTCGCTGAGGAGGAACGCAACAGCCGGTAACAGACATGAAAAACAGTTAGCACCGGAACTATCGCGTTATTGGAAGACAGATTTAGAAATAAAACTTTTCTTACTAAATAACCGATTAACTTTCAGTTTTAAACCATTATTTAATTCATTCGTTAAATTCATAAACAAATTGATGCTTATAAGTCACGTATGCACATGATTTCTCTTCAAAACAATGACGCGGTTTAAAGGAAAAACTGAAATTTTCATGTATCCTGTTGGTGTGGCCGGTGTGTGTTAGATATCTGATTGAAATTTTAGAGATAATTAAGGTAACATGTTATTGAAATAACCTGCAAATTTCAAAGAAAGTCATCGTCCACTGCAAAAGTTATGGTCTCACAAAATCGCGGAGTTTTTTTTGGCCCACCCTGTATTACCATGATGAAATCTTCAATATCGGTTATTTTGAAATATTATAAACCTTTGTTAAAGAGAAGAAGCAAACAGAAGCCCGAAATTGCGGTAGCATCAGTTTTCTGGGTGCGTAACACCTACGTACACATACAGATGTTGTATTAATTACGCAGTATGTCGATTTACCAGAATAATTGCTTAGATTGGATTCCACGAAGTATTTTATGGAATGAGTGAAACCAGAAGACAAATAATTTCCCCAACCATGTCTATAAAAAGAGCACTGACAGGCAATCAAAAGTTGGGGGCGTTCCTCCCATGGTAATCAACCCAATATGCCACCATACCAACATCTAGGTTACGGTATCGACGAGTCTCTACTTCCGAGGTATCTTACATCGTATCGTAGTGTAGTGTAAGCAAAAAGATGGGCCAAAAACCGCGATTTTCGCAGATCGAATTTGTTTTCGAGAAACTTTTCCTATTGCGAGAAAAGCAAATGAAGGACATGGCGCTTCAAGTTTGCCATGTAACATCTTTGTGTTCCATAGTTAAAAATATCGTAATTCGACCGAATACAAATGGGTTCGTAAAAAGAGAACCATGAATGTGAATGAGATTCATCTGATTTACCTTATAACATTCCTTAATGAAATTCAAATTAATATCCATAAATCTACGAACTAAGCGTAATCTACTGAATCGTGCGTGGTATTTTGTTTCATAATGAACACGCGACATTAATTACTAATTCAATAAATTACCGAACTAACGACGTCATTATCAGTAACGGTTCAGCGAACTTTTGTCGACTTTTCAAAAGAATAAAGAACATAAAAACAGGTGGTTACATTGCGTGTCGTGTAGGTTTTATTCGTGTTTCACAATTTCAGTACTTCCATTTACGTTAATCAAAGTGTTTTCCAAACGTTAAATTTTCGTGACAACACCGGAAAACAGATTACAAACGTGATCATAAAGAATACAGTAGGTACTAGGAACTACGAAACGGATGTTGATACCCCAATTGATTATACTGAGGAAACACTATTGGAAACCTTTTGCAATTTTGTAATAACGGTTTTCCCTAGGGGTAGTTAAGCTACATAAAAATACGTCACAAAGTTTCAATTCCAGCTTTTTGTTGAGCGTGACACCGTGAACGTATTCCACTGTAATCATAAATATTCAAACCGTTTCTTGACCATGCGTAGTAATTAGCAACCCACAGTAAACGCAAATTCAGTAATTAACAAAAAAATTTGAAGTACACAAGACCCAAAAATAAAAATCAGATAGCTGTATGATTGCTTCAAGATCTCTTGATACTTCAAACAGTCTGAGAAAGTGTCATTCTCAGATTTGTTTACTAATCCTGCTATGTACATATTCTATTTTCATGTAAAGCACTAGCGGATGAGAAAAGAAAGAAAATGACCCAATTTCTGCCGATTCCCCTCCCTTAGAAGGTTTGGCTCGTCCTGTCCTCCAGTGATGTAAAGTATTTCCTACTGACAGTTGGGATAGGTATATTCATGACACTTACACTGGAATTGGCGTGTGGAATCGGTTGGCTGTCACTGGAATTGACGTGCATATTGAATACATATCACAATTCACATGCACCCTGTTTATATTTAGATCACTGAAGTCCACCTACAACAACATCGGCGGATTACAGTTCTGCCTAATTAGTTAATCCGCAACCGTAAATCCAAAACATGATCACGAGTTCACGATAAGATTATTGCCTGTTATGAACTCGTGGTTCACTGACGGGCACACTACGGTTTACTTACGTTTCATGAAAGGGAAGCCTTTTACATTACTTCTATGTGAATGAAGAAAGCTTATATTTTGTCAAATTAGATAAAATGTTTCACTTCAAATGTTTGCTTGTCTTGCTAAGTATGTCTGCCCAAAAACGATTATATCTATGGTCAGGGGTGGGCCGGGTTTTTTGGCACTTTGCAGGGGGTGAGGGGGGTAGCCGAGAGAAAATCCCATTTTACCCGACCTGTCCGAAAAGTGGGGGGTAAGGTCGGGTAGGGGGGGGGGGGTAGAAAAAAAATTTTTTCGCATAAAACGCTTGTTTTTTGCTTGTTTTTGCTAAAAAATCTTCTATTATATGGTATAAACATCACATATACCGGTTTTTTCAGGTTTTAACCAAGAAAATTAACCCAGAAAACGTGTTTCTTCGAAAAAAAATTCTTACAGCCAGAAAATTTTGAAAAATGAGCCTCAAAATCGAGGTTTTGAGGCCGATTTTCTCAAAAATTTCGAGTAGGGGGGGGAGGGGGTAGGCGACCTAAATTTTTGTCTAGGGGGGAGGGGTAGGCTACCCGCCGACCCTGAAAAGTGGGGGGGGGGGGGTAAACCCCCCCTACCCCCCCTGCGGCCCACCTCTGTCTATGGTACATCGCTGCAGCTCTTTATTTACCATTCAGGTTTTCTGCACCTGCACGTGTTAAAACAAACAAAACATGAACGAAACAAACAAGAAAAATCTGGCATAAAAGCGGTATCTAAATTTATGATCAATCATTTGTACAAAAAAAAGTTGAAAATCTAAGGGCGCACAAAAACTAGTAACAGTAATTGAGTGTTTAGCTTTGGGAAAAGTTATGTTAAAAATAAGACAAGTTTAGAAATAACCACACCTACTAAGCATTTTTAGCTGAACTACCGACTCAAAGTAATATCCAAAAGCACGACTCATTTAACGAGCTATTTCAAAGGTACCTTGACTTTGACTAGACTAGATCAGATAACACAAATCAGAAGCTAATAATAAATTTTTATCTGTTTAAAAAAACACAGGAAAAAAACTAGTAGGCTTGAAAAAAACACAGAATTTGGAATAACCTCACAACTCAAGTATCTTTGCAAATGCCATAGAAATGTTATGTACAATATATATATTATATTATTATGATTTTGGCTCGTCTTTGACGGGCTCATTGCCGGGCAGCTCAACATTACACGGTCGGGTTGGGTCGGACAGAAAGTTGTTGAAGCACAGCACGATCCATTTAACCTGAAATAACTCAATTTGATCAAGTGATTAGCCAGAAAATTGCTAATTGATAAGAAGCTCAGTTTAGAAAGTCTATTTACATTTATAAATGATTCACTGAAATCTCAAAGACTTAATTGAGAGAAAAATAAGACTGATTAGAGAGTAAATTTTTGTGCTGTTACTCAACCCAAATCGTTATACAGGCCTACCTACCGTAACTACACTGTTTATATACCATTCTGAGTGGGTGTCATCAATCAAACCACGCATTCATGGGCAACAGAGCTAACAATTTCTGTTTGAACAATGAAAGATTACGATTACATTAGGATTACCAACACCTGCCCTGATCGAATCCAGGACCACCAGTCTAGGAAACTCGTTGGACTTAAAAATTTTACTTAGACATAGTGTTCGATGCAATAACATAACCATTTTTGGCGAAGTCACATTCGGCATAATATATTCCGGCAAAATCAAACATACCCAGATAGCTGAATCAAACATAGTTAAGTCCCTTTCCGCACCTCGTTATCGTGCACCTTCTCACAAAAACGGCAATAACACAATCACCCAATGGCGAACGAGCTAATTCTCCAAAGGGAGGGGAATTTCGTCAAAGAGGGGGGGGGCATTGAAAGTTTTCAGGTCATATTACCGACAACTTAGAAAACAAATTCTACTTTTTGAAAATGTCAAAGAGGGGGGAATTTTTCTTTTTGAAGTTGAACCCCTTCTCGTTCGCAAGTGCTATCACCTGCCGAGGTGCAAAAACATGTCTGCAGATGAATCAAGAGAAAAGCACCATTACCATCATAGCAGATAAACAATTAACGAAACACTGAACTGCCAGTAATCTTCACGAATCACCTGCATGCCATTTCAACTTCAGGAACAGCACACTATAATATACTCAAGGAGGCTTTTGTCGGCGGGAACGACAATGTCACGTAATATTCATTAGTACAACGTTGATAAATACTTTGAGCATAATTTTCACTAAAATCAACAATCAAAACAAAAACAACCACTGAAAACAAGCAATAAAAACTGTTTGAAAGGAAAAAAGCCAATGGAGCTATTGAACAGATCCCAAAATCAAATCACAATTAGCTATAAATTTCCAAGTTTGGACGTATGGATCAATTGCATCGGGGCGAACAGAACGTAGAATAGATTCACAGAAAATGAAAACACTCTCTGCTACGGAAAAAAAACTTGATCGGTTCTGAATTCCAACCCACCTCCTCAATTTTGTCATCATGCTTTTCCTGTACGTGCATTTTGGCGAACTGACGCGTGGTGAAGCGTTTATAGCAGAGACAACACTTGGACATGCCGTCCGGTATCGACAGCAGGTTGTTCTCGCAAAACTTCTCAATCTGAAAAATAGGAATTTAGTTTTTCATAAACCCTACATAACCGTTTTACAAGTTTAACAAAACGTTTTTTTAACCAACTATCAGTTGAAATGAACGAATATGAAAAAAATTGCAATTAAAAACTGATCGTTCACTGACTTCTAGCTCGTTATTACGCTTGCCCAACACCTCAACGTGCTCATCAGCCAAGCGCTTTTCGTGCGGCAACAGATCTTTCAGACGATCTTCAAACCTGAAACGAAAACAGATAAACGGCTGATACAAAAACTGAATGATTCACCGATGTAACAACTATTTTGAAATAGCGATTGCCAACAGCTACAAACAAAATCTGCTCACAGATTACATAACAATAAATCTAAGTCAATGATGGTCATGCATGTACCACACTCACGACAACCAACTTGATTAGTGAATTGACGTAAAAAATCCAATCTGATTACCATGCGCGCCAAAACACTGAACCGGGGAAAAAACTAACAGAACAAATAAAAAAATCAGCAAAAATTTTCAAAAAAATACGAACGCGCGAATGTATTTGGCGAGTCGTTTGGGCGTCGCGTTTTTCTTTGGTTCATTCCTCAACGTCATCGTGCTGATTCTGCGCGGTTCGTCATCTTCGAATTCGTGCCACAGACAACCGTAGTAATCGACCGAGTGCACCAGACGCAGATACAACACCAGGCGATCCAGCACTCGAGTCAGGTTCTGGTCGCGGTCAATCTAAATAATAATCGGAGAAAAAATTCAATCATAACGTCACTTGAATTTGCTGAATTCGACTATGCCGGAGTCGACTTCTCTGAAAATACTTGTTTACTCGGTAGTAAAGAATACTGTAACCAACGCCTGGGTACTACTGCATTATCTAAAAGGCAATGTGGTGATAACTTGTGGATATGCTTAGAACAATGCTCGCGTACGACAAGTGACAAAGTTCATCGTTAGATCAAACACACAAACCTAATAGTATCCAAAACATCGATTGGTAACCTCGACTGAAAATTTTAGCCTTATTAGCTTTTGAGATAGCTCACAGCGACAACCAATTAAACAACAACTACCGTACCCGTACACAAGATAAGCATGCGGTATCTTGTTGACTGCCCACTTTTAAACAATCGTTTTAGCCTTCAGGTCAGCTCAAAGGTCATTTCAAACACGCTCTTCTTATCTTTTCAAAAAGGCGATACAAATAAGTTTTCTACCGTTATATAATGCAACTACGATTTTGTGATTAAACTTAATCCTCTAAAATATTCTCATGTTAATCAGCATTTCGGTCTACTTAACTAAGGTATTTCTTTAGATTATTGATTAAAAAAATGCCAACCAAATCTTTATTGGCATCCGGCTGTTGTTTGGACTTGTCACCGTCCTGGCTCGTGGATTTGGTCTTCATGAGCTGATGCAGATGGAATGCCAGACACTCGTCCAAATTGATCAGCAGCGGATTCGCACTCGGTTTGCCCTCCGACGCCTCGCCGGGTTCAATATCATCTGCAAGTTATGCTTTAATATAATAAAACTTATTCCATCTTATAGCTGTCTTAGAACGTTTCTTCGTTGCTGCCCTCATCATGCTTTTACATTTCAACACTATCTTTAAATTTTTTCATCAAATTTCGTCTACTCTTCTATTGTATACTGCATGTGATCAGGTCAAGATGGTCTAACTGAATGAATCTGCAAGTGACGCTTCTTCATGAAATACAAATGTTTTACAACACTGAAGTGATGTCTTCACCAAAACATACCCAGTTACAAAAGTGAATTTGAAAATAGAAGAGATGACAAAGTATCAAGTGAAACATTCCAATTTTCTAAACTTCCACTGAATTATCATAGCTTGTTCTATCAATGAAACTACTGATAAATATAAACTGTCGATCATCGGTCATTCATCACACATATACAGAGGTGGGCCGCAGGGGGGGGTAGGGGGGGTTTACCCCCCCCACTTTTCAGGGTCGGCGGGTAGCCTACCCCTCCCCCCTAGACAAAAATTTAGGTCGCCTACCCCCTCCCCCCCCCCTACTCGAAATTTTTGAGAAAATCGGCCTCAAAACCTCGATTTTGAGGCTCATTTTTCAAAATTTTCTGGCTGTAAGAATTTTTTTTCGAAGAAACACGTTTTCTGGGTTAATTTTCTTGGTTAAAACCTGAAAAAACCGGTATATGTGATGTTTATACCATATAATAGAAGATTTTTTAGCAAAAACAAGCAAAAAACAAGCGTTTTATGCGAAAAAATTTTTTTTCTACCCCCCCCTACCCGACCTTACCCCCCCCACTTTTCGGACAGGTCGGGTAAAATGGGATTTTCTGTCGGCTACCCCCCCCACCCCCTGCAAAGTGCCAAAAAACCCGGCCCACCCCTGCACATATATACACTCACAAACCGCTCCGCTATAAGGTCAGCTGGAAATGCGACCTTTATAAGAAAGAATTGGATTCTTGGCAAAGCAACAACAATACGTTGACATTGACTGTGAGACCCTGACAAGCTGACGATGCTTATTAGTTTTTTTTTCTGCTCAACGCATGGCTTCTTCCATTTTTATACCACACTATTCATATTTATGTCACTAGGTGCATTCTTGATTTCGCATAAATAAATTCTATATCTAAGTAGTAGATAATTTACGTTTTATTGCCGATCGTTACATGAGAACTATTTGTTAAGCCAGTGAATTCAGAAACACATGTGTCTGCCCTGCCTCACCGTTGTAAAACTCTGACCATTCACGACGGCTCAGACATGTTAACTTCGTGTCCCAATTGTCAATGAATACATTTCGTATATAAAAAATCGCAATTTTTGCAGGCATAACAATAGTTACCGTTTCGCATACAATTAAACTATGGATTCAATAACAATACAAAAGTTTTAATAAGTTTGTATAATGTTAATAAACCTTGATTGGTCTGCTCACTGGATCCCCACAGCTGGCATCTTCTGTCCAAATGCTCAATCAACGATTTGCACAGCTGGATATCCCTCAACACAACCGACTTATCACCGGCCAGTCCATCGGCCACATCGATCCGACGTTTGAATTCGCGCCATTCGATTACCTGAACGTAAAGGGTAAACATTAAAAATAATTGGCTTGATAACATAGATTGCAAATATTAAGATAGCAAAGTTGGCTTTGATTGCATAGATGAATGGTTTACCTTTTTTCTATTAATGGGAATTGGGCAGTCCGAAGAACGGAGCTCGAATCGAATTATTACCTAATTTACGGTGACATTACCGGAGAAGTCTCTAGGGTGTCTCATTCCAATCGGTCACACTTCCTGTTAAAAGCACAAACAAGTAACCGTTCGTGGTTCTAAGCACATGCGTCATCATAATCGACTTGTGTGGTACGTTAATGGAATACAGACACAACAATTCATGTTGTTGGTGTAACATATTCGTGTCAACTGCGATCGATATAACCTAGACAACAAACCCAAGTCGAACTATAAAACGTCTATAAATAAGACACATAAAACCGGCCAACCAGCCCAACCCGAACCATGACACACATCATATATTATATCTCACATTATGTGTTCCGGCAGGACATCGTTAACTTTTTATGGCTACCGTATAACTTGACAAAAGTTTTGAGATTGGTGTACAGGCTCACTCCAGACGACCATAAGTTTGACTGATGCATCGTTTTAATGAACTTCAAAATTGTGACTGTCATTCAATTTTGTTTTGATCTCGATGACACACACAGACTACACAGCTCGTTCTCTTTCTGTTATTTCCAATGTCCCAATATTAGGTACTCCGATTTTTGCGATGTTCTGGACTACCTGTTTGAAAAACTTCATTATATTGTTCCATAATCATCAATAAGTTATCTTCCCACCGATTCCTTTATTCATATTCAACTACCCCATTTTTGGTCTTTCAATAACCTCAAAAAATCTCAGCTGCTGCTGGCTTTCAATCATGTATGTCGGGTCATTGACTCAGCATTCCCACCAGTCAATGGTTCACGGCACTCACAGTCATGGCCAGTATATAAGCCATTGTCAACCGGCAAACACTTAGTGTGTGTGAGTGCGACAAGCACTTAGTCAGTCGGGCATCCAATGCCCTTGTAACCCGACAAGCTACATTAACCGACCGTGGTAAACGACCATTAATCGACGGTAAACCGAGCAAAGATTCGGACGGCGGCGACGGCCATCTTCCCATCAGTTGTTATTCATGGTTAGCACGATTCAATTACCAAAGTAATACAACCACACTATAGACAGTATTGTGCAATGTACGTCCACATGCATTTCGATACTGATACAGTGATACATGTCGTCGCCCGTCCCTCTGTCGTCGACCGACTCCCGTGAACGTGCATGCTTGATTAACTCGGAACGCATTCTTTCAAAACTTGTAGTTTCACTGCTGTTCATGCCTCAGTATTCATTAAGACAATGGATTTTGAATAAAAACATTACCGATATCGACAACCAATATCGATTAATAGGTTCGTCCATGAACGGATTGAATAGAACATCTTTAAGTCCGCCATATATGTTCAAGTGAATGATAACGTTTAAAAGCATCAATATCTTTTGCCCACTGCATACAAACATCTCATTTTCAGACATCTTTATTGTCAGATTACAATCAACATTATACCACATGGCACATTATATAAGATGACAGAAGTGCAATTTTCGACGACAACCCGCTAGACAGTAAGTAAAACTAGAACACCATTTACTTTCCTAAAATTTTAAATGTGTGCCATATGAGAACTGACGCCCCAGGGTTTTTCATTCATATATGCATGAGGTCGGTCGCGCATTTGCAACAAACCGCTTTGCCATTAATTTCAATATGCCTCTTGTTGTTGTGGTCTTCATAACCCACCGCTGGCTACATAGATGCCTCCCGCAGTGAAAGTATGTACTCGAAGTGAAAGTATGTACACCCCTTAACGCCATATACTTTCTCAATTTCTTATCTTTGTCAGCCGGATTAAACAGCTAAAAAGTATGCTCACAGTCGCAATGGCAATAAATTGTTTTGTGGGGCACCAATAAATATCATTTTGAGTGATGTGTGCAAGCCAAGCACGATATCGTTTGAGCGGCGGATATAATCAAGAGCGAGACCTTTTCTACTCGTAATCTATAGTTTGGCAGGCATAGTGGAGCGACATTTGTGCGATTGTGAATGTGAAGCAATTGACGCACGCACCAGCAGTGTGCTGTGGCACCCAGTCAACTGTACGTATCATACCAGACATAGATCAGAGTAATAAAAGTGGAGATAGATGGAGCTACTTGTGCCGCAACATGGCACTTTGTGTGCCTCTTGCCACATACATGACTGGCCCGATGTATCATACAAAACATGATAATAATACTGTTATATGGGCACTTGTACACGTCAAGTCATTACATACAAGGCGCACACAGACCGCGCGGCAACATGCGAATGCGCCCTTCTTAACCCAACGCCATACCACTTGACATTCTTATAATGCGCATGGCGTGACATGAGCATCCCTGGAATCAGTTGTGATTGAAGCGCATATCATTCAGTAACACACAGTTAAAGACATGACCAACAACAAAATCCGTTGTGATTGAGGCGCATCAGTATCATTCAGTCACGCAGACTTATAGACATGAGCATGAACACTCTGGACGCAGGATCCGACCACCGGAAGCCAGTAGACGACGTCGACTTGATTGTGCAAGCCGACGACTCCGCACCTGGAGGGCTGATATGTGGACAGATGGCACTGCCAACTCCGCCCCCTCCGGCCGGCAAGTACGGCATCTATCATCAGTTCAAGCTCGAGGCCGAGCTTGCCAGAACACAACTCGAACAGGACGACATGACATGCGTCGAGTGCATTTCCACGCTGCCAA
Organism: Daptonema setosum; assembly: GCA_964036265.1. Taxonomy (NCBI): domain Eukaryota; kingdom Metazoa; phylum Nematoda; class Chromadorea; order Monhysterida; family Xyalidae; genus Daptonema; species Daptonema setosum. The sequence continues at coordinate 19,957,578 of OZ038447.1, read as the reverse complement.
AACTGACATTCTCCTTTGTATACCTACTACTCGTGCTGGTCGGTATCGTGGGAAATGGTTATCTGCTAAAGGAGTTATTATTTTGTCGACGTCAGCAACTTCTTCAAAACAGCAGACGCCGATCGTGCACTGATACGCTGCCCACCCAGGGCGTCAACAGTGTCGTGCTCGTGGCAGCTATTTGTGATCTTGGTTGGTTGTCGAGCTGATTTGCTTCACTCAGATCAAGCCACTTTCAGTTATCTGTCATCAATCACAAAATGAAAGCTTTTCTTACAAAACTGTTTTTTCAGGTTACCTCATAACTAGCGCGCCGGATCTGGCAGCTCACGCTTATGACCGCGGCTGGATTATTCCAGCACCGTGGAGCTGTTCGATGCTCAGGTTTGCTTTGATTTGAATCCTGTATTACTGCATATATTAAACAAATATATTCTTTACTACAGGTACGGCCAGCAAATTTTCATGAATAGCTCAATTATGCTTCAACTGCTGTGCAGTTTTGAGCGATACATGGTAGTGAGAAGTGAAACTCGAACATGCAGAATAAAGCCGACTTACCTTTGGCTGATGATTACTACAAGTTGGTCATTTCATCATATCCAGCATTCTGTAAACTTAATTCGGTTAACTGTTATTAATATGCAACTACCTTATGTTATTATCGAACAAAAACCACCAATTCGTACTAGAATTAGAGTTAATAACATGTTTTAAGAGTTGTTGTTTACTCGGAGTCCAGAACATTCGCTCCGACTTTAAACTGATTTTTGGGTTTCAGCTTTACTGGGAACGTCCTTCAGTGTGCTACCATACGCCGCTTTTCAGCATTCTTTTGACGACCACATGCTCCGCCGCTGTGGGTGGTCACTTGATTTCGAGACCATTCATCATTTATGGTACAGGGTTCGTTGCATACTAGACATTAATCACTGCTACGTCACTCAGTTCGCATTTGTTATAAACGTTTCTTGGTCATTCCGACTTGTCTGGGTTGAGGGCTCACACACAACATCCTGTCAAAGATACATGAAAGGGTTCATGATAAACTAGGGTAAATTATTGCAATCAATGTAAACCTGAGTCTCATTATCAAGTTAGAAGGGCCACAGAAAAATGATTAAGGTTTTTCTTATAAACGTTGATTGATATCTTGACCGAAATGATCGATATTTTAGTTTAAAAAATTATAGACAACTGAGTACGGGATATACTACTTGATACCTTTACTGACGCTCTTTGCGATGACGACACATTTGGCGGCCATGTCGTGGATCTCAAGAATACATAACAACGACGGCCAACCAGTCGCAGGTAAACCAGAATGTTAGTTAGAAACACCATTAATGATTTGTAAGTGAAGTTACCAACTGCGTTTCGCAAAACGGAATGAACCATGAAGCCCACCGGTGAGGAAACATTATTTTTACAGTGCTCAAAACAGAAGACGGCCAACAGCTCGTCCGACTACGCCACCAGGTGCTGCTACTTATTTTTGTCCGACTGGTCGTCTTTACGATATGCTTCTCACCAGCACAGTGTTAGTCTCCACTTCGAAGTTTTATACCTTCGTTATCAATCCGTCCAGTTCGTCCGGCGAGAAAGATAATCAACAACTTCAAAACATATAACAACCAAAACAATTTGATTAAATTACTCTAACCCATAGCCACCCGTAAGTAAGTTTTTTACAGTGCGTTTCATGTCCGAGTACATCGCACTACTACGCCGCATTCCCGGTTGGCTCAACTACGTCATGAATTCCTGCGTACTACTCCACTGTGTGGCCAATCCTATAATATACGCGCGTTGTTGCCGGTACTTCACGTTGGTGGCGATCAGGGGTGGGCCCAGTTTCTGGCCGAACAGGTGTGGGGTGGATTCAGGCTACCCCACCAATAAGTTTAAAAAATTTCAAAACAGCGGACGGTAACGTAGGTTGCATTATTTACATATTACTCGAAAAACCAAAGTTGAAGTGATGCCGCGGTCTGACCGGTACGCTGACAAAATAGAGCACAGCTCGATAAATCACTGATTCTCATGTGTTTTCCTCATCAAACTTAAACCAACAATCCGTGTAAAGCATTCAAAAAGACTCACTGAAATGTGCCAACGTTCACAAAACCATAGGGTTGTTGTGATATTTGTTAGTCTGGCAGCAGCAACACATGCTTTATTATTTATGAACATTACTTCATGTCAGATGAGTATCTCGAGCTAAAAATGCCATAACAGCTTCCGTCCCACTACAGTGGCAGTTTTATTTTGCTATTTGTATTGTATTTTGCTCTGCTTTCAATTAGTAGAATACTAAGTATTCAGAAGCCGGTTACCATCAGTTGTTTTCAGCGATCCGCCAAAGCTTACGATCAATGTCATTCCACCGTCCACGTGCACGCAAGCTCGAAACAGCATGCACGAAATGAACGGCGGCATGGGCTCGAAGCCAAGGTTCCCATTGTCAAGTTTTGTCCGTGTCAGTGTCACATACTATTCTGAACAAGATGCTCTATTTACGATGCGTACATTTACATAGCTTTGCATCACACCAAATAATCCACAATACAAAAATCGCAATTATTCATGGTAAATTGACAAATTTTGAAAACGATAACTTTTAGCTGCCCGATAAATCTGTCCGTAATTTACGCATACCAAGACTTTGAAGGGAAGTGAACCATGACGTTTACCATCTCTTATATGCAGGTTCACGACAGGCGGAGACGACGGTGATTCGGATGCGGGTGACGCCGACAACGGAGAAGGCGTCATAACGACCACATACATTGCACAACAAAGCTTCGATGATGAACTGTCTCCAATATCACCAGATCAGGGCACCGACTGTTTCATGCCGCTAAAATGTTCAACATCGGTGCAACCATTGGACACCCGACAGCGACGATCGACAACCAGCAGCGACAACAACATTCTCAACAACAATGTCAACAATAACCACAATCACTCCAACAATAATAACAACAGCTATTCATCGGTTTCGGTTAAAGAGAAGCAGCGTACGGGCAGTTTCTTGAATAAATTGCTGAAGGGTCGCAAAAAGAAGAGCCATTCGCTGACCACGCAGATGATGACCCACAATACGTCAGTCCAACCAGCCCGATCCATTACGTCATTCCCTTCAAGTGTTCAGCTAACCGCCGGCGGTGTACGCAAAGAGCGCAAAACCATGGCCTCCATTGTGGCCGAAGGAAAGAAAACAGGTTGAGTGCAATAAAACATATTTTTCGTTATAAAAGATGAGATATTTTGCGATAATTTCAGGAGAGATTAACTTTCTATAAGAGTCAAAAAAATTTATCACTACCACTTTAAATAATTCCTTTGCCATCAATCTGCATGAAGTTCAATAACTTATCCACTTGCAGCGGATCGCAAGAACACTACTGCCACCGGTCGCCTACGAGCTGACCGATACGCCACCACTCCGACCGATGATGTCAATCCAATGTCGAGGGCTTCCAGTTACCTAAGCATCGATATCGAGTCACTATCGGTGTCTGGCAGTAACCTAGAGTAAAATTTTAAGTGATGATGGTTATTGAAAAGGTGACATGTTTGTGTGATGACCAGAGATGTTTCATCCCATTAAGACTACTATACACTACTCAGTTGTACTTTTTCCTTAGCCAAACAGTAAGTGTTACGTAAGCATGGTTTTTCCATGGACGCAACATGATTTTTGCAAACATGTGTAGCGGTTGCAAAACAACAGGGTACGACAGCCGGGATAGATATCCCTAGAAAGTTTCTTGATCTCCCGCACCGCATACGTGGCCGGCCACAAAGATACCAGTGGATACAAACATCTTATTGATCATGTTTGACTCTCATTTTTCATAACATTTTACTTCTGAACGAACATGTATACAATTCTAATATAATTACGCTACGCCTGTATATAGTTTGTCCCTGTTCAACGTGTAAGCGTTTTTTACATGTCAAATGTGATGAAGTCCCCATATAAACTATTTATTCATTGATAAATCAACCCGTCTTAAGACTGCTGGTTGATGCTTGAATTAGCTTCGGAACTATCAAAGACGCAAACGCCAATGTTTTCTTACAAAGAAAAAGATCGCTCCTAAAGAAACGCGATTGCTAACGGATTCAGCGTGGCTAAGAAATTCCACAACACAACTGTGATCAGGTATTTATAGTGCGTCTAAAAACTGTGTTGTTGCATGTTATACATAAAAAATTTAATGAAAGTAAGTCACTTTTATTCGTTCCTTTACTAGTGGCATATGCCAACAAGATACCACTGGCGAACGAGCCAAACCTATAAAAAGAGGGGAATCTTTCTAAAGAGGCGGGCATTGGCTGAAATTAGGCCAGTTTACATTTGATGAACACGCTCTACTCTTTAAAACTGCCAAAAAGGTAGGGAATTGCACGTTTCCTTCCGCTGCTCATCCGCTAGTGCAAGATACATGATACAAGATACAAGATACAAGGTACCAATATTCAGAACAGTATAATTACAAGGTCACAGAGAACATCAACAGGAAAGACGGTCGTATTGACGACGCCTGAACTTCCAACATGCCAAGTTCTTCCTCGCCGGATCCTAGTCATTTTCAAATTCAATATGACAATTTTCCCACAAAAATGCACAAAACTAACGTACATTTTTCTATAGTTGAAGTATAACCTAACATCCAACTTCAATGACAAAAAAAAACAAAAAAAAAACAATAAACAAACGTGAAATAACTAGAAAAAAATTCTCTGTTGTGTGACGTGACGACAAACTTTAATCACATGCCTGCCAATGTCATACCAAAAATAACGTAATTATGAAAAACATTGAAAATAAGCAGAAAAATAAGAAAAAAATCAACTCAAACGCACCTGAATCTGTGTGCCCTTGAGTTCGACGCCACGCAGTTTCCAGATGATTTTGGTGAGATTAGCATTGTGCCAGAAGGTAGCAATGGCCTGCCGAGTCCAGTTGGCCGTCGGGTCGGGCGGTAGCAGACGTACCCGGAGAAAACCACCGTGACAGTCGGCTAGCAGTTCCTCGATTTCCTGCATGATAAGTTAAAAGTGAAAAAAATAGTTGGCAGTAAAACTATCGAGGTTCCCGTGATAATGTTTATCATGTGCAATTGAGCCGGGCAAATGAGAATAGACATAAATTGGCGAACGGAACACATGTTTTACACAAACTCATTTTCTGGCCCGAATTGTAAGCTAGTGTAGTACAGATAACGAAATCACAGTGGTATCGTTTCAATCATAATGGAAAAATTTCCGTCGAAACACTTAACAGTGCAGTATCAAACTCCGATCATTGAGATCAAACAATACTCACATTCACAAAAAAAACAAGAGAAAACCAACGTAGCAAAAATTCAACTACCAACGTTTCTTGTGACAGTCGGCGCCAGATTGCGTATCAGCACCGAACTGGCACGATGCAGATTCATTTCTTGCAGATTCTTCGTTTTGGCCAACTGTGTGATCTGCAGATACATGAAATCATAATTTTCTTGAATTAATTTCCCGCATTACCTTTGATTATTGATATTGGTAACGACAATAGATTTCTTAACAGAAAGTTTACTGTCGCAGTAATACGACTTTCAATGAAACAAACAATGTTTTGATAACCTGCGACAAAAACACTCCGCTGGCCAGTTTACTCGTCTCACGCACTTCTTCAGTGTTATTCAGGTTATCTGGCAGATCGGCTGCATGACGACCCTGAGTCGGCAAATAGCAGAATTAGTGATTGAGTAAGTGAATGGGTGTGTGAGTCAATGAATGAGCTTGTGAGTCAACGAGTGACTGAGTGTAGTGCATCAATGAGTGGGTGAATCGAATAAGTATAGAAAATGATATGACCAACAGCCTGCTCGTGCTGCTGAATATATAGGGAGTAGTCCTTGGCATGCTGCATGGCTTCCAGGTCCATCGCCGACACCATGCCATTCTCATCCGCTGTCACCAGGCCCATCTCCTTCAGTTCTTCGTCCAGTGCTTGCTCCTGGAACACAATTAAATCAAAATAAATCCACATGATAAATTGCATGCATACGGAAATCACAAAATCGTACACAAACACACTCGCAAATCGAATTTTTCAATGAAAATCAACCAACGTGATACAAATTACATACTGAATTAGGGAATCGCACAGGAAAACCGAATAATTAAAAGCCATGGATCATGATATATTTATTATTGTTTATTCAATCATAATTGGTTGACTGTCATTATTATTTATGACCAAACCTGATGTGTTCGACCGACACCACCAGGCGCCTTACCAGCAATCGGATTCCCGTCCTTGTCCATCTTGGGCGGCTCTGGCTCTTTTTCCTCGTCACTGTCGCTGTCGCATTCGGCCTTTTCGCCTAAAATATCAAGTGCAATGTATAAATCTCACAAAGACATTAGTTTTCGTTCCATTTATCGAATCTTATAATCAAAAAAGGAAGAAAAGAACTATAAAATATTAATAAAACAGATAAATTGACGAATACGTTGAGAATTTACATCGATTCAATGGAGTTTTTGAAAAGTACCAAACTACCAACCAACAACGAAAGACTCTTCCTTCTTCTCTTCCAGCACATAATCGAGCTCGTTGAGCATGCCCAGGTCGCCTTCGTCACCACCTAAATAATAAGTTTCAAATACTGGAGGAAAAATAGTTTGTAAAAAATAGATTTCAAAGCGCGAACTGTACTCTACTTTTGGAAAGTGATGTTGATGTGTTCATCAACGTAAAAGGAGATAAATATTGAGTGTGATAGAATAAAAATTACTTTCTTCACATGCATGCATCTCAACCAAAAACCACACAACTAATCAACATTCAGCCAAAATAAGACCAGTAACCAGAGGAAGAAATCCGCTGCTTGTTCAAACATCTAATTCAGAATATAAAAGTAGCCAAACCGACCGAAACCCAGTGAGGAATAATCAATGAATAGAAAAAATGTACAACTTGAAAAAAAACTGACTAACTTACAGAGTGAATAAAAAACCAATGCTGTTTCGAAACCATGAAGCAGAATAAAGAACACCATTCAACACGGACCTTCCAATATAACGATCATGGCGTCAATGAGCTTCCTGACTTTCCTTGACTCGATCACATCCAACGACACCTCCATCCAGCCTCTGACCAGCAGCTGCATGAACGCGTCCAGTCGGCGATCCACCTTGAACTTGCGTCGGGCCTCGCGCTCCTGCTTCAGCATCGGGTGGTATCTAAAAATAAATACGTTTGAATTTCGGATTTTATATCAAATGAGAATGCGTTTTTCGGATACGTTTACCCCCATTTTCACTTTGTTCTCTTCTTATGAAACTAACCCGCACATGCTTTTATTATGGATCTCATGAACCACTAACTAGTCCACTAATCTCATCTTGTGTATTTACAAATTGGACTCAACTAAAAAATGACTTGGCTACTCCAAATAACGTAATCAAGCATCAAGGTGGCTTGAATGAATATGTTGAAAGTCTAGTCCAGAAATATCGCGAATTCTGATACAAAAACTTGATTCAAGAAAGGAAATCAATAAAAGTGGCAACCAACTTCTCTAGGAACCATTCCTCCTCCGAATGCGCTTGGAAGAACTTGGCTAGTGAACGACGACGATATTCGAGCTTGTAGTCATTGTAGGCGTCCAATGCCGTGTCGTGATCCTGAATAGTGGGTAGTGGGTGAGGTGGGTAGTGGGCGGGTGAGTGAGTGAGTGATTGAGAAGAGTGAGTGAGAGTGAACGAGTGAATGTGTACAAATACAGGTGAATGAGTCATCAAGTTAATAAAAGGTTAAAGAAGACTGGTGAATTCATAAGAAACTACGTAAACCGGTTAGATAGTTACAATTCAGAGTGGGTAATGGGTAACGAAACACTTCAACCAGACAGTAGGCTTTCAAGAGAATGTAGGGAACCAAGCATATGAATGGGCTGAGTGTAGGTGAATGAATGGAAGTTGAAACCTGAATTATAAAATTAATAGTCACCTTATAATCCTCCTGTGCCGACAGACACCACTCCTTGAAGGTGAGTATACGTCCAATGTCATGCTGGTGAATGCCACCGCGTCGCCACTGTTGTTGGTACGCCTGAACTGAACACAGTCATCGAGTCTAATTTTACTACACACCCTTTTTACATCATTATGACTTCTCCATACATGCACATACATTTGCAATGAAGCCAGAAGACACTATATTTTACATCTGCAACAAATTTATTTAGTATGTGGAAGCTAGGATGAGTGATTCGAGATGTTAACCTTGCTGGCTGATTCTGACGTACCGGCACGTGATCCGGATGCCCGATTATCGTGCTCCGTGAAACGGCGCCGTCCGCCTCGATCTTCGCGCCTACAACGATCAGTTGGTATGTCAACAACAACAATAATAACAACAACAACAACACTATGTGACTTGGTATCCTGCTTTGCTATTATGGCATAGCAACTCAATTTTTTTGAACAATACGACTACGACAACAGCAACAGCAACAACAACTATGAACAATAACAAAACGAATGCACTCACATCTCTCTCAGCTGGCGTCGCCGATTTTCTTCCCTCTTTTTACGATGTTCCTCGGCCTCGCCAGGAGTTGGTATGAAGTAGTCCTGGAATACCAGTGATTTAATTATTATCATGATCAACTTCATTCCAAAATAAGAAGAGATTTAAAAAATCTTCGTTATGCATCAAACCAACCCTAAGCGTTTTGGCCTCCTCAGTCTCAATACAATTGCCCGTGTAGTGTCGTCGATTGACCATGGTACAGTCCATGCTCTGCATCGAATCACGGCTCTGTTTGCCTTTGAAGAAACTGCTATCGTACTTGCGCCAGCGATCGTGCAGCCATCGGATGTGCTCGGGCATGTCCCGTGGCGGTGACGGTCGACGCTCCGCCGATTTGGCACTTGAAATGTCATAAAGTTCATTTCAGTAATTCGAAATTAAAACCCATTTTGTATAAACTTGGAAATTTTTGGGAAATTTTTTTGAACTGTTGAACTTTTGTACTGAACATTTTCAGGTTGGTACTGAAATTTTTTAAAATTAACACTCACGGAATTCGATCGATTTTTTACTTAATATAAATTTGGCACTTGAATTATCATAAAGTTCATTCCAGTATTTTGAAATTTCGAATTTTTTCGGTAAATTTCCCCGGTACATTTCACCCATACATAACGCTCAAACTACCCTGACACTATTAGAGTCAAATTGAAAAATAAATCAAATGTGGCGTACTAACCGATCGACCGGTGACCGGCTGCGACTCCGGCTGTGGTAGTCATAGCCTGTGTAGGCTCCACGACCACCGCGACCTGTAAACAACCGACTTGAGTGAAAAAGAATACTAGCCATAAAAATTGGTTACGATAGAATAACGAAGAAATAAAACGGTTAACTCACACAGGGTATGTCAAATAAAACAATGAGGCGAGCCCGATCGTTTTTTTAACTTTGTTTCATGTTTTTCAAACTTTCCCTACAGAGCCAAAAACAGTTGAAAATGAAGTTTTTAATGTAAATTTATGTATCTAGAATCGGAACCAACCACGGCCTCTTCCTCTACTCGGACCGGCACCCGTATGAGCGTACGGTCTGTCCTCTTCAGCAGCTGCCGAGCCACCGAGTCGCCGACGTGCGCCCAGTGGTTCTGTGTTGCCACCCGTACTTGAGCCACCACGACGACTGAATTGAGTGTGAGTGTGTGAATGAGAAGGTACATGAATGGATACATGAAGGAAATCGAATCTATATGAAAAAATGAACGAACGTGTGAATGATCAATCATTTGATGAAAATGTAAATCAATCAGTCAATTAAGGAAATTCTCAACGAGTGAGTGAATGAATCAGTCAATGAACAAAACACTTAATGAATGCGTGAAGAAATCAGATAAATAAAATTGCAGTTATTTTCCCAACCCGGAGCCCCGACGAGAACCCGATGCGAATCCGGGCGATCGATCACGAAACCCGCCACCGCCTGCTGAACGACCGTGAGAACCGGTGGGACTGCGAGAACGATGATGCCTGAACGTGAAAATCAATGCAAATAAATTAAAAAAAAATACAGGTAAAAAGGTACAGGTACATAAAAAGGTACAATCAGTTTTTGGTACAACAAATATTATTTGCCCTTATAACTCACCATCCATCATCGTAATCGTCATATCGCGGTGGTGTCGGCGGCCGTCGATGAATGGAAGAGGCCACAACACCGATCACCGAGTTCATGGCACGTACCGGCTGATCGTCAATACCGCTGAAAGGAAGCCAAAACCATGAAACAATCAATCTGACAGAATTCAAAAATCTAAATCGTGCAAATATCTAAATTCCAATAGAACGTTGTTTACGAACACCAGATAAGATCACGGTTTTCATATCATACATCAGTCAGTTAAACGCGAAGCATTGCCAGAGAAAATAATTACTGCCCATTTTTGGTTCTACACACATCACCTGCTTGGCTGCTTATATCTCGAAATTCCACTAATTTTGGTAAGTTTTGAGTTATAATTTCCATAAACAACATTTACCAACTCGAAATCGCGACCACGTGCCTCATAATCATCATACGATCTGTCGTATTCGCCGTGTTCACCCGTCACACTACGCGAATGGGACCGACGGCTGCTCGACGATTTCGAATGTTTTTCGTCACCTTTACTGCTTTTCTTCTTCGTATCTTTATCATCCCTTTTGCTCTTCTTTTTCTTCTTCTTCCCACTTGACGAGGCGACATCTGAATGAACGGTATCTTGAAAACAGAAGAGATAAGAAATGTGAGTCTATCGTAGAGTGAGGGAGAAAGGAAAACTGTGAACAAAGCATGCAATCAATACGATTTCATATTTATTATTTTAAAATTTGAATAGCCCAAATTGAGAATAGGATTATTCAGAAAGTATCATCACAATTCCAACCTTCTTTGTCGTGTTTTGAATCTTTCTTTTTCTTCTTGCTCTTCTTCTTCTCCTTATCGCCCACATCAGTAATTATCACCGATCGCGAAGATTTCTTCGACACGACCGATGACGCTCGACTTGACTTTTTCGATTTCGACTTCTTCTTTTTCTTTTCTGTTGATTTGAGATGTTCAGTTTCATCAGGCGGTAATTTGTTTTGTGCCTTCATCGTTTGAATGAGCTTAGCACGCAGTTTAGATTCTATGTCAGAGCTGGTACTGGTTGACGGGATGTCCTGACTTTGCAATCCATCTTCTTCATTGTCGGAAATTTCGCCCTCCTCCGGTAGGACGTTGACCACGCGACGCTTCGAGGACTTACGATGCGAGCTAGGCTGCTGAAATTTTTACCACTAATAAGTGTAAAATCAAGTAACGTTTGTTGTTGAGTGAGAACTGACAGATCAAACAAAACATTGTGTAAAGGTAATTAATTATTCGGTTGTTACATTCAAGTTGGTGATTTGGACATAAAACTAACGATTAATTACACTGATCACTTACGAACTCATACCAAGGGTTACAATACCCTAATCACAATTCACCTTAATATCTAACAAACCATAACTATCTTCACCCTCACCTGATTTGTCTGTACATCAACCAAGTCATCAGGCAGCCCACCGTCTGCCACCTCGTCAACAAACACAATATCGCACGATTTGCCACCCTCTTCTTCGGCGTTGGCCACAGTTCGAGTAATCTTCAAATCGAGATCAAATACGGTAGAAGACGACGATGGATCAGCGGGTACGGCGAATACATGCTTATCGGTGGTAGATGATGATGATGACAGATTATCTCTTTCAGCCGTGACAGACTGATTGTTAACTGCAGTGACAGACTGACTGTTGACCGGAGTGACTAACTGACTGACGTGACTGGTATCGGTGATGACAGACTGACCGATCAAGTTGGCTCGACCGAATAAAGTAGTGGCTGACCGTCCAAACAGTGTAGATGACTGACTGTCATTATCCGATTGAGTGACAGACTCGGTGACCGTGGTCAGGACTGTTTCCGAGGGTTGTGATGACGTACTCGGCCCGGCTGAGATACTTATGGTCGTGGTTTTCGTATTTGAAGTGACCGTGTCTTGGTCTGGACGCTCATCAGATTTAGTCACATCCAAAACCTCAAACTCGATGGGTTTCGAAGACGATTCAGAGGTAGTCGATTTCGCACCACCCGGGCGAGATTTGAATTTGGGACGGACCATGATGAAGCTTGCTTCTGAAATAACGAGTTCATAAAATATTCAACTTACTTGTTTTCGTTGGCAACAAATTTATGTGCACCACCAACTGACAGTATAACTTGATCACCATTGACTGACAGAATAATTTCACAGAAAACGCTTATTAATTGAGTGAGTTAGATTAAACGAAAAAAATTTTTCAGATATTATTCCTTGGGGACTGTTGACGTTGAGGCTGACAAAGTAAACACTTGAAAGAAGCAGTTTGTTCACCTTCAATGTTTTGATCTATTCAAGCTTGTAATTAATTGTTGGCTCTGTACAATAATAATGCATTGCGCCCCAACTCATGCGCAAGTGAATGTTTCAATTTGAAACGGCCCTTGACGACCCTGATGTCGATTATTTTACAGATAACATTCCGTTCCGACTGTGCACTTTAACAAAATCTTTATTATGGAGAATCTTTAGTAAAATATCTTCGGGTAAATGCGAGAAGAAATCGACAAGAATAAGGTGAATGATATACTATACCGTTGGTTAGAATAGAAGTTTGATAACAAGAAAGATGTGAAGAAAACTGGAAGCAACAGCAAATTTGACAAGTGAAATTCATAACGATCCACTAATAACAAAACAGCCATGATAATCGGCGTTAATTCAAACAAAACCAAGAGTCACACACACCGTAAAAATGCAAAACAGCAGGATATAATGAGCAAAAAAACAGTACTCGTGCAACCAGTAAAGACAATGAATGAGAAAACAGACAATATATACCCACACGCGAAAATCGGGGGCAACTTTTGCAATGACAATAACAAGACATGAAACGACGATCAGTATCGTATCAGTCGAAAAACGCATAAAAAGAAAAAATTTATAACATTCGTAAAAAAAACAAAATAATTATTATTTTCATAGATATATCCGATCTATTACATTCACATAAAATACTGGCATGTTTATACTAGTGAGAGTGAGACAAACGACACATTAGAGTAAGTTAACAGTTACCTATGGAAACTACCAGTTACTTGAAAATTTAAACTATTTTTTGACTTTGACTTGAATATTATTTGTAATAGTATAGTGTATATGAGAATAAAAAACAACAATAAGAAATTAATTAACAAACCGACACAAATAGCAGTCATGATTGTGCCGCATACAAACGGTTACACGACAATCATAACCACACACATTAAAACACAAACCATCAATTACAGAATAACATTTACTCCTCAACTTCGACGGCTTCGGCGGGGTCCACAGACTTCGACACCTCAACCGCCACTTCGGCAGCGACACCAACTTCGTCCGTTAACGTCGAATCCGATGACTTGTCCTATAGAGATAAAACGTCTTTAATGAACGCATTTCAAAAAAATGTTGCAGTCAGTTTTTCAACGTTACTTGAAACTATGCATATATTCAGCATAACACTCAGCTCAGTTATACAAACACTCACCGCATCCTCTTCAGCATCTTGCTTGTCCTCATCTTTGGTTTCGGCTGTTTCCTCCGTTACCTCAACTGTCTCCACATCAATTTCCTCCGTTATGTCCACCTCGTCAGCGACTGAAATTTTAAAGAACATGTTTATCGCCCATTCCATCCTCAACAGTGATACAGGCATAGAGCGTCAGAAAATCGTACCCAACAAAAACGGCAAACTCGAGTTTGATCACTTGAACGAATTAAGCCAATCAGAATGCTGCACACCGCCAACCAAGTTCCTCTTTAGACTTGACAGTTTCCTCCGCGCGCTCAGGCTGGTCAGCTTTCACCTCATCCTCATCACCATCCGCCTCCACATCAACTTCCTGTTCAGCATCTTCACACTTGATGGCGTGACCCGCTTCCACCAGTGCATCGGCCAGACCATCAACGACAACCGACCACACTTTACGCTTCTTGATCAGAGACACGAACGTAACCTGAAAGAATAAGAAACGTTGGTATAACTAAAACTAAAGACACTTGATGAGATATATGGCTACCATCTGAGCATCAATTGCAAAAAAATCATCTTAGTAGTCTCCAGTTCGACACGATTCGCACTACCACATGTAAGCGTCAATCAGTCGATGAAAAAACAGCATTCTTAATGCGATATCAGAATGTCCTTGTGGTCAGAGAAGTTGAATAAACAGACGAGTAATGATAGAAAAAGCGGCGAGCTTCACTGTTCAAAAAAGAAATTGAAATAATGAAACTAACATTTTTCTCGTCCTCCTCAGTGATGTGCTCCGCCAGCAGTGTGTTGGCATCCTCCGACCACTGGTCGCCCTCAGCTGGCTTGACACCCGACACACAACACGGCACGGCCAACGCGCGGTTCGTCTTCACGCGAGACTTCACTTTGGAGGAATCGAGAATCTGATAGCACTCGGAGGCGGGTTTCGTCTCGGCATTACCTGAAAATGAAATTAAAAAGTGTGCTAGGAATTGGGTTCACAAAGCTACAGTCAAAGTGAATTCAATGGATTTGACCTCGAAAACATGATGGCTGTTGAAGAATTGTGATTTTTTAACAATCGTTAAAGAATGCCTTCAACATCATGATAGAGTGATTAAGAATTAAATAACACGATGTGCATCTGAAAAGATATGCCACCATTTGTGACAAGACTAAGAGTACCCAGCGAAGTATTGAACCGAATGAGTATCAATAAACGCTAACCGTAATCAATGTATCGAATCGTGACCTGGCCACCATTAACAGTCTCGATCACGGCACGGAACCACATGCCGTCGAATTCGCTGATGCATGCGTGACCCACCTTGATCTGATCGGCGGTCAGCTTCACCGTACCGGTGGGCACCGAGTCAAGCATTTTGGCAACCTGAAAAGGATGCTTTTGAACAAGAAAAAACATATACTTAATCGAGTTTAATCAATCAAAATATTGGATGAAATGTGGAACATTGTGATGACTAGAATGACCGAATAGACAACTTGGAACAAAGTATCCTACGTCAATTTGAATGAGCTTTGATAAAAGAAGAAATAAGTTTGACAAACCGTGTCGGCCTGACTAGACATTTGTACGTAGAATAGGTCCAGCCGAGTCTCATCGCCATCACTGCGGATGCAGGCTTCCGTCGTGCCTTCGGTCACCTTGGCTGAACTGATCTTCGTGATACTCTGCAATGAAATCAAGGTTCTTATAAAATACTCATGACATAGTAGCAGCAGTTTCTCTGGAATGTACTCACAAAAAAAGCTTAACTCGTTGTTAAAGATTAGCTAAATAAAACTGCTGTTGGTGTTAATGAGTAACCAATGATAACCTCGAGGGTTTCGGCAATAGACACCTCCGCAGGCTTCTCCTCAACGATGGGGTCGGCTAAAAACAACAAAGACAACAAATTAACATCAGAATCAAAAAATAAAAAGACGAGATTAACGTCAGTTCTATTACCTGACTTGACAGGCTCTTCAGGTTTGCTGGAACCACCAAATCCTCCACCGGACGGAGGATCGCCGGCACCGCTGCCACCGAAACCAGATCCACCTACAAAAACAAAATTTGACTGTAAAAATTCGATGATGAAACGCAGTCAACAATAGAAAGACTTACTTTGAAACTGAAGTAAAGTCATGTAAAACAAAGCCAACCTCCGAAGCCACCGCCGCTTGGGCGCGCACCAAAGCCAGCACTTGCCTGGTTGTCGTTGTTACCGCCACCGAATCCACCGCCGCCGCCACCACCGAATCCACCACCTGATGAACCACCGCCAAATCCACCACCTGTTGATCCACCACCGAAGCCTGCATCAAGTCCGTAGTCCGAAATCAAATTTCAAGCATTTGTTTAACAAATTCACAAATAAAACAACTTTTAATCAAGTAAATCATATCTGATGGAAACGGAGTGGAGATAGAAACGTACCTCCGCCAGATGAGCCGCCAAAACCACCGCCTGATGGGGCACCTCCGCCACCTGAAATACAATAATAATTAAAACAAAATGCTTTCAATATTCATGAACTTAAACCGCTTAATTATTTATTTTAATTTATCAAACCTTTCTGCGGGCATGAGTGCGACCAGTGACCGGGCTCGTTGCAGATTTTACAGGGGAAACGTGGGGGCTTTTGCGGTTCGGGACAATCGCGCGCGAAATGGCCCTCCTGGTTGCAGTTGCGACAGCCGGTTGCTGAAACTGTATCGCAACAAAATTTATTTATCGCCGAAATTTTATATTGTAATCAAATCATCTTGTTTCGATCCCACTTAATTCTGCTGAAACTCGACAAGATTGAAAGTTTTTTTTAGCTATCTCTACAGTAAGAACCAACAGTTTGGCCGACTGCCCTTCTGAGGACAATCGCTCATCCAATGACCCTCTTGACTGCAGATACGACACGCTCCCGGCGGCGCACGACCCGAATTGCCGCCGGCTCCACCGAACCCTCCGCCGCCGCCACCACCACCGAAACCACCTCCTGATCCGCCACCGAATCCACCACCCGAAGAACCTCCGAAACCTCCACCGCTACCTGAAATTAAAACAATGTGAACGATTTCGACGCTTCATACATCATCGGGTCCATTTGTTGCATAACCAAGCCAAGTAACACACTTTCTCAGAAGCAATGTGTACATTGACTATGACTATAATGAATGGTTCTCTGTAAGCGAAAGGATGCAGCTGTCAGAAAACTATTAAAACGAATCCGACAGTCAAAAACTACGTCGACAACCAACCACTGTGAGATGAGCTATGAATATACTTGAAACCGCAAATACAAAACTGTTAATGCAATTTCAAACATAATATTGACATTGCCACCAACCAGCTTCACCACCGGCCTTCTGCGGACAATCGCTCGGCCAATGACCCATCACGTTGCAGATTTTACACGGATATCTGGGCTCGGCATTAGAGCGCTGTACACGCGGCTTGGTACATTCGCGACTGAAGTGACCCTCCTCACCGCAATTACGACACGCCGTAGCGCTGAAGTTGCGTGGACCACCGCCGCCGGCTGATGAAGCACCTCCGAAACCACCTTGAAACACAATGGAGCCTTAAATTTCGTACGAAATTACAAAATTTCACTAGTAAAAAATAGCTTACCTCCACTGGAACCGCCAAATCCGCCGCCATTACCACCACCAAAACCACTGTCCTTGCTGCCACCGAATCCGCCGGTCTGCTGTTGTTGACCACCGCCGAAACCACCAGAGTTTTGCTGTTGTTGACCGTCTGACACACCGCCTGCAACAACGATCGAAATGATAAGTTTGTTTGAAACAAATTAAAAATCACACAATGAGCATCAACAACAGCATTTTCCTCAAACAGACCAGGACGCTGTTGGCCGGGGAATTGGGGTTGTGTCTGAAGCGGAGGCGCCGGCTCTTCGATGGCCATGGGGACAACGGGTGGCAAACTGGCTATACTGCCCTGGCCACGGGCGATTTTGTTGATCGAAATTGCTGGTCCGCCCTTGGGATCTTCGCACAGCATCTCAACTGAGTACACGCCGTGCATGTTGCTAACTGAAAAGGATGAAAGTAAAATAGGTGAAGAGGGGTGATACTCCCTTAAACACCAAACCAAATATTTCAACATGAAAATATCAAATCAAACAAACAGATACCAACGCAGTTGAATGGTGACGGTCCGGTTTTCGAGGGCGTTCATCAGCTCGCCAGTTCTGTTCTTAATGTGGCTGCCGGGAGGACTGACGCCTTCCAGGCTCACCTCGATGGCCTGTGGTGGGATCTTTTGTAGTTCTTCGTCCAATTTCTTCAGCTGCTTCTTATTGACCGTCTCGATGTTACCGTAGTCAACGAAATAAACCTAAAACATGGTATGTTAATAAATACGATTGCAAGTCTATCACTTAAGCAACTGTTAGTAAGCGAAAGTTCACAAATTCATAAAAATAAATGTGAATTATTCAAAACAGTTACCTGTACATCGACGGGGTTGACCCTCTGAATGACGCTGGCACGGTACCAATTCTGATCGACTCCATAAAACGCCGCACAAATTTCTCCTGTAAGTAACAGCTTTGTCTTACCAAAAAAAACACTTCACATCTTTGCCATAATAAAAAATACACTCTTTAACAAAAGACAAGAACATATTCTAAAAGAATGGGAATTTGTAAATCAACAAAACCTACCTCTCTTCGGGTTAATCAGAAGATCTTGATCTTTCGGTGCCGCTTTGTACAAGGACAACTTTTGTGAAATGGCCAAAATTGTGTTAACTTGATTGGCGAGCTGGAGCATTATTTTGTCTTCATCTGGAAAAACAAATATTTTAATGAAGCCATCCATGAGATAATCAAACAAAGCAACATAATAAAGACTATTAAAAACATAAAAATAATTCAGTTGTTTCTGAAAATCAAACGGTCATCCAGTTACTTAACTCAAAGAGTCAGTCGTCAGTCAGCTGATAGGATAGATCAATTAGCCAACTCATTCCGTTTGTTAATCTTTTAAATCAATCAGCTAGATATTCGTTCCGTCGGGCAATCGGTACAATTCCACTTTAGCGGTCCTTTCGAAAAAAATGGTGACAAAAAATATGGTGACTACTTAGTCACCTTTTATTTATTTTAGTCACCACATATTTTCGGCGGTTTTGTCACCACAAAAAGTACTGACAACGACCATTGTCAGTACAAAAAGTACTGACATTAGAAAAAAAATGTGGTGACAACCTGTATAGTCACCACATTTTTCATATTTGTTGTCACCACAAAAAGTACTGACAACGACCATTGTCAGTACAAAAAGTACTGACAATAGAAAAAAATGTGGTGACAACCTATATAGTCACCACATTTTTCATATTTGTTGTCAGTACAAAAAGTACTGACAACGACCATTGTCAGTACAAAAAGTACTGCTGACATTGAAATAAAAATGTGGTGACAACCTAGATATATAGTCACCACATTTTTCATAATTTTGTTCACCACAAAGGAAGGAATCATAGCTCGGCCACGCGGTGCTAACGGTCCAAGGCGGGGGCATAAAACTTAGGTTTCAGTGTAGGCTTAGGCAGGCTGTGTATTTGGCAAAGGCTTGAGCGCTGCGCGCCCAAGCCCATCCCATATACAGAGCCTAAGCCTAAACTGAAAACTAACTCTTAGCCTCATACTCGGCGATCTCTCTTCAAACGTACAGTCTGTGCTTATGACTAAGCCGAAGCCATACAAGCAATTAAATTAGTGAACAAATGTGTACTGACAACAAATATGAAAAATGTGGTGGCTATATAGGTTGTCACCAAATTTTTTTTCTATTGTCAGTACTTTTCTATTGTCAGTACTTTTTGTACTGACAATGGTCGTTGTCAGTACTTTTTGTACTGACCACAAATATGAAAAATGTGGTGACTATATAGGTTGTCACCACATTTTTTTTCTATTGTCAGTACTTTTTGTGGTGACAACAAATATGAAAAATGTGGTGACTAAATAGGTTGTCACCACATTTTTTTTTATGTCAGTACTTTTTGTACTGACAATGGTCGTTGTCAGTACTTTTTGTACTGACAATGGTCGTTGTCAGTACTTTTTGTACTGACAATGGTCGTTGTCAGTACTTTTTGTACTGACAACGGCCGTTGTCAGTACTTTTTGTGGTGACAAAAAACTGTTTTTGTCACCTCAAATTTTTTATTGTCACCACATATAGGTTGTCACCTTATTTTTTGTCACCATATATGTTGTCACCATTTTTTTCGAAAGGACCGCTAAACTGGAATTGTACCGGGCAATCAATAAGAAGATCAGTCCGTCAGTAAGTCAGTCAGCCAGCCATTCAGTCAGTTGGTATGTTAATCAGGAGGTCAGTCAGTCCATCAGTCAGCTGGTCAATCAAACAGGTCATTAAGTTGGTCAGTCACCCAACCATTCAGTCAGTTGGTCAATCAGTCAGGTCAGTCAGCCATTCAGTCAGTTGATCAATCAATCAATCAGGAGGTCAGTCAGTCGTCAGTTGATCAGGCCAGTAAGTTAGTCAGTCAGCCAACCATTCATCAGTCGGTCGGTCAATCAATCAGGAGGTCAGTCAGCCAGCCATACAGTCAGTTGGTCAATCAATCAGGAGGTCAGTCAGCCAGCCATACAATCAGTTGGTCAATCAATCAGGAGGTTAGTCAGTCAGTCAGTAAGCCAGCCATTCAGTCAGTTGATCAATCCACCAAGTCAGTTAGTCATACAAACGGTCAGTCCGCCTCAGCCAGTTATTTAGTCAGCTTTTCAATCAATCAGGAGGCCAGTGAGTCAGTTGGCCTGTCAGTCAGCCAGCCACCCAGTCAGTAGGTCAATCAATCTGGTCAGTTGGTCATACAGTGGGAAGCCAGCCAGCCATTAGGTTGGACATTTAAAAGGTCTGAGTCACTTGGAAATTAATCAGGTCAGTCAGTCAGCAAGTCATCAGTCAGTTGGTCAATCAATCAGAAGGTCAGTCATCATTCAGTCTAATCAATTGGTCAAGTGATCAGAAACAGAAGGTCACCCAATTAGTCAATCAATCAAGTCAGTCATTTAGTCAATCAGTTGGTCAATCAATCATGCAGGTCAGTCACTCAAAAAAAGTCACTTAATCAGTCATTCAGTAGACGAGACTTAGACCGTGTAACGACAGCCGCTAAGATCAGTCGACTCTATAATCTTGTCAGACTTTCAGTCTGCGTCTGCTTCGAAGGGCTTCTCTACAACTCCTTAAACTACCTTGCAATCACCCAAAAGCATTTCTATTTATAACAAGATTAAATATGAATGAAACAGCACCAACTGAGTGGATATGCGACAATGCAGTCCACGAAATCCCTGTAAGATCCAGGCACGTCCAACGGTGGCAGATTCGGCACGCGCACTTCTGACTTGGTGGCCTTGGCATCGACATACTTGTCTACGCCGTCAATAACGACATACGAACCGTGAGTGTCTCCTGAAAAAACAACCGACATTTATAGAGTATTCATTGCCTTAGAAGGACGTTAGTCGGTGGGCATGTCCGCCAGTGTATTGTTCAATAATCAATGGCATATTTGGAAATTTCAAAAGAAGATATTTACTAGGAATAAAACATTCAACGGCCAAGGTGCAGTCTGTCATTAAAAAAATTAACGAAAGAACTAACCGAGTGTGGTTGCAAGTGAAAATCCGACTGGCCCCGCGCCGCCGCGAGGGAAATTACAGCTGCTCATTGCGTGTGAGTGATGACGGTACGTAATAAAGAAAGTTCGAGTTTCATGAAATGTTAAACGGTCGTCTCTGATGTTGATTGATGCCTATTATCGATGATATTGCTGCTGCTTTTTATTCGACGATTCAAAACGTAAAATTTGGCAAATTATAAAAGATAAAAAGTTGGTTTAGATGCGTTCGTCCGGCCGATGTTGGTGAAATTGAAATAAACTGCAATTGCAAAATATGGCATATAACAGCCTACATTTTTATTTCACGAAAAAATAATAATGATTAAAATTCCGCCGCTGAAAACTGAAGAAAATACAAAAAATTTCAAAAACAAAAAAAAGTATAATCCAACTTTTTTCGCTGCGAGACCAGCAAATTCTTGAATTCAAATTCAAATTTTGAAATCTTGAGATTGAAAGGTGTTACAAAAAAAATTTCTCACAAGAGAAAAAAGGTTGGATAAAACTTTCTACATTTTGTACACAAACGCCGCGCGTTTCAAAATTTTCAGTTTAATAAAGTGAATTATACTGGACGTATAGATATAGAGTTAGTTATATAGTAATTACGGCGACAAAAACTAAAGTACACTTTTGTTAAACTTCGCATCGCAAGAAAGTGGATCATTTTGAACATCTAATTTGTATATTCCCGCCGAAATGTAATTTTTTTGCGCTTAAGGAAATTTTGTAGGAATAATTCAAAGTCCAACTTGCCTTATTTTTATATCAGTTTTCTATCCTCATGCACACTTCATTATATAAAGTCCGTATGTTGTTTCTGCGACCAAAAGTATTGCCCAAAACGTCTGATAATGGAACATCACTACATAGCATAAACTCAGTTCAGTTGACACCATAGTTTAACACAGTATAGCATGCCGGGGTGATGATGATTGATGTGAGTTTAGTGTTAAGACTGATTGATTGATGTTTCATTATCAGACATTTCGGGAAATACTCTCGCTTGCAGATACGACACCCGGGCTTTACATACAGTATGGACATGACATATACTATCAACTAGTGCACAAGAGTCGGTATTCGAAGCAGGGACGAAAATACCACTTTTCAAACAAGGTTGGTTGAAAAATTTAAGCAGCTGAATATTTATACTTTTTACATGGCAGATTTACAAAAAATGAGCCTTTTTCATTTGTCTCGTTGCCTGGGCAAGCCCAATGTCGGCTCGGCCACATCGTCATAGCAAAATCAAAATGATCATCATAGATAAGCATTAAAGATATTTCAGTAGTACATCTGAATATAAAATATAAAGAGCACATCTGGTTGCCATAAACATAAGCCTGATCTACATATTATTTTTGTAATTCAATAGGAGTGTGCGGTGATTGTTGTTTATTTAGAACGTTGTAATGTTATGACTGTCAAAGAAACATAATATTCTATTGAGGGGCCAGTTCTGATGGGTATGATGATGCCCGCTCTTTCGTGAGATATAAAAATGACCATTCTTTACTGCTCAATCAAAAGAGGCTTGAGATAGAAAATTAGCGATTCAGAAATATCTGGCGACCATGCATTATACATTAATAGTTACCTTTTTCACTGCATACCTAATGAGAATCCCATAATGAGCCTCCAAATTTGGTCTATTCTCAAATCGATTGTAAAATTTTATTCTCACAGTATGTACATAGGAAAACGTAAATCATCAGCATTTGCATAAACAAAGAGGGCACATTATTTCAAGGCACAATACGGATATCAAACATAATACAAAAATAGGAATACAAGTTTTTCTTTATATAATATACGTTTTTGAATACATGCGACCAGACATCACGAAGATACTCTACAACTTTGAGTAATGTAAATGAAACAATAAACTCGCTAAAATAAATAATAATAGTTATAATTTGGTTCGCAGAATTTCTCGGACGTCAGGTCGACTGCTTTAACTAAACATAAATCTATAATTTTTTTATATACTGTATATTGGTAGTAGACTTGAACTTTCTTCTCGATATTCACTGTTATTTAAAGTTTTTTGAAACTTATTACGTTGATGTGATCTCTTTGAGTATAGCTTTGACGAGTTGAGCGGTGTGCTTAGCTGCTATGCGGCCAGCTTCAAGCACCTAAAAGAAATCAATTTGATTACCAGACCCTCTTGTCGATTCCACTTATTGCATCCAACTCAAACTTCAAAACTAAAGTTACGCGTAATCTTCGGTAACTCTAATTTGATCAGTGTTCATTTCAGTCCATTCTCATGTGAACTACGTTTTTTACTCACTCACTCACTCTCACTCACTCACTCACTCACTCATTCACTCACTCACTCAATCACCCCACTCACCCCACTCACTCACTCACTCACTCACTCACTCACTCACTCACTCACTCACCCCACTCACTCATTCACTCACTGACTTACTCCCTCACTTATGTACTCACTCACTCACTCACTCACCGCCACTCACTTACTCACTCACTTACTCACTCACTCACTCACTCACTCGCTCGCTCACTCACTCACCTCTTCATGCAATCCCTGCTGTTGAGGTGCATCGGAGTTGTCCTCACAGATGTTGGTTATGAGTGCCAGTGCCAGTACCCGCATGCCACAATGTCTGGCAATCACGGTCTCATGGCACACGGACATACCCACCACATCGGCACCAGATAATGCCAGCCATCGGATCTCGGCGGGCGTTTCAAAGTGAGGACCACCGCTCTGCAATGAGTGAGTGAGTCAGTGAGTGAGCGAGTAAATGAGTGAGCAAGTGAGTGAGTGAATGAGTGAGTGAGCGAGTGAGTGAGTGAGTGGGTGGGTGAGTGAGTGAGTGAATGAGCGAGCGAGTGAGTGAGTGAGCAAGTGAGTGAGTATACTAACCATAGCATAGACACCGTCTTGGAGTGTGATTCCTTGCTCATTGGCAACTTTATGTGCCATCTTTCGCAGACTCAGGTCATACAAGTTGGTGCTAGATGTGAAGCGTGGGCCAAACCTAGAAATAAATAGTCAACAAACATTATATCAAAGAAAAAATTTGGTGTTCCATTAGTCATTCAGTTCAGTTCCGTGAACAGTCGGTCATTGAACTATTTAGTATCAAACTGTACATCAAAAATTAGGTCAGTTAATCAAACCGTTCATCGTTGGGTCCAACAAGCGGACTCCTAAGTGTTAGGCCGGGCACAAATAGATGATCGTTAAGGCACATAAGGTCACCCTGAATAATACAAATTCATAAACCTAACTTTAATAAAGTGATTAAAGTTAGGATAATATTCGACACTTTAAGAGTTTCTCTTAATTTTGTTGTGTAAATCATCACATCGCAACTAGCGACTTTGCGCCTGCTCAAATGTACTCCAATGAGGAATGAGGACTACTCTATAACAGCCTCTACCAATTTAAATCACTTTTGACTAAAAATCGCTGGCGAGTTTCCAACCTGATTAAACATGACCTTGACAGAAGTTTAATGAAGAGTTTCCAGTGATTTTTTGCGTGACAATAAATTGTTTTACATACCTGCTTGAATTTCTTGTTGATACCACCGACAGCCGAGGTCATGAGCAGGGTTTTGACTCCGAGCACACTGGCTACTCGGATGGGCAGTGCACACGTGGCCAGGTCCCAGCCTTCGTACGGATGTACGCGACCTGAAATTGCTCTATTAACTGACTCACTCACCCACTCGCTCACTCACTCACTCCCTCACTCACTCACTCACTCACTCATCACTCACTCACTCACTCACTCACTCATTCACTCACTCACTCACTCACTCACTCACTCATTCACTCACTCACTCACTCACTCACTTACTCACCCTGCATGCACATGACGTATCTGTCCTGCAGCTCGCCAAATACCAGACATCCCTTGTGACCGACAACGTTGCCCACCGGGAAGTTCGGAATCGTGTTGTATGGCAAGACTTGAGCATTTTGGATTTCCTCCGCTAATGAATTCAGACCCGAACCGCAAATGATTAAGAGCTGCAATGAAGAGAAACTCGGTTATAAAAAAACTGCTCAATAACTGCTCGCAAAATCCCTTACTCACTCACTCACTCACTCACTCATTCACTCACTCACTCACTCACTCACTCACTCACCCAATCAATCACGCGTTCACATACTCACTCACTGACTCACTCACCTCTGGTTGTCTGAAGTTATTTGTGGTCTGGACCTGATTACGGACATACTCGGCAATAGAGCTCACATCATCGTAATTGTTCGGATCAAACTTCTTCTTGTTGTCCATTTCAGAAATGTACGAGATTTGTTGGTTATAAATGTGTAACGAATACTGCAAAGTTTCAAACTGTTTGTCGTTGAAGTTGTGGAAAAAACTCAAAGACTCTCGTTAACATAAACTATTCGACCTGGGACATACATCTAAGATTGAAAAAACTTGATTCCCATTTGCCGGTTACGCTGCGTCCAAGTCATGTCACACAAACGAGAAAGACGACTAACGGTCGTTCATGTAGTTAGTAGGAATCACTTAGCCACCCTGATTGAAACAGTTCATTGGGTTCACAGTTCACAGTTTATTCACATACAGGTTTTGAAATATTAGACCAATCACAAATAAACCTTAACTACCGTTGATAGACTCAAAATCTACAAAATATACTTGTTTTAACAGTATTTCCTCCGCGCAAAGCGTACTTGTTGGCTTTATAATTGATTTATTCGGTCATTTGAACTGACAATCAACATTAGTTGCAACAAGCTTGATCAAACATTGTTTATGTGAAAATAAAATTTCGTAATACTTGGCACCATGGTGAATACCTAAGTTTGAAAATGAGCCAAAGAAACAAATTTCTCCATGTCGATAAACAGTAATAGGTCGAACATGGAAACCATAATGATAGTACTTTTGTGTATACTCAATCGTTAGATCGATTACCTATCATCAACAACGATCTTAGCGTACTTGGCTGGCCGCTTAAGCGGTTTCGGATAGTTATTCGATCGGTAATTGCAGACTGCTGAGTTTGAAGGACGTCAAGTAATCATGCATTAACATGAGTATAGAATACATGAAATATACATATTTACTGTCATGTATGAATATTGAGGCGGACTGCGTTTTTATTAAAATTGATGAATACAATAATTGATGAAACAACTCAAAATCCAGCACCCGTCTTGTAATCTTTAACAACTTAATAGCTTGTCAAAAACAGAGAAATAAAAAATATATAAAAACATTGCATATAAAATACCAAAAGTATATTTAACGATCGGTTGAGCGTATATGACTTGAACAACAACTTTCATGGTTTTAACCAAAACGGTTGTTCCCTAAACTGACTCTTCCCAACCGCTGAAAGTCAAGTCGAGACCTCAAATTGTTCATGAGACCAAAATGGTGCCAGTAAATTTTATCGAATAAATTTCAAAAAAACAGAAATCCAGATTCATAGATGATAATATTTTCTTTAAATAACAAATAATTATTTCTTTTTCTGTAGAAAGTAATACGAGGACGAAGTTTCAATGGAACAAGTAATAACTACAGTGAATATTATAACGGACAAAGTCACTGATAACCTTATCGATACCACACTATAGTATAGCATTCACATGTAGTTGGCAAATTTATTTTAAATGTCCGCCATTTTACTAGGCGCTCACTACAGTATATGCAGATGTTCTCGATACATCATGCTACATACTTCGACCACGTATCAAATTGGAACGTATCGACAGACTTGTGCTACAACTCTATTCATCACCAACTTTGGTCATTGTACAGATTTCATAATTCATTCATTTAAGAAATCACGAAGGCTCTCTTTACACGTCTTTTTTCACGATAGACACATTTTCAGGATTGGTACTCATTATTGTAGTTTCATCGCTGGAAAAAACACGGCGTCAATGAAGGCATGGGAATATTTGTTGAAATATTTTAAAGGAACCAGTCAAATCCAGTCTCCACATTAACTGTGATTGATACACCACGTGTTTACTAATATTACGTACCTGCTATCAATTGGAGTAAAAGTACCAGTTACCGAAATCACATTAAACAAGCAACAGTCCAATCAACATATCATCACGTTTGTGGTTGGTGCTCTTGTTTTGACTTTTAGCAAGTTTTTTCTAGTTTCCATACTACATACATACATATCAGTAGGCGTGGATGTGCACCACAACAACATCAACGACAACAACATTAACAAAAATATCAAAAACAACAACAACAACAACAACAACAACAACAACAACAAGTTTGCCTGACATCAGAATGTTTGTCATTTAGTTGTGAATCTTAATGTGTAGTCTTAGAACTTTTTCATAAGCTTATCATGACTTAGATTTACGGAACTATCGAAAAAGAATCGCTGAGTTGGCTCGAGAGATTATTGAATTAGGATGAAATTTCAAGCTCTCGTAAAACTCTCGAAATGAATTCAGAAAACGCGCATCGCAAATAATTCCAGAAGAAGTAAAATGACCTGTTTATATGGCATGGATTCGGTTGAGTTGATGTACTAAATACTAAAATTAAAGGCTCTATTTATATGCTGAGGAATTTGTGGATGTTGTAAACTTGGTGACGCAATTTTATAGGATGATACATTTTTACGACTTAATTGAATTTTTATTCTATTATGGCAGTTTTAAAAGCAGTTGATAACACTTTTGTACCAAGTTTTCGAAGAAAAATTGGCAACTTCGGTAGAGTGAAATACAGCAGGTTCATGGCTATTTTATGGCTTTGAACCCAAGCAAGTAAAACTGATTTTATCTTTTCATGGAGCGTTAGCTATCAATCACGCCTATGTGGTTTGGATTTATACTCTTATAACCTTGAACATAACTTTACAGCCTTTTAATCATTTTTTTATATTAGATCAAAATCATGCAGCAATGAGAGTAATGAGAGCTTAACTAGGTCCTGGAAACCGGCTAGTAACAAATCAAGCAATTATAATCTGAACAACATTTCTAGAGTATTTTATCTTTGTGGGAAAATTGATGTCATGTTCAACCGTTTAAAACGAAAAGTTGTCTGTAAAAAACCAACATAAACAAAAAGTGGGCGTAACGCCTGAAGTTTTTTTTACCGATTGTACTGTCAGATGGTCTGTAGAAAAAGTAGTACAAGAAGCTGTAGATTAGAACATGAGATGGTATGTGGTCTGGTTGAAGCAAAAAATGAGTTACGATGTACGATAAAAGAGAACTGTAAAATTGTGCCTCCCAGACAGAAAATTTTCAGAATGGTGATAACATGGTGACGTTAGCCATATAAAACCTTACAAATAGGTTGAAATCATCGGAGACCTTGTGTTTTACGGACCACAAAACAAATTTTGAAGATAATACATGAATACACTCCTTCGTTACAACTCCGTAATTCACAGTGGTTTTCTTGAGTGAACACGGTTCGACAAGAATGGTTCTGCATAATATGGGTGAAACTTTATGTGAGTACTGAAAGTATAGACTCCATTAAACTTCGCACAAACCTTATAAAAATTAACAGTAAAACAGGATGTTTTCTCACACAGTGCACCAATATTATGTTCAATAAAGAATGATTATTATTTTTCGTGTTGACAACCCAATATAATGTTATTCTTTAAAACAAAATTTTACTTTTATTCATGTGTTAACAGCACTGAAGCTTACACATTGAGAGCGCCTACGGTTGATTTATTGGTATTTTTTTACCACTACCTCATTTCCAAATTTTTTTTCACTGGTTAATTTACAAAATTGTCATAGATTTCCACTTTACTAATTGCTGACAGCTTTGTAACCCTTTTTCTCGGTAATGAGACAGACTGAGTTCACAAATAACCTTAGTTGGTACAATGTACTGGACAATACGCATGTGTTGGTCAACTTGACACACGTCACTCGACCTCGTGTGACCTTCGTTGTTTGTTTTATCATTGTGATTTCTGATAAAACGCTTTATTTACCTTACTTTCATATGCGGTTTGTCAAGCTCTTAACTGGAAGAAGTTCTCAAACGATTTTCTTTGGGGTTATAACATCTTATATGTACATCCATACAGCAGTGTTATAACACCCATAAACGGAAAAGTGGGCCTTATATAATTTATTCCCTGGTTAATGATTAGATAATAGAACGCGAACAGTTGTAGATGTTCTGCGTAAAAAGTACAATACAACGCGTTGATAACGATAATCAAAGTAAAGAGGCATCAAGCCGACCAGAGTGCCCTTGATAAGAAGTTACTGTTGTTGTTGTTGTTGTTGTTGTTGTTGTTGTTGTTGTTGTTGTTGTTGTTGTTGTTGTTGTTGTTGTTGTTGTTGTTGTTGTTGTTGTTGTTGTTGTTGTTGTTGTTGTTGTTGTTGTTGTTGTTGTTGTTGTTGTTGTTGTTGTTGTTGTTGTTGTTGTTATTGTTGTTGTTGTTGTTGTTGTTGTTGTTATTGTTGTTGTTGTTGTTGTTGTTGTTGTTGTTGTTGTTGTTGTTGTTGTTGTTGTTGTTGTTGTTGTTGTTGTTGTTGTTGTTGTTGTTGTTAATGATGATGACGATGTTGTAGTTGTGAGTGTGTGTGTGTGTGTGTGTGTGTGTGTGTGTGTGTGTTTGTTAATGTGAACCCAAATTGTATGAAAGAAAAGCATGGTTATTTATTTAAAAACATTGATTCACACCACCTCTTGAACCCGGTAACCGGCAGTCATCTCAGCTATGTATATATAATATATATACATATTATATTCTAATTTGCTGACTTGTCGGAATCCAACATCGTTTATCTAAAATATGCAGATTTTTATTACTTCACTTTACCTACCAAATTTTTACAAAAACAGTAAATATTTATAATAGGTCAAATGATTATAAAATAAAAACGATATTAAGCCATCATGTACATTGGTTTCCTTTGATAAGAAAACGATGATAATGGGAGTGGTTTATACTGACTTACATACCTGAATGTTGTAAACTTGGTTAAAGAATTCTTGGGCGTTTATTGCCTTCATATTTTATTGAATGCAATAAAATGTGAAGGAACTTTTTTACCCAAAATTTTTTGGTGATAAACCACAGGGAGTGAGGAGACAACATAAAAAGTCAGTGAATCTGTTTCTAAGTCAGACTACCAAGTGAATCTTTATTTCTCTGGTATTTTTCATGAGTGAGTGAGTGAGTGAGTAAGTGAGTGATTGAGTGAGTGAGTGAGCGACTGAGTGAGTGAGTGAGCGAGTGAGAGATAGACCGATCAAAACGCACTTGCCAATTTCCCTTGGTAAGTGAGCAAAAGTCTCATTAAACCCTTCAATTGCAGATGAAATAATTTTAAACACATAATAAACCACTGAATGACGGAGAATAATCAATTTTTAGCAGACAGTCGTTAAAAGCCTAATAAAAGTTGTTTGAACGGGTGAGAATCAGCCGGTATCAATCCGGTCAATCTGCCCGTAACAAGACACAACGGAAATTAATTTTTTTTAATTTCGATTCTATGGTAAAACCTTCTTCAACAACTCACTTTATTTAAAAAAAAAAACTCAATAGACTCAAAAAATGTTTTTATCCAATGTATAGCCGATCCAGGATTTCTTGTTAGCCGAAAACTTTTCGGCGCGCAGTTTGAATTCAAATCTGTTTTTGGCAAGCTATAAAACTTTCATTGTCAAATGATTTTTTTAAGTTATTACGAATCACTTTTGTAAAAGTAAAGATATGAATTTTTTTTACCGATCATGATGGGCCAACTTGTGCGAGTGCATCAACGTAACATCGACGCCTTAATTCTCTTTTTTAAACGACTTGTTAGTACAGTTTATCTTGTCTGCAGTCTGGTGTTTTATTGCTGCCTAGGATTACTATTTAATGCACAATCTAACAAACTCAAATAACTCAATAAACTTACGATGACATACGTTTTGAGCGTTCTGAAATTTACAGACTGACAAACAGAGACTGATT
>OZ038447.1:19921273-19923773 GCA_964036265.1 Daptonema setosum | reverse complement strand
CAATTCACAATAAATAGAAAAACTTGAATTATTTCTTCCATATTTTGTTGAACAGGTTGTGGTGCGTTGGGTGCGTTCATCGTCAGTCTATTAACGGGCAGTTTTGGTCGTCGTATTACGGTACTG
This sequence comes from Daptonema setosum, assembly GCA_964036265.1. Taxonomy (NCBI): domain Eukaryota; kingdom Metazoa; phylum Nematoda; class Chromadorea; order Monhysterida; family Xyalidae; genus Daptonema; species Daptonema setosum. The sequence continues at coordinate 19,923,647 of OZ038447.1, read as the reverse complement.
ATAACATGTGGCGTGGGTGTGCTCGGATGCCTGCTGAGTGCCAGTGCCGGTACGTTTGCACAATTGCTGATTGGACGATCCATAGCCGGTGTCGTTGTCGGTTGGTTGGCATTCAGGTAAATTGCGTTCAGTCGGTCAAGATACATCCAATAACTTAGTCGGATTTTCTTGTTATCAAAAAAATTTAAGGCACCGTAACGCGTATGCGATGAACTAAATGTCCAGATGTGTCTCTCATGTGAAACTTGAAGTGTTGTTCTCGAAAATTTAAACGCATGTCAAAAGCAGGAATTAATTAAAAAAATTCGCACAGTAATTTTTCTGATAAAGAAGAGTCTTGGATAGGCGGATAGACTTTAAAATGTACAATTGATGACGCAACATGTCATTGTACATGACTTCCAAAGTTTTTCATTCACATTCAAGTCGGTGATCAGTAGTTTCGAACAAAATATAAAACAGATTTATTATGAAATGACGAGCACTCTCTAATCGCATAATTATTTTTTACTGGTTGATAAAATGTTTCAGGTGCCCATCTGGTGAACATCACCCCCTACCTGAGTGAGATCAGCCCACGCGCACGGCGGGCTTTCACAGTTTGCACTGGACATGCATCTTTGGTATTAGGAGTTACCGTTATGCAGGTCACCCAGTCAGTCAGTCAGTCAGTCAGTCAGTCAGTCAGTCAGTCAGTCAGTCAGTCCATTAATAATGCAGTAAGTTGACTATCAATCGATCAGTCAGAAAGAATGTATGTATCTTATTTAAAAAAATTACGTTTATAGGCAATATCGGCTTTACTCGTATACGGCTTTGAAGACAAAGATCAAGACGCTGTTTGGAGGTAAATATTCGAAGAAATAAATTGCAACAACCATGTTTTCGTTTAAAACCCTTAAAATTTTTGACTTTGCTAAAATTTGCTAGGATAGTGGTCAAAAATCGACAACCTGATTGATTGACTTAATTATTGGTTTGGATGATGATTACCTGTGATTTATGTTGTTTAGATTGGTGGCCAACGAAATGATTGACTGATTTATCAACATAATTCAAATAAATGGTTTAACTGAACCTATATTAATTAGGATCATCTGTATTATGCCAGCCTTCCCGTTGGCAGTCATGTTTGTCGCTTTCTTCTGCCTACCGGAATCGCCGCGACATCTGGTGAAGAAAGGTGAACCAGGTTTGTTACTGACTGACTGACTAACTGACTGACTGACTGACTGACTGACTGACTGACTGACTGACTGACTGACTGACTGACTGACTGACTGACTGACTGACTGACTGACTGACTGACTGACTGACTGACTGACTGACTGACTGACTGACTGACTGACTGACTGACTGACTGACTGACTGACTGACTGACTCGCTGTTTCAGGCGAGGCACGTCTGGTACTGAACCGCCTCTACGATGGACCTGACAAGCTGGCCGTGGCTAACGCTGACTTAATGGAAATCGTGGAAGAAATCAGAGAAAATGCCAGACAAGAATACGGTCAGTTGCATGATATGTAATTAAACGCATCCTTAAAGCATCATTTCTGGTCATATCCCGTCAACTAATCAATTAAATGTGGATCAAGTTAAAAATTCATGTTCTCAAAGAAACATGTACATGTACATACATATGGAGATAATAGTACATAAGGCAATGGAACTTGATCGTGTTTCGTGTATCGAAGAAAGTTTGCACTCACTTCTAATCGTTGTGAACTTGTGAATGCCATCTGAACTATTTCAGAAATCACCCATCAGTGGAAGATGATTCGTATTATATTGAACGACCGGACTCGTCGTTCATTCTTCATTTCCATCATGATCTTCTTCTTAATCCCGCTGACCGGAATTGAGATTTTCAAGTTGGTACCGTTCGTTTCAATCAAAACGAATTATAATAATTTAACATAATCATTAACTTAATTATTGTTTATGGTAATAAAACTAGTTTTTTGTCTTCGTTTGAAAATTTATGGAAACGTGAATGTCCAATCAGTGATAAAGCAAGTCATGTAAGGCATTATCACTATAACTAATACATTTATTACAGTGCCTACGGAGTACAAATAGCATCAGCGTTTGGCTTAGCTGAGCGGACAGCTTACTTTGGTGTCATGGTAGGCACGGGTGAGTGCGTGAGTGAGTGAGTGAGTCAGTGAGTGAGTGAGTAATTGAGTGAGTGAGTGAGTGAGTGAGTGAGTGAGTGAGTGAATAACTATAATAACTTAATCCATATTCTTCAGCATTAACAAATTTATTCTGCCTACTGCCGCTCATGTTCGCTGACACATATGGACGCCGGTCTTTCCTTCTCAGCAGCATAACGGCTATGGTTGGATTAGTACTCACTCACTCACTCACT
>OZ038447.1:19851273-19916273 GCA_964036265.1 Daptonema setosum | reverse complement strand
TATTTTACTTTCATTTCAGCCGATGTTTTCCGCGTCGAATGCGTCGGCCGCCGAGCCCGTCATAAAACCGGCTACAATTTGTCCACACTTTCTGACTGGCAATGCCGGCGTTCATGCTGAGTTTGCGTTTGGTGCGATTGCTGAGCTGACCGGTTTGTTTTGTTTTATTTTTTTTAAGATTCTGTATTCCCTATGTATTCATTATTTTATATCGAGATCAGGGATAAAGCTGGAGAGGCAATATTATTGCCGTCCTTACCATCTTCTCCGAAAAAAATCGAGTATGCCAGGGCCAGCAGTCAGACCTAAAAAGTATTTTGTCTCTTTTAATTTAATTTAATTTTATTCGAGGTTATCTGATGGAACAATGAGCATTATAAAAATTTGATGGTTTGACCCGAATATATGTATCAGCGATAAACCTGAGTTAACCTCCTGTTATTCAGGGGGGAGAGAGAAAAAGATGCAAAATGATTAAAATCACAATGAATAAATAATGGGTAAAGTCACAAAAAGTTGTATAATTGATTATAATTTCCAATGCATGAAGAATAGGATAGGTAGATTCTGAAAAGGTTATTCGGATTGTACTCGTTTCCTTATTCAGACAACAGCCTGGACACGGACGCACTGGCCCGTACCATTCTCATTGACGTCGTACAGCTGGGCAATGGTCAGGCACAGACGACGGCACTAAAGATTGAAGATGACGGCCGGGGAATGAATGCTCAGTACCTGCATAACATGCTCAGGTAAGAAATATGATTCTTTGCCAAGTTAATAGGTTTATTGTTAAATGTTAGGTCATATCTCGCTTTTGGAAGCAAAAGAGAAGAAGAAAGAAAGTGACATATACGATGCAACGGAAACTCTAGACGTCAATTGTGATTTCGGTTTGATTCCCATCCAACTTGTTTTTCCATTCCCACCAAAAATTTAATAAATCTTCAGCTTCGGATTCAGCAGCAAGCCGGGAGAATCTATCGGAAAATGGGGCAACGGTTTCAAGTCGGGCTCAATGCGACTTGCAAAGTTGGTGCATAACAATTTCACGTTCCCATATTCAAAATACGGTCATATGCATTAAAATCTTTGAATATACACTTTATCCGTATGTTAAAACAAGTTTTATTAACTCTTCATGTATTGTATTGTCATTGTGCTCGAACTATGAAGCTCGAGCCGTATCCTGGTAGGAGCAGGACAAACGACGTTTTCTTCACGTATGTGACTCACACTCACTGATGTTGTGAATCGAGGACCATTAAACCAACTTGATGTATTAGATATGTTTGCCATGAAAAGTTGTTATAAATGAATACTATTAGACGAATTCTAGTCCAACCAAGAAAGTGAAAAGTTTAAAGTTCCTGTTATGATTCGATTCGAACCCACGGCGCCCACGTTTGTTGCAGAGATGCACTGGTGTTCACGCGTACCACCGAATTCCGCAAAGATGCCAGCGGTAACGATCTACCCGATACGGCCTATCAAACGGCGCACATTGGCATGCTGAGTCGGACGTACCTGGAATCGGAAGGCGAGGGCAATATTTTGCTGCCGATGGTGCATTACTTGTACGATGGTCCCAATCTTGAGCCGAGGCTGGTCGGCGCGGAGAATGGTTGGTTCGATTGAACTATCTCGGAATGTCAGTTCAACTAGTTTCATGGCACATGACATGTTATCTTGATGAAATGACTATTGATGGTTTCCGTCCTACGAGGCTGATAGTTTTGGCAACATGAGACTGATAATTTTGGCAACGTTTGCATGATGATGTTGAATTTCGAATAAATAAGGATGATACGCTGTAATTATTGGTGTATTTGTAAATTGTAATATAGTTATTAGCTATTTGTAAATCATACCGAATAGGTGGTCAAAACATCTCTTTCGTGCATAACTATACTCAATTGTCGCTATTTTACTAAATCAAATGTTTTTATTATGAACCTTTTGTACAAAAAATGCTAATCTTTGCAGAACGCGACGTCAATCTCTCCAAGATCTTCCGCTTCTCCCCTTTGAAAAGCGTGGAAGAGCTGACTGAAACGCTTTTGGCGGTAGACCGACGTTGCAAGTTGCAGCCCGTTACCAAACACTGCAACGGCACCATAATCTACTTGTATAATCAGTTGTGCTGCGCCTTACCCGAGGTTAGACTGTTTTGTAATGTTTCAATCTTTAATCACAAAGCTGTACCCGAAAAATACAGTAATAAGCACTGTACTGTACAGTGTCAGCACAGTATTGAGTGATAAGATAGTTCAGATGTTTTTTTAGTTTCAGGGTTCTACCAGAAAACAATGAGAAAAATGTGTTTCTGAAAACTTCTTACGCTGAATGAATGAAATTAAAAGATTAATATGGTTGTTGTAAATGTTATTGTTCATTGCAGAATTTCACCGTGAAGAGTTATCAGGACTTGTTGAACGAGTCAATGCAGGCGGATCGAGACACGCCTGAACTGGTTGTTGACAAACTCAAGAAAGATATCATTTGTGTGAGTGCGCACGAAGGCGCATTCGAATATCAGTTGGTTTCACTTGATAGAGGATACTTTTGATATACGAGATCAGATCAATACCAACTTTATTCTGAATGATGACAGTTGATTATTGGATATATAGAAGAAAGAAAGGACATGGTAATGGAAGAAGAAAATGAATAAAGTTCAACCATTTGGATCTTGTTAAATCTGATTTCGTATTATCTTGCTAACTCATTGTAATCAAATAGTGTTGAAGAAAAACTTTCTAGCAATGGCCAAGCTGTTTTCGGTTTCTCACAGTCAACTTTAATATTCTCCGAAATTTGCAGGAAGTCTCTGCGTCGTTATCTCTCCATCCTGTACTTGCAACCGCGCGCCAACTTCTACTTGTTGGGTTTGAAGGTACGCGTCGTACAGCTGTTCAACAATCTGCAGGTAAAGTTTATTATCGAGGGGTTTCGGTATTAAGAATTGTATGTTTATTCATTTCTTGTTTGTCGCAATAATTTATGACTGGTTTGGTAACCATTAACCACTGAGTCTATCCGATAGTTTCTAGCGATGACTGCAAACGAGGCGTCAGCAAGCATTCTTTCATGGTATAGTTAGATACCAGTATTTAGAAAATAATTTTTTTAGCAATTGGAATGATTGACACTGACCATCTGTTCCAGAGTTTACGCACGGTGCATTACAGACGCAAACAGACTTCCATTGGTCCCACGCAAATATACATTGGATATGCCCCGCGGAAAGAGTTAGTAGTGGCCTGCCTTGACTAGTGTGTAGGGTGTCAGTCTAGAAACTATTTGTCTTGGTTAGAACCCTGGCTTGAGATACAACCTGTAAAGTGAGCCTTGTTGACTTCAGTAATAATTAAATCCCGGTAAAGCTAATCGTCTGCAGGACTTCTCGGGGCGTGTGCGTTTACCACAACAAACGTCTGATCAAGCCGTTCGAACAAATGAAAGGCGGCAATCAGCACAAACCGATCATTTGTGTGGTGGAAGCTGACTTCCTTCAACCGTCTAACGACAAACAACGATTTGAACAACAGGATGGCAAGTATACCAATCTGATCAACAAATGCTACAAGGCTGTGGGGGAATTCGCCGAAGAAGTAAATCAGCCTGGTTGGTTTTTTGATAATAAAAAAATGAAGCCACAGATGGCGAGGCAAGATGTAAAAGAGTTCGACCGATTAGGCTAAAAGGCGTTCCAAATTTCTTTGGTAATATTTTGGTAGTGGGAGGGCGGGAGGCAGTAAAATCTTGTTTATAAACGTACGTGTTATATAAGGTTAGAAAATCAAAGTAACGTTTTATACCGTTCAGTTGTTCTTGGTTTTTGATTTGATATTGTTTCAAACGGATGGCCCTTTTTATCGATTACATTGGTTACTGTTTCAAATTGTAATTTTTTGCTGCTGAAATTTTCTCATCCTTATGATTATCGTTAGACACTCCAGTCCAATGTCTTCATCATTGAAATATAAGAATATATTTTCCTAAATCCAGGGAAACTGTAACTTTTCGGTTTCAGGTGAAGATGTTTTGGAGGACTTTCCAGCGTTCGTTGCTTGTGACGACTGCAACAAGTGGCGATTACTGCCCACTCAAGGACTCACGCCAGAAGAAATTGTGCAATTACGTTCAAACATTGAACGCGAAACCTGGTTGGTGATTTAGTTTGTGAAGCCGAAAGTTTCATTTATGAAAAGTCTTGCGTGTTTTTCAAATATCAAGATTAAAATTTTTCAATTCCAGGACCTGTTCGATGAATCCGGACAAATACCACAATACGTGCGACGTACCCGAGGAAGATACCGGCCAAGTTAGTTGATTCATAAAATGTTATTTGTATTTCATGATGTGGGTGGGTGGGTCCTCTCAATTCACAACAATGGTGAACCACGTACGGTGAGGGATAAGGTGGTTTGGTATTTGTCCTGTTCACACCAGGATACGGAACGCCACTCCAGCCTCAGAGTCTGCTCCAAACCATGTTCACGATTATCAGTGGTAATCGTATGTGTGCGTACCGGGCTATATCGAGTGTGTCTTCACCCGTACGCTAACCGCCACCACCTAACCTAGCAGCCAAGAGTCGAACCCGGGACCTGGCGATCAAAAGTCTAACACTCAACCAACTGAGCTAGGCGGCCGGTATTTCATGATGTGTTATGTTACACTGATTTAGTTTACCCAGTTTTGGTGGTTTTCACTGGGAGCCGTACTTTAGGAACTTACTACCCACACCTGAATGTACCTGTTGTTGTGCGTTTCAGATGGTGCAGGCACCCACGCTCACTCGTACTCGACGTCCGGCCACCATGTCGCGTGATTCGTCCACTAATGTACTCGATACATTCATTGATCGGACACCAGGTTGTTCAACAATAGACCGGTTTTTCATACAGACATTAAATTCACTGAGACACAGTAGAGTTCGTAATCACTCAGTCATTTACTCACCAACTCATTATTCTATCACATACACATGTAATTTCATCAGGGCCATGCTCAGGACAAGCGTGGGTGCAGATGTCAAAAGTTTTTCTACACTACCTCCACTCAATAGGCATACGCAAAACTACTTTCTTAATACATGGCTGTGTGTACCACTGACTTCATTACTTGATTCAATGGTTACACTGCATTTACTCAACTCTTACTCTTCCCCTCTTTTTACAGCGATCGCAGATCAGCCGGGTCCGAGTCGTCTTGGTCCAATGTCACCTCCGTTGTCACCGCAAAAACGGCGATTTCCTTCATCCAGTGGTGGTGTATCTGAGAATGATTCAGTAGTTAACAAGCAATCTCGGCTGGACGGTGGAATCGTCAAGGAAGAGGCTAGTTTTATGTTTTCCCGCTTTTGATATTCAGTAAGTATTTGTTTTAGCCTGGCCTGAGTACCTCTTTTTATTCTGCAATGATGTTACAACACAATTATATTGATATCATTTTATTCTCCTCGATGAACTTTTGGATGTGCACTGCATACGGATAAAGTTCGGTTGACTAATTTGGACTCAGTTCTCTACTTCGTAATAATATAAGCCGATAAGCGTATCAGATGCTGCGAAATAAGCAGGGTCGTTTAAAGTCTGCACCAAATGTGCTACAGTGCTGTGTTGCGGCATCTAAATAGTTTAAATTTCGGGCAACGCGTAAGTAACTGAATTTTTAATGATATGTCCATATACATTAAAGATTGCTTGAAGTCTGCGCCATTAAGTTATTGTGTATTGAAGATTTGAATAATTTCGATTTTAGTCAACCGAAGTGAACGGCGTTCGTCTACCTTCATCAAGTACTCCATTTACCGAGTTTAATGAGCAATCACCGATTACTGACGCTACCGTTAAGACAGAATTGGCACCAGTTATTGCTACACAGCCCGCACCTCAACTGTTGCAACCATTGATCCATAATCTGGTTAGGTGAAATTTTGTATTTAGTTTGGGGAAACATTCCATGCAAGTTTGGAGATACAAAGCTCTGCTCTTTAAAGGGATCCGAGGTTTTTTATATGTTAGAGAAATATTAAGTCTAGTTAGTAGGGTCAAAATTAATAAGACTATAATACTAGTCTAGTTAGTAGGGTGAAAGTTAGACGATGTTTTTTGGTAACAAACTTAACACGATATAACGATTGAAATACTGTGAAATTAAAGAATATCATTACATGTTCCTGTTTTTACAGCAGTCAGCTGTCGCCGGTGTGTCTACCTCATCTGCACTGGTAGCTCACAACAACAACAACAACACCGTCACATCCAACACCAACGCCTCCATCAGCATTAACGACAACAACAACGATGGCCTGACGGATGAGCAAAGGCGCAAAAGTCGGGAGATGTTGTCGATGATGTGTCGAGTAAACCTGATGGCATGTAAATCGAGGACTGCCATCCCTGCCTCCGTAATCAATGTGGTCGATGAACTGCATACGGCCAGAGCCAGTGGTTCGGGTGCATCGGGCATATCAGATGTGCCACCGCCACCGGTGTTTGTCAAATGTGCACGGTTGGTTTTATAAGATGGATTTTCTTACTGAGAGTTCTCCATTACTGAACTGAAGCCCTCAAGGCACTCTAATACCATATCGGTTTTCCCGTAGCTGCCAGTAATGGCAGAGACTCCAGCACAAAATGTGTCTGTGTCGCAAATCAGGGCCATCAGCTTTCGAGGCTGGCGCCCTACGGGTTTTGACTAGACAGGCGACAATTAGTTAATGCTTATTGTGTATAAACTTCAGGTGCCAGGAGACGCGTGTGCCGCGCGCCGGACAGTCGGTGTCTGAAGGCTGGGTGTGCCAGAACGGTGGCTACAGTTGTGTGGTACAGGGCACTCCTGACGTGCCCATTCGAATCGCCACCAATCAACAACCCACTATTGATGTTCGTATCGCTTTTTAATGGGCTTTTTATTACTCAAGTCAATAAGCCACACTAATACGGTATCATAATGGTATTTTAGTGGTAGCCAGGGATGTTTAGCTGTGATGAAGATCAATGAAATCAATGGGTATGACTTAGGTTGTAGCAAACTTTATTGTATCTCTTAAAGGCTCGTAAAAATGTAATATATTTTTTCAAATAAGAAACTCTTTTCATACAACAGGAGCTGTATGCCGAAATGGAACAAAGCCTGCGCGCTATGGATCGCATCGAGGCGTATAACCAGCGGGTCGTGCAGCAACATCAAACCGTGAAGACTGAACTAGTGGTTGGTGATTTTGGTTATTACTTATTACACTATTTGTATTATTAGTGTGTGTGTTAAGACTTTGGGAAAACTTCGCTGGTTTTTCAACTTCCAATATTTCACTCAGTTCTGCCTAAATTTTATAACTGTGATCTTGTTTTTATTAACAGGAAACTCGCGACTCGTCAGAAACTAGTCAAAACAGTCTTCGGGAAACCATTCAGCAGTTACAGGTGTGTTGTCATTTTCTATATAATAATGTGAACAGCTGCCGGATTTACAATGTTTTTGTTTAGAAACTTGACTTTGTCATAAGCAGCAACCAGTCACTACTCACTACTGTGTAATTATGTCCTCAGGACAAATTCTGTTTTGCTGAAACATGAAAAACTATACGGCAGTTATTGAACCCTTATAAATTGTATTATATTATTGATAACCTATTACCTAACTTATTAGGAGACCGAATTCAAATTTGCGCCAATCAGTGAAGGACTTTTTTAGTAAAGTTTCTTGTACTTCCTTTTTAGGATTTTCTCTCGCATACCCCGAACATATTAATGCAAGTATTTCGGTAAATCTCTATGCATGATTTTTTTACATCGATGGTGCCGGCGCGGATTTCAAATTTAGTCTGCTAATCAATTGTTTTATTAGGATGCTCGTGTTCGCGATGTCCAGGTGATCGCGGGTCTGCGACAGCAGCTGCTCGACAACAAACAGGCCAGACGACGTTTCAACAATCGACTCCGAATTCTACTCGAGTCCGTCTGTCCACCCGAACTGACCAACAGTGGATTGACCAATGAAGAGGTGGGTTGTCGTTTCGAGTTCGGTTCATAATACATGCTTACCAGAGAGTTTTATAGAAACGAAAGCGCCGACAATTGGCTGCTGGTTCGGCTAGAATTGCTAAGATATTAGTGCGAAGAATTTTCGTTTTCGCCTCTGGTATTTCTCGGAAATTGGTAAATACCACAGTTTGAATGGAAATTGGTAAATACCACAATTTGAATGGAAATTGGTAAATACCACAATTTGAATGGAAATTGGTAAATACCACAATTTGAATGGAAATTGGTAAATACCACAGTTTGAATGGAAATTGGTAAATACCACAATTTGAATGGAAATTGGTAAAGACCACAGTTTGAATGGAAATTGGTAAATACCACAGTTTGAATGGAAATTGGTAAATATCACAATTTGAATGGAAATTGGTAAACACCACAATTTGGATCTATCTAATTTAAGTATATTTGTATTCAGTCGGAGATATTGATGGTTTGCGTGTTTTAGGTAATCGAACGAATACTCGAGCAACGGGGCGAATCCAACGAAGCGAACGGATCCGTTGATTTGGTTCGTAAGTTTCTATTTCAATGCCAGCCTTTTTTTCAGCTATTCTCATCAAACATCCTCTCAACAGTCAACGTATTTTTAAATTATAACTTTTAATTGGGTACGTTCACTTGTTATTCATTAGAAAATAAGATTTATGGATTTTCTCAGGTATCACCGTCACGAAATGGCCAACAGGAGTTGGAGCACGTGTCTGAGTATGCCATTAATTGTCATCGGGCATCGGCAGGTCAGGCACCATCGACTGCAAATGGTGATGAACCAATCGTATTGCTTGATTAAAGATGTCAGTGATTTGATATCGATCGTTAATATGGAGAGTTCGGACGGATGAATTGAATGAAAGTTGTGAGATTAATTTCTTGAATGATGAGTTTGATTTATGGTAATGCTCTTATCTCAAATCAAAACAGATTTGCCTCATATCATATGATTACAATATGTTGTCCAATGCTTGATTGTATGTAAGCTGATCTTTACAAATTTACACCTAACATATACAGAATTCATTGTCGGGAACCATTTTGGGATCCCAACCCATTGTATTTTGAACAATTCACTCAAACTATTATTCAATGAAATAGCATTTTTATGTCAATTAATCAACAGCCGAGTCTACCTTGCCTTATATTGGTGCTTGTGCTTTATTAACTTGTTTTTTTTACCTCGTCACAAGATTTATAATGATCATTCTGAAATTTGCCTTTTTGCCAAAGCAGATTATTTCCTGATTGTTATTACCCCCTTCCTACCTTTCATCTACATGCATCATTCGATGTTAGTCATCAATGTTATAGTATTATTATTAAGTTACATGGTATATTTGCGTGTTTGTGGTTTTGTGATGGTTATTCTGACTGTTATTCGGTCATGATGATTTTTTTTCGAAATGTATGTTTGTGTGTTGTGATCTCCGTTATCTTACCCACCTTCTCAACATATCCGACTCCAGCAGTTTTTTTCTTTATTTCTTGCTGGAACTTCTTTCTGAATATTTCTGATGATTATTCTTACACACACTATTGAATACTTTTGTAATTTGAACGTTCCTCTCGTGTTATTTTGTGTTGTTTTTTCCCCTGGTGAATTCGTTTTTTTCAGCTCGTGGAATGTTTAAGCGCTGGATACCGCTGAACTGCTACATATTTATGCTTTTGATACGTGATCAAAATATCAGAAATCAAAAAGTTATTATACACAGTTGTGATTATTTTAGTCTTCAAATTATATGCCTAGTCTAATACTATTTGTATAATTAATTAGGCTTTACTTAACGTTAATTACAATTATTTGCTTGCAATTAACGTAAATTTTTTATTGGTCATCAAGATTATACATTTGCATCATTTTGTTATCATGTTGTGGTTTGTTGTTAGCAATAAACTTTAACTTCGGATTTATGATAATTCGGTTTTATTAGTCTTCAAAGTAATATCTCAAGTTCATGGTAATTAGCAATAAATGTACAAAAATGGTATTGCCTTCATAAAAATATCAATGGATATCTTCTGGAATGGAAACGATACATATAGATACAATATACAGTGAACAGTAGAACCTTTGTGATAAATGTACACGTATTTCATCATGTAATAATGGTGGTAAAATTACAATAATACTGAAGTAAAATTTTCACTCACAGTGGAAAATGAAATTTATACAGCACTAAGTAACTTAACTCATGTATGCTAACTTAACACAAATCACAACCCAAATCCGATCATCACGTGTCTGTTATTTTTTCCAGTCTTCACTAATTTAGGCTCCGATCTCGGTGGTCTTGTGCTTGTCCTCTACCTTCTTGACACTCTGCTTGTCCACGATCGTTCTAGAAGAAAATAAATTGTTATGATTTGTTAATTCACAGCCAATTTGGTAATTGAATTAATGAATACATAGATAAGAAGAGAACTGATTTAATAAACGGATGACCGTAGATCACATTTCGTATTGGAATGAGCGATTGCGTTTTCTACCACGCCACGTTGTCGCTGAGATCGGTTTCAGTTGGTCATTATCGGAATGAATGTCATTGAATCGTAGGTTAAGTTACAAAGAGTTAGTTTCCCACCATAAATTAAACGAAATTTGAGTCAATAAATCTAACCTGAGTGTCTCCAGATTGCAGTCATGCAGTTTGCTTCTGTTGGTGCCGAAGATGTAGTGCAGGTCCATGCGCGGTGAGTAGCGGCTGGACGGTACAGTGCGGCCGAGGGTTTCCGCCTGAAACAGACTCTCTCTTTCACTCACTCATTCATTCACTCACCTACTCACTCACTCAAACACACTATCACTCATAAACTTACTCATTTTCATACTCTTTCACTCAATCACTCACCCGCTCATTATCACGCTCTAACTCACTCATTATCATCATCACTCAGCTCATTATCACCGACTGACCCCTTCACTCACTTACTCGCTCACTCACCATATTTCTCGTGTATTTTCCGGTGTTGCCGCAGCAGAGACCAAGGAAGCTGATGTTGTTCTCCTGGCATTCCTTGGTGAACTCAATGACGTCATCGATGGTGCACAGGAACGCGTCCAGGTTGTACGGGAACGCGCGCTTGCCTGCAACATGACCAATAAAGAATGCATCCTACAAGAATGTATAACTGGTAAAATAAGTTTGGGGAAGGAAGTGAGAAAAAAATATGGTGTGCAGACCATACCCTTCTAGATAGGAATTGACTGAAAACCACAATTGATTTGGAACCAAGACCACGACTGAATTTGAATGCTTGCCGATTTATTACCATGTCTCAAAGAGAAATTGGAACGAGACCAAGACAATCTAGAGTTAGCTATCACTGAACTAAAGTGAGCAAAAAATCCTCTCTTGTGCAATCTCTTTTGGATAGCGGTATTCAGATTTCATTGAAACATTGAAACCAACCAGTTTTCTCGACAACGAGGTTCTGCATCTGAGGCTCCTCCCACGAAGTACGGTACGGCACTGGCAGGGCAGCCAGATGGCCCTTGCACACTTTGCGCACTTCCTTCATGATATCCATGACGACCTGCAATTTTTTGAAAATGAAATGCAGGTTCAGATGCTTTTAACACAGATACATCAACTTTCTGAATGAATGATTTTGAGCGTTTAGATTTAGAGAATTTGTTTATTCCACAACCAACTTGTGCACTCACGTCTCACTCACTCACTCACTCACTCACTCACTCACTCACTCACTCACTCACTCACTCACTCACTCACTCACTCACTCACCCACTCACTCACTCCCTCACTCACTCACTCACTCACTCACTCACTCACTCACTCACTCACTCACCCGTGGTCCACAACTGCAATTCAAACCGACGACATCAGCGCCGAGATCCTCGAGCTGCTTGCAGGCATCCGTGAACAGGACGCCATCACGGGTCTTGCCGCCATCGGACAGATCATGCTGGGCAAACATGATCACGGCCTCGAGACCTGCATGTGTGAGTGAGTGTGGACTTTGATCAAAGGAAGTTTTGGAGTGTGGACTTTGGTTCAGTCTTGACTATATAATTCAATCCAGCGTAGGCCTGAATCTAATCCGACTCTCATAAATTCACTTTAAAAAGATTAAAATGTAATAGATATAATCCAACCTGGTGCGTATTCACGGATGGACTCAAGGGCCAACTTGGCCTCGCCGAAATCAGGAAACGTCTCGGCGATGATGAAGTCGGCTCCCTCCTCGACGGCCCAGGTGATCGATTCCTGTGAGTAAGTTGTGAGAGTATGAAAATGAGTGAGTGAGTGAGAGAATGAACTTGAGTGAGTGAGTGAGTGAAAATGTGTTTGAGTGAATGAGTGAATGAGTGAATGAGTGAAAATGTGTTTGAGTGAATGAGTGAATGAGTGAATGAGTGAATGAGTGTGTGAGTGAGTGAGTGAGTGAGTGAGTGAGTGAGTGAGTGAGTGAGTGAGTGAGTGAGTGAGTGAGTGAGTGAGTGAGTGAGTGAGTGAGTGAGTGAGTGAGCGTGTAAGCCAACTTTGAACATAGCCTTGACTTCGGCATGTGATGCTTCGTTCCTCGGGTCGTAACGGGTGGTGTTGTTGATGTTACCAGCCATCAGCTTACCATGTTTCACGGCAACGGCTTTGGCGATCTTCAGGGCATTGCGGTTGATTCGTTCCAGGTCGTCCTCACGGTCGATCACTCGCAGCTTCTCACGATGGGCGTAGTACTGAAAACTTTGGCTTTAATGATCACTATATATCTTAATTCCACTGTTTCATTCATTTATTCATTCATACATTCACTCACTCAC
Organism: Daptonema setosum; assembly: GCA_964036265.1. Taxonomy (NCBI): domain Eukaryota; kingdom Metazoa; phylum Nematoda; class Chromadorea; order Monhysterida; family Xyalidae; genus Daptonema; species Daptonema setosum. Next base: position 19,903,439 of record OZ038447.1, on the reverse strand, counting down.
TCACTCACTCACTCACTCACTCACTCATTCACTCACTCACTCACTCACTCACTCACTCACTCACTCACTCACTCACTCACTCACTCACACACTCACTCACCGTAAATGCCTCAACGATATCACTGCCAGCATGTACAAACTCCTCGTGCATGGCCGTCACCAAGTGCGGATGCTCCAAGACTACCTCGGGCACGAAAGGACCGGCCTGCAGGTAACCGCGACGTTCGAACTCGAACAGGTAGCCTGTAAGTGAGTTAGTGTGTGAGTGAGTGAGTGAGTGAGTGAGTGAGTGAGTGAGTGAGTGAGTGAGTGAGTGAGTGAGTGAGTGAGTGAGTGAGTGAGTGAGTGAACTCACCTTCGGCATTGATGATGAACTCGCCGGCATCAAGACGCTTTCGCAGATCTCCGGGTGCCATTATGACTTTAAGTGGTTACGGTATAGTCTGAACGACTGAATGACTGACTGACAGATTCGGCTAGGGTTGAACCGACTGACGGTTTCTTAGAACAGATTGACTGGTTAGCAAAGACGACTGTTGACTGATCCCTCGTTGGTCGATCGTTTATATATCCCAATAGTGACGTCATTGTATTGATCGCTGATTGGTCCAACGTAATCAGCACGTCGAACGCTGCAAGGGTAATGACTGTTTGCGGTACTGCTGTCAACACAATCTTTTGACCATGTAATCCGGATACATCCAGTCAGGTGGCGAATGGGCTGGCCACGGGTGGAATGTAATCCGCCCCTTTGTAGGTTTTGGTAGTTTGAAACCTAGATCATGACATTTCACGAGAAGTTTTTTCTAGGGTTATCCCTTTTTGAGGATTTTACCGTCCGCGCTGTTTCGACTTTTTGTTATGATAAGACAGTCGGTCTGGTTCGGTTTACGATTCGCTGGTCTGCTGACTGACCATCCATCATTAAAACATTGATTCAGTGGCAGAGATAGCTGACAGATCAGGGCGGTGAGTACACAGTGTACGATAATCATGGTTTTAGCCTAAAGCCTACACACCCCAGAGTAGGCGTAGATTGCTATCGTAGGCTTGGATATCTGATCCGATGTAGGTGCCGTTTAGGCTATCTATTCAACCCCTCTGTACCTGGAGTCATGCACTCGTGGATATGCCTCGAGGTGTGTTGCATAATACCGTAATAGCTGGTCAAGGGTACACTTTGATTTATAGCCAAATAAATGACCGAACGCTTATGATTGATTGATAAATGGTATGATGAAGAGAAATATGGAATTTTCCTGATGTTTTAAACTTTGCGGTAAATATCAATCAAGTTACCCCTGTTCCGCCACTTTAATGTTCGGTAAGTAAAAGTTTGTTTAACCGGCTTTTTGCGGTCATTTCCGCTCCACGTGGGGCCATGAAATGGTGTACAGGGGAGGGCGAAGAAGAGGAGGGGGGCTTTGTTATGATCGGACAAGGTTACTGATAACTGGTGATCTGGAACTTATCCGGTTCAGTCCGCTTGGTTATCACTAAAATGAGAATCGACTAGAATAGGGCTATAGCAAAATTTTTATGATATTTGATCGGGGTTATGGTTTACGGATGGCATGACGATTTTTAACATTAATTCTGAATCACTTCTTCATCGAGACATCAGAAAGGATCTAAAATATTTTGAAAAGGTTATAATCGTTGTTTGTGCGAAAGTTTTCCTTATTTGGAATCTTTTCTGGTGTTCCGCCTCTGATACTTGGCGTCAGTTCAGTGCCATGACAGGAAGTTGGTGTTGGAACAAAAACTTGTCACTTGATTTGAGTTTTATGACGGTGAAAGTAAATAAACAACATCGTAGAAATGTAGATGTTTTTATTGCTCAAAGTTTTTTTTCACTTTCACTTTGTTCTAGTTTGATTTGAAGGAGTGACCACACTTACTGGTTACACAACATCAAAAACAAGTTAATATAAGTGTAGTCCTGTATCTCAGAAACTTTTAGAAAAAAGTTTTCTCAAGAAATAAAGTCAGGTCAAACCACGTTATGTGTACATAGAACTTCATGATTCCAGAGAAAAGTTTTAACATGTGACTCAATAGAAGAGGTTTAATAATGTAAAAGAAGCGTTTTCCGCTGTGTTCATCTGATTTGAAGCAGTAACGTGTTAACTAATCACGAGAATCTCAAGTAGCACTTTAGTATTAGAGGTGTCCTATTTTGAAGTGATAGGTAAGTCTAAAAAGTAAAAACAGATTTAGTAATAAGAATAAATTTTCATTTGGGTTCTTGATACATCATGAATGAATGAATGGTAGAATATAAATCCCCACTATGAATTTCAAAGGCAACCGAATAGGCAACATCATTTCTCTGATGATATTTAGTCATACTCTACATGCAAATGCTTATCATCATCCAAGTGTAAGGCTTTTATACCACGACTCAAACATTCAAGTCCACGCACCATACCAGATCTTCCCAACATGGAAGTTTCCACAATTTTATTCGCGATATCACCTAACCCATCGATTAGGCAGATTCTTTTTGCCAGATGATAGCGTTGAAATGGGCGTTATCAGCTGTTTATGTACTCAATCAGTTCTTTGTTACCTACCGTATGACTAAGCGATAATACGGTAGGTACCGTAGCCGACACAACTGAGACATTCATTGCCAATGTACACCTTGTTTGAATCATATTAGCATGCTTGTTTTTCACGGAGTGTTTAGGGTTGTCTGACTATATAATTCTTCGAAATGCTTCATCAATGCTTTAACGTGTTACCTTCGTGAACTTACTGTTTTGACTCTTCTACCATTGTGTAAAGGTTGCGGGTTTCTTAATAAAATATTTTCAAGAAGAATTGCTAGTTAAGTACTCTTTTTTATAGGGTTCAATGTAACAACAGCGTTCTAGATTTCACTACCATTTCAGATTTTACTTACATTTATCCAGCAATCAATCAATCGATCCATCCGATATTCACTGAACAACGAATTTCATTCCGCACTGTGCAGAGACGAATAGAAGAGTATAATCAATCCGGGACAAATTCATATCAATCAATAACATTTGTAAATCTGTTTATGTAATCACATTCATTAGGGTACGCACGAACAAAGCAGGCTTTCTCGCAACTTTAAGTTAGGGAAGACTTATATGTCTATTGCCTTCAGGGACTTAGAAAGTTATCAGCTTCGATCTGAGGGATTTCAGTTTAGTCTCCAAATTCATGACTGCAGTATCATTATCCTTGACCATCAAAGAGAGCATCATGTAACGACATCGGAGGAAACCTACTGAACAATTGGAGTTGGACAAGCCTGAGTGCGATGTACGCCCACAATCGTACCGCAGATGTGGGTAACAATAACATGGCTATGGTTGATGATGTACGATAATGTTATAATAATGACTCGACTAGTGATACATACAATTTGAAGCGTTAAGCGATGGTTTATTAGTTTTTGCCAACTAAAAGTGAAAGTTTCTACATGAAACAAATCTCAAATATTATCCATCGCTCAACGTTCCTCAATCCATTACCAATACAAATGGGAAAATCCCCTACTACGAACTCGGGGTCATGGTCCACGACCACAAGAGTACATAAGCCAATGCCATATGAAGGAAATCCCCAAGAAAATAACGAATGAATGAGAAATAACACATGCATTCGGAGAATGACGCGGTGGGATATAAATAGGATATTTGGCCACAAACTCAGTTTGACGTGTTCAGGTTCAGATGTGAGTCGGTGCAAGCAGCAGAGTGGTACATGATTCATAAATGGTGGTGGTATATTCACAATTATATGGGTGAAATGAAAATAATAGGAGGGTTGAATAAGTACATGGGGTGACGCGTAGAAGCATGAATGTGGTGAGAACGTGAATCAAAATACCTTCAAAATCAAAATCAAGGAAACCCTTGAATAGTGGTAGATTTGATGAACTCTGCGGTGAGAACGAAACGACAGGGACTCATTCAGAACCACAAATCAAGGTACGCACTATTTCAACCAAGAATCAATCTACCCATGATTGCCAACGAAAGAACGGTTACTGAAAGATGCAGAGACGGGGACAGTGGAGCAGAACGTGTAATACATAGGAGCATCGAGAACAATACTCAACACCCTGTAATAGTAAAACCAAATGGCATCACCGAATTTATTCAAGTGTCCAGAGACATTGAACACTCAAGACTGGCGGAAATTGATTCATACGTACGAACGAATCATTAGAAATATCAGATGCACGATTAGAGGAAGTTATCAAGTACAAAATGTGTAGTGTAGGAAATGGTTCGAATATTTGTTCGACAATGGTTGTTGTTGACTTTTACCATCCAACAACTCGACTACGTGTTGGTCACAGACGCAAATCAGTAATTATTAGTAGTAGTCAGTGCAATCAGTATGAACAGCACAACAGATTAATGAGTAACACAAATGAAAAACCGTACAAACCATAGAGATACAAAAAACGGGGGAAACTTTAATACAATATAGACCAATCTGACCAAAGATAAACATCCTGAATTGAATGACGCGCGAATTTTCAGCAAATAAAATAATAATGACATGAATGAATATTATAAATAATTATAATAATAAACTGTGTAATGTAATAATAATAATGAATCTGTATATCACAGTACAGAGAATGGCCGACACCCAAGCAAACACTGGGTGAATGGCGCGTGGCGTTGTTCACATTCTTAGCTTATGACCGCAGTCTAGTTTTACGAAGAAAAACTGAAACACATTTAGCTGCTCCATTTTCATCATTGAATGTTTTTATTCGTGAAACCCAACATTAGCAGTAGGAAATACACTTGTTCAATATTAAGGTAGAATTCATTTGATGCGCAGATCGGGAATTCCCTCTGGAGATTTCCAAATACAAAGCAATAAATAGCAGAACATGATTAACTGATCTACTTTGTAAGATAACTTCCACACAAATACTCAAACAACATTTTTCGTCTACCGAGCAGCTAATCAGGTTCCACCAATAATACCCAACCATGCGTAATATCCACTCTTATCTCAGATAAAATTCAGACATCATGAAGAAAAATACAGAAAAATAAATCGGCGAAATCAAGTCAGGAAGAAAGCGTAGACGTGCTGCATGGCGATCTCGAACTTGTTGACGAACACATCGTAGCTCGAGTAAGCCGGCACCTTCAGGTAGTTGTAGCAGGTCATGGCTGACGGTAGGTCCTGATCGGGGTGCGGTACCGTTTTACGCACCGCCGTCAGACATGGCGTCAGGCCGCGGAAGCCTAAATATAACCAAATAGTTCCAACTAAACATGATCTGCCTAGTTATCAGGTTGGTACTTGAAAGACTTTATTGATGAAAAAATAAGATTAACAAACCTCCAACAGGCAACTTCGGACTACCCGTAACGAACTGTAGAAACTTGCGGCGACGCTCCGAATCGAAACTGGCCATCATCTGAAAAGTTATTAATTACATCAGTCAGTCAGTTTGTCACAATTGACTCTTTCACAAATTTTTTATGGTTACATCAGTAATTTTGTCAATTGACTCCTTCATATATATTCATAAGTCGTAAGCCGAATTATCGCCCACTATTTCGGCAGTATTATGTTTGTATTTTGTAATTGGTATTATATTCAGTATTCCGTATTACTTTCTCGTATTCCATACTACTATAGGAACTGACCTGAACGAGCCACTGAATTTGCGGCGAGTCATGCGTGAATCCGTGATCGGGTTTGATCGCGGCGCGCAGCGCTGCCGCCTCCCAATGCGCATCCGAGGCACTGCCGCAGAACAGCTCGTCAAGTTCGTGCGCGTAGAACCACTTGAGATGATTCAGGTCGACCACCGTACGAATGCCACGGCACATCGCCTCCATCTCCCGATGCACGCCCGCTACCAAACGCCAGTGCGCCACCAGCTGCAAATCAAATGTTGATTTTATTTCAATAATTAATATGAATATTAAATCAAAGAACCTAGATTTTTACTGGAACTTTTTTATTATTCAAGCCAACAGGGCGCACTAAGGCCAAATCAGAATGGTGCTCTCGTAGGAGCCGGAGAGGTTGAATAAACTCACGGGCCAATGCAGAACCCTAGAGCAACGTATCTGTCTCTAGCCACGTTTCGAACTTCGAACCACCGGTTGCCGAGGCTGGACCCCTACGCACTAGACTAGACGGGCAACAATAACAAATATACTTAATTTAAAAATCATTAAATTAAAGACGTCGATTAGAAAACTGAAAAATAAATATACAAATCAACGTATTACAACATACCTCAACAAAGTGCTGCACATTCTGCTTATCCACAGCGATGGCGGCTCCGCCTTTCATCAGCTCAATATTCTCATACCCGGGCAACGTGAAGTTGAGGCACATATCATCCAGATCTTTGGCCGACATGGTCAGCAACGAACGCGTCGACCTCCACAGTACCGGATCCAGTTGTTCCAGATCGGCCACCGACATCTCGCCGTCCTCGGCCAGCAGCCAACGGTAAAACGTTGTTGATAAAGGAATGTCCAGCTGCAAAACCATGGTGTTATACAATTGAGTTCGGAAAATATAGCAAATCTAGGTTTTCGTCTGTCAAATATATAATTAGTATATTTTTTGAAAAAAAGTACAAAAAATCAGCCGGATTTTTAAGTATGTTATATCAAAACACTATGTGGAACCACCATTATGTTGCATCAAAAATGTAAAGGGAAATGAACCTTCATATTCTTGAATCCTAATTTCACCGGATAGCATGAATGGGACCCGCCTATCTATCAACGTAGCTCGATAACATGAATAAACATCTCTAAAATGCGCCAACCATTCTTGTGTCGATGAGTGCCTGTCCCATGAGTCGACCAATAAACTCAAAATGTTTCATGCGCTGATCGCGTTGTTTGGCACCACCACCCGTCGTCGGGTACGGACACGGATACAGACCATACACGGCAAACACGTACTCCATCATGGCACCGCCTAAAAATACAAAATCAATACCTACAAATACCGTATCAACCAGTACCTACAAATACCAAATCAATCAGTACCTACAAATAACAAAATCAATCAATACCTACAAATACCAATCAAAACCCAAAACATGTACGAGACTGTTTTCTGTCCGCCTTTTTCGCAACTTGAACTGAAGGGAAATTCGAAAGAAAAACAGTAGACCGTGGAATATCAGCATAAATGAGTAAAAATATGTCTATAACGCTCGAATTTACTAGGGTAACATTTTTGTATGAGTATGACCAATAAAACCATGTTGTTGCTTAAAATAAATGTTTGACAAACCTTGATGTTCGGCCGGCTTGCGCTGTTTATCGCCGTGGAATAGTTTCAAGCTGAAGCGCTGCAGTTCGCGCGACAAATTCGAGTAGAACTCCAACGTCGGACCGTTGCCGGTACCCGTCTGGAAACCAAACAATGTTTTTAATTTTCTTAATAAAAAAAATCCTTGATGATCAAAACATACCTCGCCCTCAAAGCTGACTTCCAGTAGTGGTCGAGCGCTACCCATACGCAGCAGCGTGTCCTGGCTTTGGCGTAAAATGTCCTCACGCTTCACGACCACCTGCAAAGTCATCAGATTAGTATCCAACAAACCAATACAAAATTACCATAAAACAACGAACTTAACAATAGGTTGATTTAGCTTCCAGCACTAAGTTTACATCAAGAAATTTCCAGGCTAACATTAATACCTGACTTCTATATATTTTAATCCTTTCGAATTTCAGCCCACCTTTTTCCTATCGAGTCTGGGCGTTAGACGATTGTGGTCGGTTTCGTTGTTGGAGCTGGGTTCGGCGGATGCCACGTGTGCCAGGGCACGTTCACGGCCAAATGCACACGCGTACAGCAACTGACGACGCACGTTGAACGGCAACAGGAAGGCACTACAAACAAAGTTTATTAAACCGTGGTAGCAAACTTTGCGGGAGACGATGTACGAAATACTTTCTCACAACAAAAAGCTCATTTTGAATATTGGTTATTTAGAAGTTTTCGTGTGATTCACTGCTGGTAGTCATGTTCGACAACATGAGTCTGTCAAAAATAAATTTTTCATTTCTAATTCCCAATCCCCGTCTGTTCCACTAGCGGACGAGAAGGGGTGGGAAAAGTGGAATTCCCCCCCCCCTCTTTGGCGATTTCAAGTAGAATTAAGTAGAATTAGAAAAGTAGAATTTGTTCCCTAAGGTGTAGGTAAAATAACCTATTTTCGGCCAATTCCCCCCTCTTTGGCAAAATTCCCCTCCCTTCGGAAGTTTGGCTCGTCCGCCAGTGGTCTGTTCATAAACTATCTGCCTAATCCCAATTCTACCTCTTTTTCCTGTAAAAGCGAAAAGAATACATGAACTAGTGCATTTACGCAATAATTCTACACCAACCAGCAGGACGCGATATGCGTAAGCCACGAGGGCAGATACTGGGTGGCCACGCTGAGCACATCATTCAGCTGTCGGTTGGCCTTGGCCGCCAGTTTGGCCGACACGAACTGACTGGCCGGCAGTAACGACTGCACTGATGATGGCCAGCCGCTGATGTGCTCCTATAACATAATCGGGTATTTATAGACAAATTTATGAAACAATTGGCACACCAGTATCTTATAATAAAGTAAGAAAATTTCCATCGTCAATTATTTGGGTACTTTTAAACAAAAATATAGAAAAATTGATTCAAGTTCATATCCGTATTTTCCATTAAAACTAGAAAAAAATCATCGACCGACTCCACCTCAGGGTACCAAACCAAATGAATGGTGGTTGATTATTCGTCATAGAAGACTCAAGAGTAGCAAATATTGGACATCATTGGTGGTAGATAAACTCACTCAGCTAGTCAAATAGCATTGTGAATGCAAAGTTTGTATGTTTCTATGAATTCCATAACGAAAGAGTCCCAGTAAAACACAAAAACAACAAACAAACAGAAAGAAATCCTGTGCAACCTTGAACACGTAGCACCAGTTCGTGTTGAGACCGAACACAATGCGCAGCAGCACCAGAAACTCCACACTCGGATCGTCCACATCACGGGGCAGAGTGTCCACGAGGAACGCGTCCAGCGGACACACCCGTGCTGGCACCAGACCTTCTGCAAATTACAAAGTTTTCAAAGTTAACACAAGAAGCACTTTTTTGTATTTCCATTGAGAGAATCAAACATATAATACATATTCTAACACCACTGAAGAAAGGTTATGCTTGGAGGTGTTTATACGTATTGATTCCTTACTTGCCCTATAAACTATTGCGGCTCAGTTGTGTTGGTATTATCACCGTGTGTACTAGACACTCTATCCCGTCTTGAATCATCATAGCCGAGGTAACTCATGTTAATCACTATCCTACCAACAAAATGTTTTCCACTACTCTTACAATAAAAAAAGCTTAAATTAACACTGTTCAATACTATTTTATACATAATACATTCATTGAACAGTACTTCATGTGGTCAAAACTCAAAAGCCAGTGTAAAAAACGTGTTCTCCAACAAACTGTACAAGACCACCAACCTGTCCAGAGTTTGTCGACTTGCCGAGAATTGCGGGCGGGTGATCTGCGTTTCTTCTTATTGTTATTGTTGTTGGCATTGAGGTTGGATGATGACGCAGCCTGTCCATCGGCTGTATCGGTCGATCCACTGGCGTTGTTGGCGCCCGCCGTCGAGCTCTGTTCTGGTGCCAGTCTAAAACAATCAATAGACATTTATAATCGCCCAATTTCAGCATACTGCCTAAAACTGATGTACAACCAGGGTCTCTTTTGACACAGAAAAAATTGCAAAAAGCACGCCAATTTGAATTTTAAACCTGATTTTGGCGCGCATACTTTCAAACAAAAAATCATATTTTCACATAAAATTTGGACATCATACAAACATTGTAGTTAAAATTCATCGCATAAGTACGTAACGGATCCATATAAAATATTTTTGATAACAAGACACCTTGATCATTTTACAAATGAGTTAATTGAGATTAGATTCTTAAATTAAGTTATGAGCTATAACAAATAGTATGGTTCATTAAGGGTGCCATTGCCATAAGTAGCCAACGAACCTGTACCACAAGCAGTGTGTGTTCACCCATATACTGGCAGCGAGTGCCACCGTGTCCATGTCAGACCCGCCCAGACCGGACGAACCCAGACCGAACTGTCTGATGGCCTGCAGAATGGTCAGATTGCTGGGCAGCACCTGGTCGTTCAGAATCAGCTGCAGCTGACGATTCTCCTCACCTGACCGACGGAATGCGTTGTAGCGCGCCGCCTGCAATGACATGAAGTCAGTTTTCTCATGCTTAGTTTTTTGTATTTTGAGAGTAAGTTCTAAATCCGGGATGTCGTTATCTCACTAGACTCCAGTGTCAGTGAGTTGGATCTTCTCGTTGAAATTATGGCGATGAACCAGAACAAACAGAATACAACTTGAATATTGCGCCAACCTGTTCGAGCTCATCATCACTGGTGTCTCTATCATCACCGCTGGTTGTATCCAACTCATCATCATCCTGATTGCTGTTACCTCGTCTGAGCACGCCCCTCTCCAGCAGGTAACGTTCCACGGCCGCCACCGGTGTCAGTGGATCAACCCGAATACTGCCGTGACCGTGACGCCACTCCCGAAGGTCAGATACGGCTGACGGATGACGACGTAGAACGCACTGAATTGAGATATGTTTTAGATGAAAATATATATTGAATCAAGTGTAAACTAATCATATAAAAAAGCGTTTTATCGAAAATCTCTCGATCGTGTTCCAAACCTACTCTAGACAATGTATGTATGCCAGTCGCCAGATATACTGTATGAAGAAAACTACACCACGATTTCAAAAGATTGGCAAACTAGAATATGCCACAGCGGCTATCAAACCAAATAAAGAATAACATAAACCCACGCCCCGGGAACGTACCTTGATCTGATGCGTCTGGAAGAAACGGAGTGCATTGGCGCCCCTCAACGTGCCGCCGCCCTGCTGTTGAGTGGCCGGAATGTCGTTGGTGCGCACGGGAAATTGCTCGGACTGCGCCACACACGACAACAAACGTTGGACGAGACAGCTCAAAGCTTGACAACCGTCCGGCATTACGTGAATCGTGCTATTACGCAGCTGAACAAACGTTGATGTTATTAATAAGATTTAATGGTTTATTTGCAACTCCAAATAATTTAACAGTGAACGGCAGGAGGCCTAAAAAATCTGATGAGTTCCCCCATCTCAAATCCGACGAAGTCAAATGGGATTGGTCCCATGGCGCAAAGTTAGAATCGAAGATAATCTTAGTGAACGCTAGCCATATTACCACATCTTAAACGAGAGTCACAACAAACAACCATCATAGTAAGTAAACAATAACAAACAAAACGTTTTTCACTGATTCTGCTGAAAAAAAACTTATTTCACCAAAATAAATCTTACGATAACCACAAAAAAATCAACCTGAATGCCCAAGAAGATGTCGACGAATCGTTTGAGTCGAATAGATCGACTGGTCACCATCGTATCACTAGTATCGGTCAGGTACTTGATCAGGGTGCCCACCAGACCCGAATGCGAAAGCTCGAAGGCCGAAAGCGATGCCTGAAAGTTCCAAAAAATCGAATTAATTTAGTGGTTATGCAAATTAGTTGGATACCAAATCACAAAGATAGTGAGATAACGGTCACCCTATTTACGTGTGAAGTGAGGATATCAATCATCACAGATCACACAAACCGTTTTCGAACGCACTCACTGAACGAATAAAATTAGGTGGAAGCCCAAAATGTCGGACGAGTAATTTTCACGAGCGAAAAGAAATAAATTTCTCAGAGTTGATGCGTTGCGGCTCAGTTGTTTTGCTGTTATCACCGTGTGTACTAGACACTCTATCCCGTCTTGAATCATCATAGCCCAACTCCTGCATCATCTATTCCCATAAATTCATTTACATTTGCTGATGCAGGAACGTGATTCTACAAACCACCCCAAATTTTCATCAAAGTTTATAGCAGAAAGAAGTGTTTTTTACTGGGACTTCTTCCTTACAAGCCAACAGAAGAGCCAACTAATACCATATCATAATTGCGTTTTCGTAGTGGCCAGAGAGGTTGAATAAACTGGATCTGTGCGTCAAGTCAGGTTTCGAGCTTAGGACCATCAGTTTCCGAAGCCGGCGCCCTACCACTAGACTAGTTAGATGACAAACCTTAGTAAGCTCGTCACTGAGTAGAATGAGAGGCGCCGTGCCGTGATCACTGGTCGGATCGAGCAGCTTCTTGGCCACCTGCGACATTCGTTCCACCGTGTCGCACTCATCGCCATCAGCCGTCGAAAAGTACTGCTCAATGAACTTGGTCGCTGAAACGGTAATATTTTTTATTCAAGTAAACGAGAAAAAACTGCATTTATACATGTGCCCATACAACATAGTGTGCTACCTTAGATTTAGGACAAGTATGAAATATGTAAAAACAAGTTTGCACGATTCAATTTTTTTTATAAAATATCAATTTTTTTAAACGTAACTGGGGTTATTCAAATTAGTTGAATACTTTCAACTAACCAGTGGTTTTAATCCACATGCGCAGTCTACGTTTTTGGTGCTGATTGAGCATGGACGCATGGTACATGGCCAATGGTGGTGGCAGACCCGAAGATGATGAACTGCTCGTCGTATACGTGTGACCGGCCGACGCTGCCGCAGCCGCCTAAAATTCAATTTATTTAACATTTTTAAGGAATAATTGATTTCATCTATTGACAAAAATCAAACACTATATCTATGTTTTTTTATATATTTGACAACCTTTCAAAGAAGTTTAGTGGATTATTCATAAAACGATCTGAAACTGGCATCTATTTTAATCAAATAATTTGATTTGATTTGTGCTATAATTTGATATCACAGCGTTGCATGCCGTATTCCAAACACTGGACAGAACATAGCTAAAATGGGGAGAACGTCAATTGTGAGATAATCCAGCTTTTAGCCTGAGCCATCTAATTGCAGTTAATGTAGGCAACAAACCTGTGACATAGATGTGAGCAGACTGTAGTGAGCGGCGGCGTTGCTGGTCACTGGTAGGCCCATGAACTGAAACACAAATACTTTATAACTCTGACAATGAAGATCTTTGAAGATATTTGAAGTCATACGATCCAACGACAACCCGCAAGAAGGCAGTCTAACGACTTGTTCAACGACAACCAATGATAAAGTGCTTTATCGAACAATGAATAAAGATGTCAATACGTTAACTGTGATCATGCAAGTGCGTGCACCGAATTTTGTGACAACTAAAGTTTAGTGGATTTCTATATTTTTCTTGGGTTCAACAAGCAAAACCAAACATCGGGTTGATCACCACACTTGATGCCTCCCTAAACCTGGACTTGTCAGTAAAATGTCAATTTTTTTACCAAGCCTTTTTTACTTTCAAAAAGCGACTTCCAACGAACAACACGTGCCCAACGACAACCAACGTGTAACTGTGCATTACTGACGACAGGTGGTGCAGTCATGGGCACATTACTGGGTGCGAGCATGTGCACCTGCAGGGTGTTGGTCGATGAGGCAACGTTGGGTGTTGACGTTGAAGAGGACGACGAAGCCACCACGTTCAGCGCCGGTTGACTGCCGCTCACGGCCGACGACACTTGACCCGGCACCAGCTGAAACAATTGAACTCATTCAGTTATTATACCTATAACTGTGGTCTGTGGATAATCACCGATCACGAGCAACGTTTTACGAATACGTTGTGTCACAACCGAGAATCGAACCCGGCCCGTGGGCTTACGAGATCAGCGCCTTAACCACTGAACAAGAGAAGCGACACAGATAAGAGCTTTTGAAATTTCCTTATTAATTTCATTTACGATAATCATAAGCGATTTACAAACATAACCTGAAACTTTACCCTGTGCATGTATTATCAATAGAACCAACCGTAACAGCGGCCGGTGGTGGTGGTGGCACAGGCAATTGTACCGTCAGACCACGATGTCTGGATGACGTCGATGCGTTCGTCGAATCAACCGTCGTAGCCGAGGTTGGCGTGCCCATCATGTGTCTGAACGTTGAACATAAATATTATCAGTTATTATTGATGAATAACACAAGAAACGACAATAATCACAACTAAAAACAATCTAGTTTCATAAATTTTATATCATAAAATTTATGCCGTCATAAAAGAACGAAGATACTAATCTTGAATTCTGCCATACACCATCAAACCTTTCTAACCTCCGTTTGGTGCGTCGCGATGAGGCGGATGATGGCTGACTGCCCGGGGCATTGGGCAACGACGGCGTACTTCGGGCCGAATGCAGCGATGCCGACAGGCCACTGGCACCGGCACCCGATGTGTCTGTTGAGGTGTTGGCACTGCTCGTTGTGTTGTGCCGACCAAACGCTGGCAAACGCAGCGAGTTAAGGAATGCTGCAATGGTATATAGTGCCATGATTACTATATTTACTGTGATTAATAAAACGCGTTATAAATTTTTTTCTAATTTATCGTTAATTTAACTTTTTACTATAACTTCTGCATACTACGCTACGGTGTTATTTATTAATACTTCTGCATACTACGCTACGGTGTTATTTATTATTACTTCTGCATACTACGCTACGGTGTTATTTATTAATACTTCTGCATACTACGCTACGGCTATGTTTCCAATCATTTAGTGTACCGTATTCTTTTCATCTAAGTACCGAAAAAAATTACTTACCTACTAATGTGACACACTATCGTTACGCTGCGACTATTCAGTGGTTCAATCAAAAAAATAAGACTGAAGCGACTAATAAGTTGAAAAAAAAGTTAAGCATCTTCAAAGATGCAAACAAGAACACTCTCTCCACAGCTAGCGAAACCATCTCAGAACCAATTTAAATAGTGGAGAATTCTCGTCATGTGACAATCAAGAGTAGCAAATAAGGACATCATTGATGGAGCTGCACAGAGTGCCTACACAGCCGGTACGAAAAATGAACGCAACGCAATCCATGTATAACTGATACAAAAAAAATCTGTTATTTCAAACGAACATAAACATATTATTCACATTGATAAATCAACAACAAATTTAAAAAATTTGGTACATAACTTTTATCCTAAAAGTAACAAGCAACCTTTTTTCCTGGACTCCCTGCCATGAGTGCGACCAGTGGGCGTGGCCGAGCTGGAGCCACCGGCCGAGGCACTGTGATGGTGACCGGCGCTACTTGATGTTGTTGAACCCGTGTTGTTGTTGTTGGATGGTGTTGTTGACGCCGTCAAACTGTTATTGCTGCTCATGGCGTGCGAGAGTTCACCGGCCGAGAACGCGTGACGAGTGAGAGCGGCCTCGCGTGATGACGGAACTGGCGAGCCATGGGGCGTGTCCTCCAGGGACAAGTGCGAAAGCTTCTGCAGCTGGTGAACCACGCCTGCAACATTAATTTTTGAATGTACGGCCAATCATTAAACTAAGTGTTTGAATGAAGCACGACGCCTAAAATATTGGTTTGAATTACATAAATCGCACTTGGAAATTTTTTGTTTGAATAAAAAATCACGCGAATTGTTACTGTTGGTAGTGGAACAACGCCTGCAAAATTACTGTTTGAATGTTATGAAACCTCATTTCGTGGAAAAATAAAGAACATAGTGTAATATTAATTGATGTTGACAATTGCGCGGATGAAGTGAATCTGTCATATTGGACCGCCTCAGTTACCAAGATACTGGTGGAGTATTCTCATCATTTAGACAATCAAGAGTAGCAAATATGGGCATCATCGGTGGTCCTACTCTCTCTCTCTCTAATTGCATCATCAAAAGAGTTTTCATAAAAAAATCTAAAAAGAATATAAGAGAATCATAATCATAAAAGAATTTTAATCGAAACTTTAACTTTCTATATGAGTCATTCAGTCATGCCATGTAAAATAGGATGTAGCAAACATGAATTCAAATTCCATGAACTATTCTAAGATCAAGTGAATCAGCGCCCAACCTTCCCTTCGGAATGCACTGATGTAGACGTCGGGCAGTTTCTCGGCCAGCAGCCCGATCAGCTGAATAGCCGTGGCCACCGTTGGCAGATCCTTGCTGCGTTGCGACGATAGACCGCTCGCTATGTGACTAAAAATAGGGATGTTAAACAAAAAAATATTAAGATGTTAAACCATAACATCTTTGAAATATTGGGCTGTTAATCCATAATATCTTTAAAATATCGGGCTGTTAATCTACAGTATATTACCTTTGAAATATCGGGCTGTTAAACCACAATATCTTTGAAAAATATCCTTCGTCACGATCACGGTGAAATTATTTCCAGCGCACCATCGAAAGCAGAAAAGTCTCGCTCAGTTGTGTTTCTGTTATCATATAGATCTATCCCGTCTTGAATCGTCATAGCGAGTTTATAGCACGAAGGGTGCTTCTTCCTAATCATTGCAACTGTTAAACCATTCAATAACAGAAAAAATCACGAAGAACAAACCATGCAAACTGTACATTGAGCAAAACATCTTTGAGCAATTGGGAGCTGCTCGGCTGTATCATGCGCAGCATTGTGCGCAGCGTGTCGAATCGAATCGTCGGGCCCGCCTGAAAATTATTTCAAATGAGTTTTATTATCAACTTTGAATACATTTATCAAAAATATTATTGCAGGTTGATCAAACAAATATTCCCATAACTGACCGAAGATGCATCGATCTCAACGAGAACGGGGAACAGCCAACGGACCACAGTCGCCGCGAGCTCGGGATTCGTCTCCAGCAGCTTCTCGCGTGCGTCCATGTCCGCTGCATCACTTTTCGCTAAAAATATTTATTCGGTTACTATTATCATATAAATTTTTTTATTACACTCGTAGAGGTATTTCATATTGAATGAACATTTCGTTAATTCAAATTCAATATAAAAAAACTCGCTCAGTTGTGTTTCTGTTATCATATGGATCTATCCCGTCTTGAATCATCATAGCGAGCAACAAACATTCTTTCGGGTGTTAATTGTGTTTCAAAAATTCAGAATGTGTGTTGATGTAGAGTGTAAACACTCAAAGTAACTAGCCTTTTCTGGCACTGGCATTGATATGTCGCTGTACTTGTCTGGTCGTACCGGTGGCATCGTCGACCTGTGTCATTCGGTGCAGATTCACCGTCGACGTGTGACCACCGGCCATGGATAGCGGTACTTCGCGTTCACCGTATTGATAGCACATCTACAATAGTCATTGCTTTATAACATTGTTACCGCAGATGAAACATTTACTTTATCCAACCTTACAGATGAACGTGTTTTAGATAATTTTTTAAGTACGGAGTCACATCCATGGAAGAAGTGGTTTTTTTCTCAAAATGTTACATAAATCGCTCAGTGGTGTTTTTGTTATCATGCGGATCTATCCCGTCTTGAATCGTCATAGCGAGTTCAAAGCTCCAAAATTATTAATAGTTTATAACGAGGTTCAAAGCCTAACAGATTGATGATCCGATCGGCAATCATAATTTTAAATTTGAAAGAAGCATAGTTCCAATAAAACGGACCTCAAGTATTCGTGACTCGTACCACTGAAAGTTGTGCCACTGCGCCTCATCATCGGCATACTGCCAGATGGTTGACGTATCGATTGTTACTGGCTGTCGGGTGAGCGCACCATCGATCTCGAACAAACCCGTACATGGCAGCTTCGGCAGTAGTTCGCTGAAATAACAAAAAAAGTTAAAAATACAAATACGCTAAAATATTCTAGAAGCAGTATATAAGTGTATCATCAATCTCAACTATTCATCATGAAAACAACTAGAACCAATACTATCACTCAAGTTGTGCAACTCGCTCAGTGGTGTTTCTGTTATCATGTGGATCTATCCCGTCTTGAATCATAGCGATTGCCAAGTTCCAGATGTGTTTTATTCGTCGAGTCTTGAATCTTTTTTAATCAATAACATACTGACTTTTCTTCAAATAATAGTGAGAAATTTATCAAACCGACCCAATCAATAGCACGATCTCTTGCAGTTGTGGCGGTGGTCGATTCAGCAGCTCGAACTCGGTGGCATCCATGTCGTCGTTACCCGTCAGCAGAATGCGCAGCGTGCGCGTCAGATCTGCAGAAATAATTCACAATAGTATTTTATTAGATTTACTTCAGTAAATCATAATCATATTATTCCTCATCAATTCCGTCACGCAATCTTCTGGTTTGTGATTGGTAATCTACAAATACTTTTATATGCGAGTCAACCCAATGAATTCTAAATCGGGAATCTGAAAACTACTGAATAATTGTTGGCATTTATTTTACAATATCTTTATAATAAAACGTATGTGCAATGAAATATAACTGAAAACGTACCCATCTGTAGCAGTTGCACAGCCAAATGAGGGCATCGAGTGCACAATTGACGCAGCATTCTAATCACCGACTGGAAACAACTCGGACCTACCGCCGGTGGCTGCGTGAGTAGCTGCAAGAAAATTTTATAAGAGAATTTCTCGCACAAAATCATATCAAACCTAGTGTGGAAGCTTTTCGCAACTCATTATGAAAAACTAAAACAAAGCCAGAAATTATGAATGAGTAAATATCGCTCAGTGGTGTTTCTGTTATCATGCGGATCTATCCCGTCTTGAATCATCATCGCGATTTTATCCTTATATGAAAAAAACCGTTCAAACGTTTATGCCACCAACTAGCTAATATGGTTTAGTATTATTAGTAGAAAAATAATTTTCCAATAAGAGTAGAAACAACAAAAAACATTAGAAAAAATTTGTTACGCAATTTTTACACCAATAATCCATAACCAATTAACCAACCAAATGTTGTACATTGGTCAATAGACCATGAGACGCCATTTCGCTCAACTTATCCGGCGAATTGCGCATGTTATCGACCAGACGGGAAAACAGCAGACACACCGATTCGAGCGCACGTTTGTCCTGAGATTGAAGTTATTTAATTTGTAGAAACAAATAAAAATATTTAAATGCAAGAAAAAAAATTGCCATAAAAACATGTGGAATGAGGAAATACAATACACTTATTAGGACAGTTTGCAACGTAAATCGTGAGTGTTATGCTTCTCGCTCAGTTGTGTTTCTGTTATCATATGGATCTATCCCGTCTTGAATCATCATAGCGAGCGTTTGATTTTCTTTAGTCTTGACAAAAATAAAGTACTACCGTACTACGCATCTTTGAAATGTCTGTCTCACGTTGTGCAAAGAGACGATAACGTTGTTGTTTGTGATCAGTGATTATCCTCACCCGTAAATAGGGTAACCGTTTTTTTCACTAATATGTGTTTTTAATCACTAAATTATCTAAAAACTGAATAAATTATAACTATTTTATTTGATAACACCAACCTCGAGCATGAATCGTTGTGTGAGCTCATTGAGGCACGGCTGGACATGTGCGTTGAAGTCGTGCGCACTCACGTACTGCGCACAGTTGGCGGCGATGTTCAGTGCCACGCGTTGCGAGGCCGCGTTGAAGAAATCCAAATGACTTATAGTCGCCGCGATACCGCCCTTCAAATTATTTTAATTTACTTTTTAATTGAAAAAAAATTAACCTCTTATTTTATTTCGAATAAATGCTTTAATTCTATTCGAACAAGACTCAACTCAAATGATCATCTGTCAAATTGCCCCGTATAACAACCTTTTTTGGTTTTAAAGCAGTTATGTTAGGGCGCGTTCGAAATCATTAAGGTTATTATTTTTTGAATATGCTGAAAATCATATGTAATAATGCTTAAAATTATATCTAATTATGTATGCCATTGAATCGTTACCAACATTTTGCATAATGGACTTGCCGTGACGACGTGAGAGCACCTCGAGGGCGGCCAGTGCCTGTTCGGCCACGTCGATGCACTCGATACGTGTTAGCTGCAACAAATAAAAATAATATATATATATATCACAACAACAACACTAAGCTACAAAAGACTAGCACAACTATTGAAAACATTATAATAACCAAACTTAAATCATTCAGATTCAAATGTTTAGTCAGGGGATAAGTAGCGTGATGTTCAAGCCAAAAACTAAATAGGCAAAATAATTTCAATTTAAGTTAGAAGACGACGATTAACCCTACCACGAACCTTGTTCAATAGCAGAGGCACGGCGTCCAACAGCAATGGTACAGCTCGCGGCAACGCCTCCAGCAGATTTGTAATACAACGAGTCACCGTTAGACTCTGAAACACCACCAGAGCTATTTAGATCACAATACAAAAAACATACAAAAGTTTTAGGACCCAAAATTTAATTACGAGAATAATCGCTGAAACTTATTTTTATAGAAAATCAAGACGTAAATATTTCAACATGGTTGTAGTTTTTCTGTTAACAATCTGAAATTTTGTTAACTTAATGCAGTAGTAGTAGTAAATGCTTCAACAGTGTGATATTCAACAATGCTTCATGATATTCATACAAATGTGAAAATAGATTAATATCACATGTAGTTGATGTTAAATTGGTATAAAATATACTTATAAACCGAGTCCCACTCCCCACACTAACCAATTCCAGATTGTGTTCATTGTGTTGCAGACACGAGCACAGTGCCTGTACGATATCCCGGACAGGCAGTGTCTGCAAACTGTCTTCGTTACCCAACAACAGCATTTCAGCCAATTCACTGGCTGCGTCTTGTTGTCGTGTCTCGTCACCGCTGCGTAGCGCTTCCATTATGTTCGACATTTTGGCATCTGGAGAAACGGAAGAACTTTGATAAAAGTTAATGAAAAATTAAATGGCCAACTTCACTGTTATCTAAACTAAAACGTACACAAACGACTACAGAAATAATCGTCTCTATTGTAACAAAATCAACAAACTATTAATGCAATGGAGTTTAACCGAAATGTATTCAAGTTTTGTTGTTGTAAGGTATGTTATTTTTTGTAAGCCTGTAAGGTATGTTAATCGGAGTGGTATTTCCTGACTGGACACCGTTGTGAACTAAAACAGTCTTGGAGAAGTCCTAATATTAAACAAAAACTAAAGACAGCTACATTTTTATTAGTTGATTAATTAGATAAAATACTAACTGTGCTGGTGTGCGGCACCGGCGAGCATTTGCTGCACCCTTGGCACCAACGACCCGAGGAAGTGGCTGGCGGCCGCTGTGCCCGAGGTACGCGTACCCTGAGCCATGTTCACGAGCTCCTGGCCCACACTCGTTGCTACGGCTAAAACAACACAATTGCATCCATTATTTATTATAATTTTTTTATTTATTCACAAATTATACATAAATAAACATTATGTATATTTATATGAATTTGTATACAGGAGCGATAAAAGATGCTTATCAGATTTTTAACGGGTAGTTTCAGGTGAGTGTCAAGCTTTCAAGCTCACAGATAATTTGACATCTTTGATAAATGTTGAAGTTTCAAAAATTACTTTTAATTTCAAGTACAATAGAATTAGAAGTCACACGAAAGATGAGTTGTGAATAAATGTGAACCAACAAGACTGCGCCTGTAACACTGGTGGCAGGTTACTATTATTGTTGTTGTTGTTAAAAGCTGCGGCCGCTGCGGCAGAGGCGTCGGCGGGCAGTCGTGTTTGGACGGTGGATGAGGAGTTGGCCGACGGGCCGATTTCGGCACTGCTGTAAAAAGTAAAACATTCGGTCCGATCGAGATCCCGTCAGAAAAAAAGAAAAATATAACACTTGAATACTTACTTAGCGCTGTGACAGATGCCCGTTGTGGCTGGCGGGCGGCTGGTCTGGCCGCTGGCAGTCAGGCCGGGTGGTGCTGCCGATGAGGCGGACGACGACGACCAACTGGCAACGCTCGTTGACGATTGCTGATTCGCTTGATTATGGCCACTAGGACGACCACGTCGAGATCGAGATCGCGCACTACTGCTTGATGTCGAGCTTGAGGCTGCGGCTAAAAAATATGGTTATAAATATGAGTCTAGGTTAATGCGAAGGGCGTTAGTATTGGAAACTGGTGGCCTTAAGTTCGAAACCTGACTTGAGACATAGATCCTGACGCGTTGCTCTGGGGTTTCTGCCATTGCCCATCAGTTTATTTAACATCCCTGTTCACGATGAAAACACCCTTCTGATATCGTATTAGTGTGACTTGATTTGATGGCGCCAGTAATGAAAAATCCAAGAAACAATCTCAAAACACGAAAAGACTCACCGGTAGAAGATAAGGTCTCAGCAGGTTCAGCAGTTGAAGGACCCTGAAATTGAGAAGAACAAATCAGAGCCGCTCAATCTCAAATCACATAGAAAACGGCGGAATTTGCTGCATAAATCCCTAACAAGATAGGAAAATCAAATAATAATATTATGCAAACCTGAACGGCACTGAGCTGAGCGCGCAACTGTGATCGGGTGAGACGGCGCTCGGCCAGCGGTGGATCGGCGGCCGATGTGGATGAAGTGGACGACTTTGACTTGGTCGATGAACGACCAGTCGACGCACCAGCGGCGGCTGGTTTGTTGCCGATTTTGGCACGAACTTCGGCGAGTGGGTCAATCAGACCTGCAATTAAAAGGGTTGTTACTGACGAACTGCTTATTTTTCTCCTCTTTGAATTTTTTTCCCGTTATGGAAGATTGGCTCGTGTGTCATAGTTACCATCTGGACGTCGTTAAGTGAGTTTTCACTCATCAAAACGTGAAATGCGTGAAAGATTAATTTATTTCTTACCGGCCAACGGTCCCGAAGATGGAACGGTGGTGGCCGACGAGGCGGTCGAACAGCGCGACGCGGCGCGTGCCGATGGACTCGGCGAGACCGACGGGCTCGTCGAACTCTGCAAATGAAAACTTCGGGTCTTATCTCAGTATATTCCATGGCAGTTTCGTGCTGTGTTTTAGTAATTGCTATTCATTGACCATTTTTCATCGTAAAAAAAGAAACGAACGGAATCGACGATAGAAGACGTTCATATTTTGCCTTACGTCTCTTACTCTCTCAGAATTTGTTCTCTCCAGCTAAATAAGGCAAAATCGACACCAACGCTGAGTCTCCGCTGATGTGCAGTGGATCGTTTAGTAGGCGGCGGTTGGGCGGTGCTCTGACGACTGGTCCTCGGACCCGACGATGACTGATGCTTGTGTGAGCGCTTTCTCGCCTGCGGTTGGTGTTGTTGTGGAGGGTTAGTGTTCGAAGATGACTGTTGTTGTTGTGATGTTGGTGACTGTTGTGGTTGATCGATGGCGGTGTTGAGCGCAGAGTCTGTGGTTGTTGTAGTTGATGACGACGTGGCAACGGCGGTTGAGGCGGACGACGAACGGGCACTGGCACTCGGCGGACACTCGACCGGCTTCATTGAGGCATCTGATCAACTAAAAATATATATGATTATTGTAAAATAAATTAATTAATAAATAGAACGACAATTATTATTTATAAAGTGCGAACAATTAACCGTGTGAAGATTTTAATAGTGTCGAAACCAAATGTGTCAGTTTTGATTTCCTTCATGTCAGAGTGGTGGAAACTAATTTTCCTGTTGTCGTTCATTTACACAGCACAAAGAGTCACCCAGCACACTGACACCATGAAATGAACATGGAATAATTATTAAAATGACACACTTAAAACGATATAACAACATTTACATGTGAGAGGAGGAAATGATGCAAAGTGTGTATCGTGTTATCTATAGTTCACACGGCAATGCAATAACAGTTGATGTCAATAAAAGGACGATGACAAAGATGATATCAATATGATGGTGCTCAGTTAAACTAGAAGTGCCGAGAAGCAGACCAAAATACAGACAATGTAAAAAACGACTGTGTGATTTCAGATAGCAAATTGATCTACTAAAAAAGACGTAAAGACATGAGTGCAACCTTAGATTTATTGAATCAAAACCGTGTGCATTCATTTTGAACCAGACGTGCAAAAACTACTGAAGGTGACGTTACAACGTGTCAGATGATAATGCAAAATGCTTGGAATAAAAACAAGGATACCAATGAAAATTTCAAGAAACAACACACACAACATCTAGGTAAATAGCAATGCTCGCGGATTCGGAGACCGATTAAATTTAGATTGTCTTCAAGCTTGAAAGCTTTACATTCTATTATTCCAGCAATCATTAACGTGATTTTATATAGTTTTAGAGCAAAAAACTAAAAGCAAGCGGTATCCGTGCTCCCGAAAACACGCACGGCAACAGAGGTGCTGAAAGTAAAGGTGCACATTAAGGTGATGAATCGAAGATGCCTGACCAGCTCGTGAACGGAGCATTCCCTGATCGCCGTTCTAGGTTACAAAATTCCGGGATAAATATTTTGCAAGCAGATGCGGTTGAATATTAAATTCCAAGTCAATCGAGTAAATAATATATTATTATCGTCTAAAATGAAGAGAAACATTGATGCAATGAGGTGTTCATTTAAGGTTGTGATTTTATATGGGATTAAACAAGTTACAGAGCAGAATAGTACAAAATATATAATTTTATTGTTGTTTGACTCAAAATACTAACGAATAACATCAGTCAACATTACCGATATGCCAGAACAGCAATATCGGCTGGCCTACATGGACACAGAAAAAAACTGATTCGATTATAGAATTGATGTGGGAGCCCCACGCGCTGCGCCATCCTCAGGTATTTCAATGGATCGGGTTTAATGAAAGCGTTGCGTTGCTCAGGTTCTAGCTACTCAATAGAAACACAGGTACTTTATTCTCCCGCGACACAATTACAAGGGGGTGAAAAGCTTATTTTCTCTATAATTAGACCTAGGAGACTGACACTGGCTGATTATTTGGGTCTTAACCTGATGGAATTGATCACCATGCCATTGATGATTCTCCTTACCTGATTCGGTTATTCATAATCCGTTCGACGGGCATTCTGCTTCGGTGACCTGCTTCAGCGGAAGCCCCGAGCGCATGATACATAACCTAACCAGAGTTATTAACGATGGCGGATGAGTTGGTGTGGCAAGGTCAACGACAAAGAAATCCATGGGACACAAAACTTTATATTTGCCGACTTTCAACATCGATTTCAACCGCACACTTTCTATTTTTGACTCCGCTGACAATGAAGACTACACCCAACGACCATGACCTATCCGCTACCACAAGCCATCATGAAAGTGAACAAAGAGAGTGACTAACATTTGGCGCACTCGCACACACGCACATGAATAAGCCTGAGCGTTCGCTTAGTGCAGTGTACACACACATTTACATACATATAACGTCGACTCGGTCAGACCCCCGCGTGCGGTCAGCTACACAATTTTATAACAAACAATAAACTGAAAACATATTCTTTGTTTTGTGGCGAACTTTCCTCGCTCGCCATGGCGGGAACCTGGGTTGTTTACCATTTCCAAACAGGTGCAATTTTCACCTGTGTGCCCCTAACCATCCGCCGTGGGGCCTCGACGAGCATTATTGGAAGCCCCCGTCAGCTGAGGAGCACTACATCAGTGCATACGAGCATCGACTCGCGATAGCAACCGGTCCCGCCGCGAAGAAGCGATCGTCAAAATGTGTTTGGAATGGTTAACGTCGTGTTATAACAGGCGATTGAAACATTGACTGGGCATTGGGAACGGTTTCCCTAGCAACCGAAGACCGGGTGGCACCAAATGAAAAACAACGGGGCAGAATACGGCGGGCGGGGATTAGTCCCCCAGTCTTCCTTGAACTGAGAAAGTCACGTCTGAAATTGACACACAATAAACTGAAATACACAAAAACAAATCAATACAATTCCAAAGCACGGGTTGAATTTGCAGGTTCAATGTAGTTAATAAAAAGCAATGTAGTGAAACATTAACCCACAGCGGGTAAGTAGAGCATTGCACAATACACACGCATCGACACCAGACAGCCCTGCACTAGCAACCCTGGATTATCGGCGCATTTTTCGGTGCCTGACTGCTTATAAAAAGGACAAGACGTTGTCGAACGAACTCCTTAACTGTCCGTCCGAAATGTTGTTTGTCATTGTATGCTAATTCTCCAGAATTCTTTAATTTGCATAACTAGTCATTGTATAAATTCTACATGTAACATTGTAAGTCTGAATCTTACGTGTAACATTGCGAATCTACTGTCTACTAACCGTACTACCATCGATTACTCAATATCACCATCGCCACCAGTTAAGTGACCAGTTATAATTCGCGGATGAGCGAATTTTCCAAAGTGAGTAAAACTTCTTCAAAAAGAGAACTAGCCGTTTTGTCCGCTAGAGTCAGTGATGAAAGTTGTGTACCACTCCGTAGTCACGATGACGACACGACGATGATGTCACTATCAACTCTGGCGTTACGTTGTTCAGGAACAGCCAAAAAAAAGTCAGAAGTTCATTCGTTTCATTATTACCCGATGTTAAGAAACTTTTTGTCTCTCAGCCTCAACTCAACTTCAGCACTTATAATTATCTACTGTCCTATTGATCAGTCGAATCCACATATATCATCGCACTCTACTCTCTCATACTTAACTCGCATACTAAACTAACAGAGCTCAACATATGTCTAAACAAGACAAGTAGAGCACTGATGAACACTAACCCAACTAATTTTTTTACCATATTGCAGAAACTAGGAATTTATTATGAACAAAAATGAAAACGGATTTGAAGGTCAATATGTGACCTCACCCAACAACCAGGCTGGTGGCTGGGGCCCCGGACCAGGCGCCCCGATGGGCGGTGGCTTGGCTAGGGAACCCAGTGTTGATGAAGGTACGTCAAGTTCAAAATGTCCTGGAAGTTCAGAAATAGGAACCTATTACGTAGGACCCACAAAGTTGTTCTAACCAAATTTTCACTGATACATTTTGACATCGGCAAATACGAAGTGTAGTGTGCAATTTGCAGTCAAATTATAAACGATCAGCTTTCAGTTAAAGTACTAGTCTACCCGTGAAAATATTGGTTGTCCAACTCAAAGTTAGTAACTCAAGCAAATTCAACAGTACTTAATCAATCACCTAACTATATTACGTACAGGAACTCGCTACGTGCCGCCGCATTTGAGGGGCGCCGACGGAGGCAACAGTCGCGAGGAGGAATACAAGGGACGTGGTGGTGGAATGGCTGGTTAGTGTTCTGCAAAGACTAGTACTAAATCATTATCATAATCTCAGTTAGCTATAAACTCACTGAGTTGTCGGGTGTAAATGACGGGAGGTCCAGCCAGAGCCAAACGACCAACTTTCATAAGTAAGAGGTGCAGTCAGGTTTTAGGGATATTCAATCATAATGCTCAGACGATTGATATATCTACTCCTACTCGTACTAAATTTACCATCGTATTCACAATTCAGGCAACGCACCGATGCGCAAATCGCAGAGCTTCAGCGCCGCCCCCGGCAACGGCAACAACGGCGTGTACGACGGCTGGAACGGTGGCGGACCGCAATCACCGCAAGGTGAACCACAAGGCTACTAACTTAACTAATTAAAATTACCTTAATAAATAACTTACTATCAAACTGAGAATCTCGGCTTTTACTGCACTAATTAGATAGGACCTATTTAATTCACGTTTTGTGAATCGGTGTAACCCAAACTGCTAATTAAGGTGGCAACTTCGATAATTTCGGCGGCAACGCGGGTATCGGCCGCGGACGCGCCGGCTTCGGACCACCTTCGAATCAACCGGCACCCGTGGGCGGCTGGGGCGGTGCACCGCAGGCTGGTGGATTCCAGGCCCGCGGCGGCATGCCACCCAGAGGAAGGTTGGATATAAAATAATAGACTGTACATGAGTTTTGTGCCATTCGAATAACTTATTTATGTGTAGTAAACAGTTGAAAAAAAATGCTAAAATCCAAGAAATTAAAATATCTGATTCTTCAGAGGCGGTGATGGCCGAGGCGCTGGCCGTATCGGCTACCAGGGTCGTCAATCGTTCGATCAACGGTTAGAGTCCCATATATACCATATGTTACTCTTTTTTTCTTCTGTTATTTTCAATTAGTAAGGAGAGAGAGTGTGAGAGAGAGACAGAGAGCCATACGCAGAAAGACGTAACATAGCAATTATGAGTTTCTTATCGGCATGAAGGAATGGACAGAGGTGATATGAGAATTTCGCATCGGGATAGTGTAGATTTCAACTGTGCAAGTGTACATTTCAACTGTGTGCAACACAAGGACGACGGATGAAGTAACAAGCCGGGAGCTAACTTGAATTCGTACTGGAACTTCAATGGGCCTGATTCGTCACGTCAATTTATGTACTGGTTCGGATAAGAGTGGTGCACCGGACAAACCCAAATGAACCTCGAAGCGTACTTCTGGCCGTTCTCTAGCGTTGTTTTGCGCTATTCTGAAATACAAAAACGTTGAATGCAAGTTTTTTTACAGTGATTTAGTGAGTTTCGCTCCTTTATTTTAACACTCATGGTCCCATGCTTTATTCTGCTGCTTTAACTTAAACAAGGAAAATCTGAATAATTACCGTCGAACTTACTTGAAAAATAATTTTTATAGAAACGAAATGTAAAAAATAACTTTAACAAAAATTCAAGCCACCTCACTTGGGCAAAAAAGGCGTGTCGTTCAGTTGTCCACGATTGTGGTGTTCGTTTACCATAGATTGAGCGTGTTTTTTTATTATCAAAATCTTAATTTAACGAAAAACAATAAAAAAATTAATTTCGGAACTGGAATTTCCAAAAATAATCAAGATTATCTGCACTGGAAACACCAAATCACAATTTTGGTTCGGCATTTTTAAATTTAAAATTACTTTTCGCTGATTGGTCCAATTTAAATTTTTCTCCATTCTGATTCGCTGTTGGATGCATATATAACCTAGAGGAAGTTAATTATTTCTCATTTGCGTTCAGTTGCTGGTTTTCGAACAGAGGTCCGCGCTCGAGTTTCAAGTTGAATTTGTGTGTTCGTTTTGCAATAAATTGAGATGATTTCTATCTTAACTTACGTTTATTTTCGATTGTGCGCAACGGGCAGATCAATGAAGTTAGGAAATTGCGTGGATTGTGATAAAAAATGATTGATTCGTCACCGCATTGCACGTCATTTTTTAATTTCACCAACGCGTGCAATAGATGCCTGGGCAATGACTCATCTCCTGCACACACCGTCATAGAATACACACTTTCATTTCATTGTTTTGTTGACTGTGCATCTGTTCGCTCGGTTTCCAAGCTCACGTGAATGCTGAAGGCGCGTGATTGCACCCGAAATAGAACAGTTCCGCCAATCAAAGGTCTTCCGCAAGTAAATATGTTATGTTCAATTAGTTTCTGTTTTGTTCTCTTCAACAGTTTCCGCTGAAGAGTTATATGTCAGAGTGTGGAGTGAGAAGTTTCCATTTGACCGATGTTTCTTTGCAGAAAACAATCGCAATATTGCTAACCAGCTTTAACGTTTTTTCTAATATTCGTACAAATTTATCCAAAGAATTCTATCTTCATCTTAAAAAAATGGATGCTTTCGATACAGCGGGTCGCGGTCGGGCCGGTTTTGGTGTGCCCAATGTGTGCTACCAGCCAACAGGTAACTACAACAACAACCTTGATGATCCATACGGCCGTTACAACAATCAACCACAACAACAACAGTTGCAACAACAGCCGAACGCTCCCACCAACGATCGTGCAGCTGCGATGCGTGATGCCTTCCATCAGCCACAGACCAATGGTTTCAGTACCAGTCAACAAGGCTTTGCTGGCGGTGATAGCGCACAGCAACAGCAACATCTGCGCAAATCCGGCAGTTTCGGCGCTGGATTTGGCACGAATAACAACGCTGGTGGTGGCTCAAATGCTTCGGGTTCTTATGGATTTGGCAGCGGACCCGTCATCAGATGCGAGTTGGGCAGCCCACATGGTGGACTCGGTAGAGGATCGTATACCTCGGCCGGCAATCTACGAACGTGGGAGAATAACCCTGTACAGAAACAACACGCGAGCTTTCAGAACAACAGTCTGAATAACAGCTCTATGAAACCACGGTACGTTCGTACTCGCTCTCTCGACTATCTCTCTCTCTCTTTTTCGGTATACTTTTTAATTATGGTTTGTCTTAGTAAGTGACAACTGAGAAAAATGTTACTAAAATCTATTGCAAATTTGTATACTTTACATTTACAAAGTATTTTTCAGTCATGACGAACAGCAATGGGGACGTCAGAACGCGGCGGGCCCAGGCAACACGTGGCGTCGACCAGAGACCGACGAGCAGGTACCGGAACGCTGGCGTAATCTACGCGATCAGCCGTTGCCCGAACGTCGTGCCGTCCACAGCAATGTCAACTGGGACCAGCAGGGACCGCGCTGTCCGGCTACCGAGAAGTTTGTTTCGGCTGTATTTTTACTTCGATGAAACTACTTGAAACCTTGAACGAGTTCAACTAAGTTCACGAACCGACTTACGGTTACAGTAGTGATGTCAATGATGATAACCCCAGCTCTCTGAACATGATCTGAAGAACAAAAATTTGTTTCCTATTAGCCTGAGACATCAATAGCGTAGCGATCATATTGTAAGGAAATGGAATCATTTCCATAGTTCAGCGTCAATAGCTGTTTCAATGAATGATGCATTTTTCACACTCACATGTATTTGCAGGGAGCTGTTCTCCGGTATGAACTCTGGCATCAACTTTGACAAGTACAATGAGATTCCCGTGGAAGCCACTGGTCATGATGTGCCCTCCAGCATCAATGACGTGAGTTTTTTTTCTAATTCGTATATCCATAATATTCACATTATGTTTTATGTCAAGGTTGTTACACATTAACCATAATTACATTTTATAATTCATTTGTCACATTAGTTTTCTAATTTATCTCTCCGTTTTGCAGTTCAGCGAGTTGAATCTGCATCCGTGGGTGCAGGAGAACATTGACCAGTCGGGCTACTCCAACCCGACGCCCGTCCAGAAGAACGCCATTCCGTCGTTGATCGGCCATCGCGATCTGATGGCCTGCGCCCAGACGGGTTCCGGTAAGACAGCGGCTTTCTTGGTGCCCCTCATCCATCACATTCTCTCTGATGGACCCGGACGTGTTCTGCCGGTTTGTACCATTTGGTAATTGCTGAAGTTTTGGATGAACAGAATAGGGTGAAAAATTGAAATGATTATTACGTCGGGTTGTTATTGATCTATTGCGGATGTTTTCTAGCTCAGTTTCTAATTTGATTAGTTTCTTAACTTTTTCCGGTCGGCAACCAGGATATTTTCGATATGTGCAATGATGGTAACCATCTTTCGGGTCTGACAACCTGATGAGACCCAATCAGTTCGCTGAGCGCATGTTTTTTTTCAATTACTCGATATAATCATGCAAAATTTCGTACTTCAATATTTGATAACTGCTCTCGTTCAGTTCCGACTCAGTTATGTCAGGCTTTTGTCTTACATTAGAGAGTTTCTTTTGTTAAATTTTCAAGTTTCTCAGCCCTTGTTATTGTTCTAGGCTCGCACCACGAACAGCGGTCGTCGCTGTCAGTACCCGTGCGCGCTCGTGCTGGCGCCGACCCGTGAGCTGTCGCTGCAGATCTATAATGAGTCGAGAAAGTTTGCCTACCGTACGCCAATTTCTTCGGCCATTTTGTACGGTGGTCGTGAGAACTACCGTGATCAGATCAACAAACTTCGTGTTAGTGCACGTTTTATATTCACTGTTTTTTTCTTCGGAAGTATCTTGCTTGAGACAGTCCTGAATCGCTGTGATGATTACCATTGACACTTGAAGCCTGACTTTTTGCTGATGTCGACTTATCAATACTGAGCGAGATCTCCTTTTCTGAAAATTACTTATCTAAGAGCCAATCACTCCTGTTCTCAAAGCATACTTTCAATTTTATCTAAAATATTTATAAATTGATTTGGATTTTCAGCTCGGTTGTCACCTGTTGATCGCCACCCCCGGTCGTTTAATCGACGTGATGCAACAGGATTTGATTGCACTCGAAGGCTGTCGTCATCTGGTGCTCGACGAGGCCGATCGTATGTTGGACATGGGCTTTGAGCCGCAGATTCGTCAGATTGTCGAGATGTCGGGCATGCCCAGGAAGGGTGAACGACTGACTGGCATGTTCAGTGCCACATTCCCCAAAGAGATTCAGGTAAGACAATTAATGGACTGTATTTATTTTTTGGTTTCCATGTGAGCTTTCAAACAAGCTAGTCCCCAAATTTTACGCAAATTTGTATCAGGTAAAATGAAACGAAACTTTTACATCATCATGAGTTCCTGGTAAAATCCTGGCCGGATAATATTCGCTTCTTGTTAAATAACTAAAGTCGTACTTGCGAGCATTTTTTGGTATAAAACTAACACATGGTGTTTTTTTCTCAGGTACTGGCACAAGATTTCTTGGTGCCCGACTACATTTTCTTGGCCGTCGGCCGTGTGGGCAGTACGTCGGAGAACATCGTGCAGAAGGTGGTCTGGGTGGAGGAACATGATAAGCGATCGTTCCTCATGGATCTGCTTGATGCCGGTGATGTCGGATGTTGGTTGATCTGATCTTGATACTTTAAGAAAGTTTTTGTAGGAAGTTAAGTAGTACGCGTTCACAGTTTACTCATTGTATCAAGATGTAAAAAAAATCTTATTTTGATTGGTTGCGTGAGATACTATTATTTGTTAGTTTCACGCTATGATGGTAACCATCTTTCGGGTCTGAATCACTGATGAGACCTTATAACAAACGCTGAGCGTGTAACATTTCAAGCACTTTCACATTCTTCAAAAAATAAAAAAAAATTCTAAATTTGTTAAAAATCTTCACCGCTTTTTCAACAGTTCAATGGTAACTCATGAAAATGAGAGTAAAATACTTCAACAGTCACAGTTCAATGGTAATTTATTTTGTGAAAATAAATCGTAAAAATTTGTTCAATATTTTTAGCGCCCGACTCGCTGACGCTGGTGTTCGTGGAGACGAAGCGCGGCGCCCACGATCTGGCGCAATATCTGCGCACGCAGAGCTACAACGTAGTCGCCATTCACGGTGATCTGCGCCAATTCGATCGCGAACGCCATCTGGAGACGTTCCGCAGTGGACAGGCGCCTATTCTCGTCGCCACTGCTGTTGGTTACTGATTTATGTTCGATTTTTCAACTGATATTTGCGTCGCAATTAGCGAACCTAACCGCGGGTCCGAGATAATTATCATAACTGTATTTTCTCGAGGTTATGTGACCGGTTGCTGTGAGGATTTCCATTTGACACTTGAAGCCTGACTCTATCTGATGTTACCTTTCTTAGTCTGAGCAACCAGCAACTGTTGTGTGTATGAGGTTCAAACTGTGAATTTGATTTTTATCCCATCTTTTTGAAAACGAGTATTGTTTAAAATTATTTTTTCTTTGTGGACTGACTAACTAATAGTTAACTTCATGAGTTGGAAATTGCAGGTGGCTGCTCGTGGTCTGGACATTCCGAACGTGAAGCACGTGATCAACTTCGACCTGCCGTCGGACATTGACGAGTACGTACATCGTATCGGCCGTACTGGTCGTGTCGGCAACGTCGGTTAGTCCTGTGGGATGTTTTTATTGCGTTCCCATTAAGAGGCACAATTTGAATGCCTGCTCATACAATTGACTGAGATTCAGTGGTGGTTCATTTTCTGTTCAACTCTCAACTCAAGCATTAATTTCTCAGGTCTCGCCACGTCGTTCTTCAATGACAAAAACCGCAACGTGGCGCAGACGCTGGCCGACCTGATCCTGGAGGCGAATCAGGAGTCGCCCGAATGGCTGGATAAGATCGCACATGACTCACAGTCCGGTGGATTCAGACGAACCGGTGGACGTGGACGGTTGGTTATAGTGAATAGTCTGATTAGGGTATTCTATTATAGCTTATCCAGCATTTCTTGCTACTCAAAAAAATTAGCGCGCAATTTGAATGCAAACCTGATTTTAGCAATTTATAGGAAAAACATTTTTCACTTGACACTTGGACTTGGGCAAGATAAAAACGTTGCGCTCAATTTGTGGTAGCGAATCCATAAAAATGTCAAGAAATCTCGACCAGACCAAGCTTTTATCTCTGCATATTTTTTGTGTAAACTTTGTCTGGAGCATTTCACGCGTTTTTTTTCTTGGCTTGTCATTAACAAATAACTTGAATTGCAGCGGTGGCAGCAACTTTGGTGGCCGTGATTACCGTAATCCGTCGCAGTTCCGTGGCGGCGGTGGTCGTGGCGGCGGCGGCGGTGGTGGCGGATTCAACAGTTAGTATAGGTTTCTTCATTTTCTACTTTTTTTCACGCTATGATGGTAACCATCTTTCGGGTCTGACAACTGATGAGACCCTTATCAAACGCTGAGCGTAATAGCAAATAGTCCTATATCGGTTTTGAAGTACAGAATTTCATTACGAGAATTTGCGAGAAGCTGAAATGATACTTTTTGAACGAGGTATATCGGTTTCGAAATGGATGACTTGGTTTTGTTCAGGCTACAACAGTGGCAGTGCCGGGTTCAACTCGCGTCCGCCCATGTCGGCTCCGCCCACGCAGCGCAACCCGCAGATGGACTGGTGGGGTCAGTAGTAGCTGGAGGATGGTGTGATCAAGAGCAATGCAGTGTGGTCAATCCTCGTGTGACGCCCCTAATTACACTCGTCTCTATTCCATGTGTAACCCCACCATTATTACATTTGTTACAGGGTTGATTGAATCAGATTATGAAAATAATTGGATCTGAATCTTATTATAGGAGTTGTTAATTTTATTCTGATTCTATCGACCCTGCCCGTCCGATATGCGTTCTCGTAGTCGTCGTTATGTCATTAATTCCGATTGGGTTGTGGATTGTCAAGTAGGCTATTTTGGATTGACTGACCCGCCAATTCACTCGTTTCATTGTGGAGTTTTATAGAAAGTCAGGTTGACAAAGAATTGATATTCAATTGGTTCGAGTGACTTGACCACGGTCAGTGGGTTATTCCCCCTGTAGTAGGTATCAATTGATCGGTTATGACTCGTCATTATTTTTTGTTTGTTTTCATTTATTTGTGCTAAGTTTTGTTGTTATTATGTGAACGCAGTTATTGTTGGTCAAGTTGTGTTGGCTGGTGTGATTTGCCCCCTTTTGTTTTCATTTTACATACCGTACCACTAATATTATTTGGTCCGCTCGTTTTTTTATATGCGAAGAAGTTTTGAAGCCCAGGTCTCCATGCAGCTGACGGGCTTGCGACTACCTATACTTTCGTTTGAAGTCATCATTGTCGAAGGTGAGAACACTAATATCTGGAATTGGTTTGAGCATTTGCGCTGTTCATGATTTACGTGGTGATGGTTAAGCTTTCTTGCTCAAAATTAATTAATTAGACTTGATTTTGGTAAGAACGTCTAACGATCACCACTTTGTTAGGCACTGATTTGTACTTTTGCATTCTTGTGCACATGGTTGATTACCAGTGCAGTGCACTTGTCAGTGTTTTCGCTAGTTGTATTCTATGATTTTATTGTAGTTGTTAAATTTAACATCAACTATGCGAAAACTAACTTGTTGTACACGTTGGTATAAGAATGATACTACTAGTTATTGATTGGTTGACAGTTGACACTGAGTTGGGCACCACGTGCCACGTGGTAGAGTGCTGTTACGGAGGTTTTGTTTTTGTTATCCTCAAATTTACTGTCTTGATGTTGAAGTTCTGGTTTTATCATCTCGATTGTTAACACGGTTTCACTGTTTTATTATTTACTCTGAAAATATTGCGTTGCGTCAATTGTAGTATGCTGCCAATTTGTTACGGGTATCAATCACGCGTCAACATAAAACACACGTTCCGGGCTCAATTCACTGTTCATTTTTTTCATTACCAAATTATACATACCAATCAATCATAATTATTTATAATACATTTTCAAACAAAATTATTTTCTTTCCCACAAATTATCACACATTACTTGCTAACTTTGGATGTAAACTTTTTGCTGGACAGTGATTGGCTGGTGGAACGTACGACGCTAATCCGTGACTTGTTGGGAGCGTCCTGGTGACGTATAATGTAATGTTTGTTTATTAATATGTATATCAATCACCAGTTGTAATCAATCCTTCATGTCTCCTAACATCTTTCCGCGCATGATCGATTCTACAATTAGTTTATGAAATTCGCCCGTTTCTCTCCGTTGTGTTGTTTCCTGCCCCCTCCCCCTCAGATTTCAGTCAGTGATAACGTTCCCTACGTGTTTGATGTTATTCCTCATTGTACTCCAATATAATATACCACCCCACCACTCTTACTACATGTGGCTGTGATATGCTAAAACATACCCTCATTATATCCGTTGTATTGTGTTATGATTTTGTTTTCTGTGAAACTTTATCCACGTACTTATTTAGTATTTGGTACGGATCTTACAGCAAGCGAAAACGCAATCCGATACATTTGGTATGCAAGATTGTGAAAGCCAACAAGCACAATGTCTTTTCTCTACCGTCTAGTCGCACGTGTTATTATGCCAATATTAACCTGGGAGTCTAGGCGATTTAAAGAATATATGACACCTGTAAGTCAAGTTTCTGAATTATCATATATTTCTATGTAACTTGTACGTATTACTCTCTGATCATAATTCAGGAACTTTCTTTTACGTGTGTTTACAAATAGTTTTAATAGATGACAAAATCTCGCTAATTTTCTGTTTTTATATGGATTCAATTCTGATCATTACGTTGTATCAACGGGTTATTATCGTTGTTTCTCTGTAAAGATTCTGCGAGGCTTCTGTTTGTCTGTTAGGTTCTCTGTTCTGTTTTAGTAACGCTATTATAGCGTTATCCATACTGCTGCTGTTATTTATACTTTTACATTTCTATTTCCAGCGATTTCTTCTTCGATGCCACAGTCTATGTACTATTTTGGAGTTTATTATGAGGCCCTTTTGTTTTTGCTGAACGATTATTCACTGATTGATTGAACGTTTTTTGCTGCTGCTGTTTTAGTGTGATTTTGTGACTGTTGACTTTTTGTAAATAATATTGATAAGCTACTTGATTTAACTAAATTCTACAAGTAGTCAACGTTTACCAATCACAAGAGTCAATTGTTTTCCGAAAAACTGTAATGTGGTTTCCACTTGTCGACTTGCAAGGCTCTCACCACCACTTTTATTCGTGTATCTAGTTAACATACCGCGGGGCGTGTTTATAATTGAATATAAAGTAAAAGTATGATTTATCAAGTTTTTTTTATTAATATTCAAATAATGAACACGCCCTTATACTACCTCCCGTACTCGATCGGCACCCAGCCCCTGTACGTGTGTCTCAATATGCCAATCAAATATGTGACTAACAAAAGGCTGCATTTTATAATACGTTCGATTATAATATCTATACAAAATACAAATCAATTTATGTTGGATTACGGTGGCACAAAAATTCTGGCTGCACACTCACTCGAATCCGTATGCCATTTACCCCATCTGTGTTGTCGCCCCCACCAAAGAATATCGCGAATCAAAATCGTCTATTATGGTTGATTATACGAGCGGATGTACGATCATGCTACTCTGTTGTTTTGTCCCCTAATTACACTACCACAATGCTGACCACTCATGCTGCGTTATTACCTGATGGCACTTTCGTTGCAGTTTGTGACATGAATACCGTAATGTTGATGCGTTCGCAATGTCGCACACTCGACGATTGTATCAGATCTGTCTGTATCAACTGCAAGTCATGTCCGACCGTACAGTTTCCGGTCGTTTAATCCGTTACTGTACAGTCTGACACGTCTGGCTTTGACTGTTTTCCTGTGCTGTCTCTCCGTTTTGAGAGTGTTGTTTCACATCAACACGTGCTTTCCATTTATTATCCGTTTTTTATTGTTTTCATATTTTGCTTGTAAAACAAAATTATTGCTAATTACACGAGTGCGCGTCACACATGGTTGATCCAGAAACAAATACACTTTACCCCATTTATTCTTCTTACCTAATAATTATTCATGTTTCGTTGTTTCTGTTTAATTTCACATAGCAACGGTGTTGTGTTGTAATTTGTGTTCGCGTTCATGTTTCTCTCTCGTTAAGTCGTAACCATTTCTG
Source organism: Daptonema setosum (assembly GCA_964036265.1). NCBI lineage: Eukaryota > Metazoa > Nematoda > Chromadorea > Monhysterida > Xyalidae > Daptonema > Daptonema setosum. Next base: position 19,865,390 of record OZ038447.1, on the reverse strand, counting down.
TCGAAGATTTTCTATTTGATTTTTACATGGCTTATTGATTTGGTCACGTGCACCGGCGACGGGCACATTTTTGTCGCTATATATACCGAAGGAATGTGCCTTTAATTGAGTGTGCAGTGACCAGCACCTTGTTATTCCGTTAATCCCCAAGTCAGTGCGTTCATATCCCGGTACCATAGTCGGTAAGACTAGTTTTGTTCGATTATGGTGTTGATTAATACCATATCGGACAAGAATAACCTTGCTCACTATCCCCTCGGAGTTGTTATTCGTTTTTGTGTGCCCGATATCTCTGTACTTGTTTGTTGTTGTGCTTTGCTCAAGTGTTAATGAGCAATGGTATATATGAGCTTATATACCATTGCGCGACACTCGACCCGCTATACACGACAGGCGACATGCGCTCGGGCCAGAAACGATACGCGCGCTGCCATACTTACGGAATCATGTTGCTGTGGATGAATTGGAAACTGGTTTACGAACGTTTTTCCATAATTCCAATTCACCTTCAGCAAGACGTTCTTACCAATCGTTATCTGTGGCTCTTTTTATATTAACAATAATATCCTTGGTAATTCGCTGTTAATCTTGTTCGTTTTGTATGATGGTTGAGATTGTGATCCCAGTTAAACCGGACACTATTTCGATCATTATACGAATGTTTTGACATCATAAAGTTATTGATGCAGTCAATGTCTTTAATATACATCTCGTAATGTGATGTGTTTGATTATTATATCCGTATAGTATAACTATATAATACGAATAAAATTACAGAAGATCTTGATTTGTGGGGTTCGGTATTTTTGAAGGCAAGGCAACGGTTATCTAGTGAAATAGTACTGTGCCCGCTGTTATCCGTGGGTAATACTTATTATTCAAGTTTGAATGAAATTATGTACGAATAGGAGGTCCAAGATTGTGAGATCAAGTTTGAAGTACAAAAGAGATCAACGATTGTTGAACATTTCTAACATTGTTACTTTCCTCAAACTTAATCTTCTATGACATGTCTGCAGAAAAGACAAAAAACTCATAAAATACGTTTCTTTCTTTTGGTTATCGGTAATAAAAAGCGTTTATTTGCAGGGTAAAAAAGTCATCCGTAGTGTAAAGATACTATACCTAAATGTATTACAGTTGCAACCTGTACGCCTAAATTTATTTGCAGTGTAAAGATGTACACCTAAATGTCGATAACAGCACAAGCAGCAGTTGCTGGAGGTAGCCAGTTGCCTGTATTCGTCTTCCCGTCAGCTGTACACTTCTTCGTGGATGATGCGAGCTCGCACAAACAACTCATCACTCTTTACAATCCCTATGATTTCGCCATATCATATAAAGGTTATTCAATCTTCTACAGTATTTCTTTTTTAAGTTACACTTCCTCAATGAATCATTATTTTATGATTATTTGGGAATTGAAGTTTTTTATTAGAGCGTAGGCAAATGGGCTGTCGAAGAAGAAACTTTCAGTCCTTCATCCATGACGTTTTTAGGTTTCATATCATAATTAATCGAATTAATTGTCTAGGCGGTTACCGAGTTTTCGACTCGGACCAACCGTGCCTTGAATGAATTTCCATAATTATTTAAAATATTTTTGTAAGAGTGAGTAAGAATTTCTTATTCAGCCTTCATCTATCTGGATTTCAGTACTGGGCACGGCTCCGGACAAATATAGCGTCGTGGAGGCCGAAGGCACACTCAAACAACGATGCTGTATCGATGTGTTCGTAATCGCTTTGTTTTTGTTGATTCCTTGATTTAAGATAAAAAAAGTCAATTGAATTGAGTAAACATTTGAAACTCAAGCGGTTTCTGTAGGTTTCTAAAAAGTTCATGTACCTGTACTCTTCTCGATACTTACGGTTGTACATCACAAAACATAATCAAATCCTGATTGCAGCGTGATCCGTCATCTGGCCACCGGTCTGCGCTCCAACGTCGGTCACGAGGACAAGTTCCGAGTGCAGATTAGTCGGTACGACGATCGTGAGGTTGGTAGTAGTAGATGTTGTTGTTGTTGTTGTTGGTGTTGTAGTGTTAACATACTCACTCATTGCAGCTGCATAGTCGCGAAGATCTCACGGACTGTCTGTACTCACCGCTCACTCACACACTCACTCACTCAATGTCTCACTCACTCAATCACTCACTCACTCAATGTCTCACTCACTCAATCACTCACTCACTCACTCACTCACTCACATACTACCTCACTCACTCACTCACTCACTCACATACTACCTCACTCAATCACTAACTCACTCACTCACTCACTTACTACTTCACTCACTCACTCACTCACTCACTCACTCACTCACTCACTGCAGCTACACGGTCGTAAAGACATCACGGCCTGTCTGTATTCGACCCGAACCGACGTTGACCCGGTGGTCGATGGTGCCCAGTTCAGCGGACTGCTTCCCTCGTCTTCCGCAGTCTTCAAATCGCGATCCTCGCAGTCCAATGTCCTGCAGTCCGGCAAATCCGGTCAACAACAACAACAACATGCAGCTCAACAACAACAGTATCCATTTCCGCACAATGCAGGTTGGTGGCGTTTTTTTATAGAATGGGTGGATTTTCTGTACCATCATTTTGATGTTGGTTTTCGGAAGCGTTCTTTTAATATTCGTTGATAACTTCTATGGCCATAAGTTTGGTTGTGCGTTGTGCCTCTCAGTCTCAGATAAGTCTCTTGAAATTATCAAATATCACTCAGTAACTGTAAGCTTATCGATGAAATGATAATCAATTACGTCGATCAGTTGGATAAGATTCACAAACTGATGATTACTATGAACGTAACATTATACAACCATTTACAGCTCACAACCCGACGGGCGACGCACGTGCCTCTAACGTATCCACGACCTGGCTGGCCATCCTGGTTGGTCTGGCGTGCGTCCTCGCTCTCTCGCTGCCCACCGATCTTACTTCCACCATTACATCGCCTACATCATCATCGATTACTCCGCCGGAAACAACGCAAACCTCGTCATCAACCTCGTTGATTCAACATCTGCCCAGCTGGCTGCATCTGAGTCTGACTCAGAAACTCACGGCCGCCTATGTTCTGGGCCTGGTCACCGTGCTGCTGGTTAGACCGTGACTAGGAGTATCATCTGTGATTCATTAACGGACAATAACATGAGTGAAAATGGTTAGGTGGGGTGGGTGGTTATCAATGAAAAAATATAACTTATGTATGTATATTTATTTAAAAGGGCGTCAACTGTCTTTTCTGGGAACTTTCTCCGGGAAACTGCTCCCTTTCCCTTCCCGTTTGGGCTTTTTAATCGTCCGCCAGTGAGGTGTACGTTTCCCACCTGAAATGTCTTGCATGACACCTCGACTTCCATCTGATTTACCTGGGGAAAATCCGAGTTTCCAAATGGTATGGGACTAATGGGATGGTTTTTTTGGGGTTCAGGTTCAGCTATCACCGATGAACTGGTAATCATGTGTCCTTTGTTAACTACTGGAGATTATAGATTGTCAATCGGTCTTCTTGAGTGATCAGTTGTTTTCAAATATGGCATTTTGTGAATTATATACGCAATCGAGATATGAATTCCAGCCCGCTTTTCACGTCTGCCTTATTCGTACATTTTACTATAACTGTATATTGATACCAAATTGCAGACATTAATTGTATATTATTTCACTAATATATTGGTGCCAGAGGTTATTTTTCTTTGTTTCCTTTCATTTTGATCAAATTGATACTGCTATGAGAAAATGGGCTGTTTCATTTTGGGTTTCATTCACCGTGGTTTGATACATACAGATTGAATACCTTGAAATTCGCATTCATTGTGATTATGATTATATTTTTATCTTGTGTATCAATGGTATTTATCATGCAATGAAATGTACAAAACGAGGATTTCTTCGTTGGCGGGTTTATAAGTTAAAAAATTACATCTAGCAAAAATTGCAAAACCTCATGTTTGTCAAGTAAATCGAGCCCAAACCACATATATTTTTATTTTAATGTCAGAATAATTGTAGGACAAGAATTGAAGGACAAGAAAATTGAAACAGTTATCTTTTTCTCAATATGTACAGTCCGTATAATAAAAATGCCGAATCTCGGAATGGAATCAGAGTAGAAAAGCATCTAACTACGTAAAGCAAGACACGTTTATTAAGCGAATTCATATCAAGGCGACGGACTAATATAATTATGTTAGATAGACTTGTAAAATCGATGCATCTCAACTTAATGACATCCAACAAACGTTATTGCGAGAATAATTGTAGCAAAAAGCTGGCCAGATAGAAGAAAATACCATCCATTCAAATTTGGTTCATAACTTTCCTCATTCGTAGTTCAAGTACGTGTAATTTCTGAGATGCAAAGGTTTAACATGGTTTACTGACTAGATGTGAACATGGCGTTTAATCACCCATTGCTGCTGGCATGGTACAGAAGACGTAGATGGCATGGATCACACCGCCGATGTACGGCACCAGGAAGAAGAGGAGCAGATTGAGCAGTACGTGCAGGTTGGCACAGTCGCCCAGATGCAGGCACACTGCTATCGGCTGAAAAAAGAAGCGTTCTTCAGGAGGGAATGTACTTATATAGGGTTGACATATGTACATATTGTGAATCAAAGTGTATCATCAGTTAATCACCAGCAATTATTTCAACTATCACTTTCACTAATGAAATTCATATTTCACCAAAAAAAAGCAAAAAAGAGGTGTTGGTCATCGCTTAATTCATCATCGCTACGGGTATAAAAGTACATACATTTGCTGAAGATATTCTAATCCTGTTTGCAAAAATCATGAAATTGCCTTTTAGATGCTTCTTATCGGGAGAACTTCTTCCCAACATACGAAGGGAATTTCCACGTGATATACATAATTATAAATTTACTAACCGGAAAGAAAATTATGAAAATTATCACGCACAGTTCTCGAATGGCCATGTTTATTTAGTAATCTGTAATAAAACAAAAATATGAATATCAAATACATATAACCAAAAAATCTAATACAAATGTGAATTTCTGCAAATATACATATATGTACATAACTACACTACATAACAGTTAGCCGTACTGATTCTGAAAACAACTGAAAACCATTAATAAATAAGAGCAGAATTTAGCGAGCAGTCAACAACAGCTTTATTACAAGACTGCCCTAATTAAACACGCATGCACTGGCGGACGAGCCAAACTTCCAAAGAGAGAGATTTTTTGTAACCAGAGAGGATGGGGGGAGAAATTAGCAATTTGGAACCATTTTACCTTCACCTTAAGGTACGAATTCTGCTTTTTTGAACTGCCAAAGATTGGGGAATCTCACTTATTCGTTCTTCCTTCGTCCGCTAGTTAACTCATGCAAGTTGTGTGTCAGCTGAATACGATGTTGCTGCAAATAACTGGACAACATTTATCATGATTCGCTTGATCGAAGGGTGGTTAACTAAATTCCCGAAAACAAACTGTGATGTCATGACTTTTAATAGCTTCTTACTGTGATGTGATGAATCAGATGATGAATCAGAATATTGTTTGTGATTTCAATGTTTTCGACAATAATAGAGTTCTAAACGTTTTAAATGTTGCAGTCAGGAGAATGGTCATAAACGATTTCAAACCGTGATTTATTAATCATTACGTAGAAAAAGTTTTAGTAGAATCTTTGTTGTTTCTACTGGGAATAACAGGATTGAATTATTTTCACGAATAAAGCTGACGTACGTAACTGATAGTAAATAACAACCACAATAAAAATAATTGTGTTCGGATAACAAACTAAACATAAAACCCATACTTAATAATACTATGCAGCCAAATTTCTACTTGTATAGTACTGTAAAATGTAAGTTCACACATCGCATTTCAACATGTTTTACACACTAGAACCATGTGTCAGAATTACGGTCTACAAAATGTACATAAACATCAAAATTTCTCTGGTTAACTAAAAAAAGGTCCGACGGTCCGACGGAATAATTCTGGGTACAGAAAATGAGCGATATCACAGAATATGCACGATTATGTATTGTTGCGTTGCGAGTGCAACACAGATGTGAGCCAACGAAGGGTAAGTTGCAAAAATAAAGTTTCAGATGTTGTTGTTATAGTCTGACCAGGATTTCATCTAACTTAGATAGTTTTCGCGCACGATTTGAGTTCAAAAACGGATCCCCCCAGCAGGTTTTTTGAATTTTTTGTGCGCCTGATTGTGTGCGTCATGGATCCATGAATTTAGTTTCTCATAACAAGAAACTCCGCTTAAGCTATAGTGTTGTTGTCGTCGATGTTTGTAGATGAAGTTGTTTTATATTCACCGAAAAATTCAACATACCGAAACATCAGATGAGTATGTGACGACCTGAGTACGTATCTCCGCGGAATAGATGTATTCTAAAATAATGGGTGTGTACAGCCGGAGTGCTCTGAACAGGCGTGTCACACCGAATCTACGTGTTGTTGTGTTGAAAACCGGATTTTCAAATCTGCGCCTTTGAGTAATAAAAACGTTATTTACAAGAAGTCAAATGCATATGGACGCATAAAATATTCGGGCATTTCTTTAAAAAACTACGGAAAACATTTCCTATGAACAGTAATTCTGTCTACCATACATTTTTATGTTACAGTTGAACTGCCAATTGTCTTTAGGAGTCGTTAAATGGAACGTCAATGCCTTAGTTGGTTGAAAGAGTTGTGCTAACTAATACAGACAACCAATAGACAGAAGGAAGCTATAGTCATAGGTTGCGTTACATCTAAATACGGCCACTTTTTTCATTCCGTCATGTGCAAAACCGGAATTTGCATGGAGATGTAAATTCCTACTGAAATCATAGGCAGGTACGCACATTTTTAGAGCCGACGAAATGCCCGCTATGTAGTTGAATGTAAAAAATGATGTCGGTTCACAGTCGCGACTCGCGAGCTGTTGTCCCTCCACTTTGGTTAAATCCGTGGTAAATCATGGCAGAAAAGAAGTCTAGTGATAGAGGAGCACGGTATCTAAGATATTTAGTTAAAAATTTCATTTCCTACTACTGTTTTTTGCAAATGGTTGCTCTGAAACATGCTATTTTGGCCGCAAAGTTGGTCCAGCCAATATAACGGTCAAGTACTGTATGTACGTATGCTTTCTTTTTTGCACCAATATGGTTCTGGACCACTGGTATACAAGCAAAAGTTAACAGAGAAAAAGTTTATATGCGAAAATCCGGCATTTTTGCTATTTCCTCCTGTGTCTTGCTTGGCGCACTTATTCAATGTTTCAAAAACGTCAAAAATGTAGAGAACGTATTGCAGTAACACCGTTTTTTGCCTTCCAATATTGGTAATGATAAAAACAACTGTGCGCAGTGGTTGCCGGTTGCAGCACATTAAATATCATGCCATTCGCAGCAGCTGTGCAACCATGTTCATGTCGAATATTATTATTATTCGAGAAATATTTCAACAACATAACTGCTCACGGCGACCTGAGTCTAAAATTAGTTGCAGAATTCATTTTATATAAATTGGATTTTGCATTAGGTGTACACGTAGTTTGGTTGGTATGTTGTATTGTGGGATAACTAACGAATTCTGATATTACGTTTTGTCAGACATTTAACCCAAACTACGCTCATACAGGTAAAGTTGATAAATACATAATTAAGTAGAACAGAATATACTTGTATTAATACATACTTGCTGTAACTTCCCCAGATGTACATACATAGAATATATTGACTCGGTAATCAGTTCCTGATGGGCCATATTATTGTTTACAGATTTCTGCCCATCATTTTGTACGCATTTCTGTCATAATAATAAAATAAGATTTCTTTATCATTTATCAAAAGTTAATGCTCTCAGGTGAACGCTAATAATTTGGAATTATATTCTGAGAATGAAGATGCCGAATCATAAATGAATCGGGACACAGATAAAATTTCAGAGGACATTTTGGCGTATTTCACTTGGTCGAAACTATGTAGTTGTGGACGACAGCTAATTGATGGTATGAGTCAGTAAATCTACTCGATCAATCTGCTTCTAATAAAAAACACCAGACCGGTTTTCTGTAAATAATAAATACATAACTGAACGATGAAGCATCTTGGATTATTGCTTTCTACTGTAAACAACGCTATTCAGGATGTGATTCATTACATAGGTTTGAATGTCGGGAGAGACCGACTGGCGATTTGCGATAGTTTTCAATAAATCGGGATTATTCGGGAATCATTTAAAAAAAATCTCTTCATCAGTTCTACGTCAAACCGCATACCGATCAGTTTTTACAAAAAAAATCTAAACAAAATACAACACTCGTTTTTTGTTTAGTTAGAAGGAATGCTCAGTAACTAGATTATATGGTTTTTATTGCAAAACTATAGCATGCAAATTCCAGGAAGGTACGTATTTTATTATTGACTAAATATATAAAAAGACAAACGTAAGAATTGTAAAATCTCAATATCACAAATATGTAGGTTTGGATTCGCACAACGCTTCTAATCGGTAAAATGTTAGCATAAACTCATTGGAGAGTGGAAAAGAACATTCAATTTTATAAAAAAAACTGGTACAGTATTGCAAAATAACAGAAACAGGCAAATTCGATTCATAGATAAATCTGGTTTTTTGGCAAGATGATTCATGTTTGAAATACATACATGTGTAGTCATTCAGCTCATTCAGGAGTAAACATCGACATACTTCCACGTTGGTTTCCAGAACGTAGTCCACATGTGAATTATCTCAATGAATTTCAAACGGTGTATTTTGGATTTTCAGAAATTAAAATACCTCCGACATGATATCACTCACAATTCATATGAAGAAACATGGTGCTCAAATTTTTTTGATCTAAAGTTTGAACGTGCTTCAGTGTTGTTGACATTCTTGAGAGTCTGTGTCGAGTCTTTTCCCGAAGTGTATAGTCTGCGTCTGATAAAAAATGGCGCGCATTCAAACTTAATGTCATAATGGCTCAATCATGGTATTCGGTCTGTTTGATGACGACGACCTGTTGGGCCGGTGGTGGTGCGTGTTCAGGTACGGCACATATCACGTAGATGGCATGGATCAGGCCACCCACGTACGGCAGTAGGCAGAACAGAAGGATGTTGATCAGTACATGAGTGGTACAACATTGGTTCAGGTGCAGACATACGGCGATCGGCTGGAATGGAGCACTGTCAGAGGGTCAGTGAGTCAGTCAGATGTCAGTCAGTCAGTCAGTCAGTCAGTCAGTCAGTCAGTCAGTCAGTCAGTCAGTCAGTCAGTCAGTCAGTCAGTCAGTCAGTCAGTCAGTCAGTCAGTCAGTCAGTCAGTCAGTCAGTCAGTCAGTCAGTCAGTCAGTCAGTCAGTCAGTCAGTCAGTCAGTCAGTCAGTCAATCAGTAAGTCAGAGAAGCTTTTTACAGTGAGTATAAACGAATGAGAAATCAGTAAATGAAAGAGAGAGAGACTGTTTTTGTTTTATCCGATCCGTTTATCTAAACTCACCGAAAACAAGAACGCCACAAATATGAGACAGCACGTGCGTATCGTCATGTCAGTCAATCAAGTTTTTCCTCAGCTCACTGGTAGAAATTTCGGTACCATTAAGTTCGTCGACGAAACGAACAGCGGAGCTTACATGGCAGTCGCAATGTTCTGAAATAATGATAAAGATGAGAGTGAAGATTTTAGATTATAACTTTTTTCTGCATTTTTTATTTGTTTTTTTTTGTTTCTCAAGCACAGAATCACTTCTTAATCACCGTTCCGAACCTGAAAAAAATCATCTGTTGCACATCGCATAGAACGCAAGTCTATTTTATTAAAGCTAACACATTTTTCAAGTCTCATAAACATACTTTTAGTCCATAAAACAGGCATTTGAACAAACAACGACATATAAGATGAGTTTGCCAACATGGTAATGTGAGTGGATATTAACGCGATCATTATCAGCCATGTTAGACTTTATGGCTATTTGTTTTACGAGGGGTTACAAGGTGAGCGTGCGTGAAGAAAATCAGAGGTGTATGAGTTATTGGATTATTACTGACTGACTGACTGACTGACTGACTGGCTGACTGACTGACTGACTGACTGACTGAATAACTGACTGGCGTAATTGGTGGCATCACATGAAAAAGATCAACCAGTAGATAAAAATGATGATAACCTGTTCAGAACTTATCCTACACTTGTATAGATTAGCTGTGAAAATCTTTACATAAGGTGGAATATGCTGATGACCAACTATTATAACTATTAGTTGTAAAGTGAGTGTATTACATGGAAATTACAAAAAAATTTCGGTGATACAATGGATAAACTTGAGTGGTGTTATCCGATGGAAGATGAAACAGAAACGAAATCTGATGGCATCTTGGTTAAAAGTTGTGTTATGAAGACATTTAGCTTGACAATTATTGAACCTGAACATAGAAAGAAAATGACAATTCTAAGGATACTGACCGAAACTACGAATTGTATGCATATTATACACTTATAAGTCTCGGGTAAATGGGCTCTACGGACCATAAAATTCGTTAATGCAGTAGTTATGCGTTTATTTACGGGAGATAATAAACTCGTCAAACCGACGGAGTTATAAATCAGCATGACATAAATAATAAGAGTCGAATGAGGTTAGTCGCGTGTGGCGTCAAGTTTTTTTTGTTTCATTCATATCACACCAATTAGTTATACTAATTTTAATAACCGAAGTCTAGAATCGTAAATGTTTTCTTATATCATTCCCGGTTTACTAAGTAAGTAAATTTCAGATAACTATTGTAGGTTTGTAGGTTGCACTAATAAAGATCACGGAAAAGGTGAGCCTTCGAATTCAGTTTGCTACAAAAGTGTGAATGTTATAGAGATTTACTGATGAACTAAATAAAAACACGAAAAATAAAGTATTCGCTGATTTTTAGTTGAGCAAAAAATGTTCATCAATTGATTTCAATAAACTCAAACCGAAATGGTATCCGTACTTGAACTGACGGATCTTAGCTTTCCATGACCAGTTGGGCTCAGCGAACTGTGGGCAGAAGGAAGTCATGTAGCCGTGACCTAACACTTTGTACAGACACCACTTTCACCTCGTTATATTCGCACCACTCTATATAATCGTACTTCATTTGCGTTTGGCCTGACAAGAACTAGCGGACTTTTCTAAAAAAATAATTAGTAACGTTGAAAATATGTAATGCTTTTTCAGTGATATAGAGGAGAATGATATTTGGAACAATCCAATTTCTACAATAAATCATTATAGATTGATCCAATAACAAGAATTTTTTAGTTTTCGGTGCTTCTTCGTAAAATAACCAAAGCAAAACTAGAACTACATAAGCACAACTTATAAATAAAAGTTCATGTTCTTATTCACATCCGACAAAAAGTTCACGTTAAGACCCTGAAGAGTTATTATAAGAGTTTTTCTGAAAGCAAAACGCTTTGTGGTTGCGTTCCCAAAGAAAAACTAGCAATCACCGTGAAATTTCCATGCAATCATTGAAGGTCAAATAACGCTTTCCTTCCATGCGCTTATTGGGTCATAAAACGGTATTGGCGGTTTGTGGTTATCCAACGGTTTTGTTCAGAACATGAGTGGAATGAATCGATAAAGAATAGAATAGTATATGTAGAATAGCTGATTGCACTCGGATTAATATCGAGCATAAAACGCGAAAGAAGAGCAGAAACCGAGGCGAAAACGTATTTTACAGAATTTCTCAGGAATTTTTTTACGAAAACTCTTAGTCTGTCGATGGAACACGGTTTCGAGAACTAGCGCTAACCGCAGCAAGGTTCACTAGACCTCAGTTCATTGAAATAAAGAAAGTTACGAACGAAAAAACGTAAGAACTGTCCAGCGTGAAAGTAAACGCCTGGGCACGATATGCGTTTATCAGGCGTCAAAATCAAATACGCTGTATATTATGCTACTGTCATGGAAACTTATAGCTGTTGGCAAATGTTAGTCTGGTTTTTTTGGAAGTCAGTCACTGTTGAAGAAAAAAGATGAACTTGTATTAGCTAACTAAAGTAGGCCAAAGAAGAAGTTTCCGATTGGAAGATATTAAGTGAAACTTGATCGTTCGTTTGAACTCCGCCAAATACATACGCATACTAAAGTTTTTGTAAGGAACCGAAGTAATTCTTTTCCCCCAATTTACATGTATTTTTCACAACCAAACATGTACAATCTTTAGTATAAACTTTCAATGATAAATGAAAAGAAATTCAAGATGTATCGAATTTTGTTAAAATTTAAATTAAGTTCGTCGAGCGTTTCGCAAAAAAGCGTTTTGTTTTTACAAGTTCAGCTCGCAATGAAATGAGTATGTCAATGAAATCCATGGTACTTTATAGTAACAGAACAGGCAGCCGGCACATGGGAGTATTCAATATAAATTCAAATAATTGAAGCCTCCATAGATCCAGATGTCCATTAGCGGACGAGGCTAACTTCAACATGGAAGGGAAAATCTCCAAAGAGACGGAGCTCAGAATTTCAGACCATGTCACTTACACTTCGAAGAGCAGCTCATTTTTCCTCCCAAAGAGGGAAGAGTTCATCTCGCTACTTCTGTTCCGCTTAAAGAGTAACGGGCTATCACTTCACTTCACGCCTGTGTGCCGCCGAACGCAAACTCGTACACTTCAATAGAGTACTATATTTAGGCATGTATGTATGTACCAGTGAGTTGCATGACTTGAATAGAAATAGAGTTTGCGACACGAGTATGTACATATGATGGATAAATATTGATAACATGAACATGCAGGCCTCAGTTTGGGGACTTCAACTAAAAACTATATATTTGTGGAATGACGGCTTGGTTTGATTCTGTGATTGAGAGAAATTTATGTTTTTTAGATTTGCCCGCAGTAAAAAAATATAACCAAAGGAGAGGGTATCTGACCTTGTTTCTTGTGTACGTTGCCTGTCTGAGAAGGTACAGAATGGCCCATAACATCAAACAGACAACAACAACAACAACAACAACAACAACAACAACAACAACAACAACAACAACAACAACAACAACAACAACAACAACAACAACAACAACAACAACAACAACAACAACAACAACAACAACAACAACAACAACAACAACAACAACAACAACAGACAACAACAACAGACAACAACAACCCAAAAACCATGTGAGAAAAGCATGTAGTTGTACATAGTCTATTAGCCGGATAGCAAATGTATGAATGACTGATAGATGTTGACACATGGACTTTTATTTAGTAGCTTACATGGCTTTAGTTCACGATATTGAAGTAGGAATGTATGTTTCAGCAAGTCCAGTTTCTCTGATAAGGCTAATTTCGAAATTCAAACCCAACACACTCCGATGAACAAATTTTATGCAAAAACCTGAAAAAGTTCCATATTTGTATTAGGTGCACAGGTATGTATTTTGTGACTGACTGACTGACTGACTGACTGACTGACTGACTGACTGACTGACTGACTGGCTGACTGACTGACTGACTGACTGACGGAAATATATGGCACATGATTAAGAGACCATAGTGACTGTCACACGGTGGCACACACGGCCCAATCGGGTTCTAATTATGGTACACTAACATGCCATGAACCATTGGATTGAAAAAAAAGCATGGCCAGTGCGGTACTATCTATGTACATATTTTATAGTTCGCATTGAGTTTGAACTCAAATAAATATTTCGAGTTTGAAATAACTTTAAAAAATAGTTTTACAATGAGCTAGCAGTTTTAAGCAGTTTGCTGAGCTAATGTAATATGGCTTCAAAAACTTGGAATACAATGAAATGAACCCAGAGACGGAAGTTTTTTACATAGAAACTTTGCATTGATGGGAGAAAAATTATGTGGAAACCATTTCTAATAGATTCCCAACTGCCTTCCCATTCTAAGGCCATACGACAGAGGCCTTAACGGTATTTTGCTCATGAATAATTGATACTGTTTTTGTGCTGGCTGACCGTCATGAATAACAGACTACGATATAAATACATAACCACAGGAAACTAACAAAAATACAACAACAAAAATGCATAAATTTTTCAGTGATTTTTTTTGTAATTGGTGTTGTTAATTATCACATTATGAAAAAGCACAGT
>OZ038447.1:19829277-19844277 GCA_964036265.1 Daptonema setosum | reverse complement strand
GTTGTTGTTGTTGTTGTTGTTTCATTTCATTGTCATTGTAATATAATAATTACATAGGTTTTCCCCCATCGGCATCATGTGTCTGGTTGCCCACGCCGTCATGATTATGAAAGACCCGGCAAATGACTTCAGGAAACTCGGCCTGTATATGGTTCGAAGTGGTTGTTGTTTTGTAATCGATAATTATTAATACTTTAAATATAATATATCATACTATGTTGTTTATTTTACGATAGTTTCACACTGTAGAAACGACTGTATGTAGTGTACTCACTCACTCACTCACTCACTCACTCACTCACTCACTCACTCACTCACTCACTCACTCACTCACTCACTCACTCACTCACACACTCACTCACTCACTCACTCACTCACTCACTCACTCACTCACTCACTCACTCACTCACTCACTCACTCACTCACTCACTCACTCACTCATCACTCATTCACTCATTCACTCAGGCGACAGTGATCACGGGTCTGCTCATCCACGGTCTGATCGTACTGCCCCTCCTCTACCTGGCCATTGTACGCAAGAACCCATTGATATACATGAAGAACATGCTGCCCGCTTATGCCACTGCATTTGGCACTGCATCCAGGTATGTACGTACACCTAAGCCTAAACCTAAACCCTAAATATAAGCCCAACCACAAGCCTAAGCCTAAGCATAAATCTAAGAAATTCTAGAATCCCGAAACAGTCATTTTAGATTCTTATTGATCCTAATATTTCGCTGGTTTTAGTCTATATATGGGGAGAAATCAGCTGTACTTTCTATGACCATTGAGTTATGAAATACACATTTTCAGCTCCGCCACCATGCCTGTTTCGATGCGTTGCCTGGAAGAGGTTTTTAATATATTCACTCACTCACTCACTCACTCACTCACTCACTCACTCACTCACTCACTCACTCACTCACTCACTCACTCACTCACTCACTCACTCACTCACTCACTCACTCACTCACTCACTCACTCACTCACTCACTTAGGTCAACAAAGTCAAGCGCAGCATCGTCACATTCGTTGTCCCACTCGGTGCCACCGTCAACATGGACGGTACTGCTCTGTACGAGGCAGCAGCTGCCATCTACATCCTGCAGGCGGTCAGGGGGGAAATGCCCACGTTTGGGGAATGTCTGCTCACCAGGTTAGTACCTTGACATCTAGAGTGTTGGTGATCCCAATCATAGGAAAAACGGGCCGCAAAATGCTTGATTATGAAATGTAGGGCCCAACGCCCAAGTTAGCCTCTGGTTCAATTTCGAAAGAATCCAAAGTGTACCGAATAAACCTATTCAGAAATTTCAATTTACTGTCATGACCAATCATATTTCCTAGTATAACGGCCACGTTGGCTTCGATCGGTGCTGCTGGCATTCCGTCGGCTGGTCTGGTCACGATGCTGATGGTCCTGATTGCGATTGGAGTGGACGAATCTTATGTGGGACTGGTGCTACCTGTTGACTGGCTCTTGTTCGTCGTTGACTGACGGAATGACTGACTGCGGAATGACTGACTGACTGATTGACTGATTGACTGACAATGACTGTTTGACTTCCTTGTGAACTTTATTAATAGCTGACCTGTGGTAATTGTTTCTTAACAGTTCGACTGACTGACTGACCGACTGACTGATAAAAATGAATTGCATGGTATAGAACATCAACTTAGAAGCTGCTTTATGTATGTACATTTGTATGTAGTTATGTGATATCCTCACTGCCTCATGTATCTGGGCAGTTGTGTGTTTGTGTAACTCGTTTCGGGCATGATAATACTGACTGACTGACTGACTGACTGACTGACTGACTGACTGACTGACTGACTGACTGACTGACTGACTGACTGACTGATTGATTTCAGGGATCGTATTCGCACAACTGTCAACGTGCACGGTGACGCCATCGGAGCCGGTGTGGTCCAGAAGCTGTGTCTCATGTTGTAAGTTGTTGTTGTTGTTGTTGTTGTTGTTGTTGTTGTTGTTGTTGTTGTTGTTGTTGTTGTTGTTGTTGTTGTTGTTGTTGTTGTTGTTGTTGTTGTTGTTGTTGTTGTTGTTGTTGTTGTTGTTGTTGTTGTTGTTGTTGTTGTTGTTGTTGTTGTTGTTGTTGTTGTTGTTGTTGTTGTTGTTGTTGTTGTTGTTGTTGTTGTTGTTGTTGTTGTTGTTGTTGTTGTTGTTGTTGTTGTTGTTGTTGTTGTTGTTGTTGTTGTTGTTGTTGTTGTTGTTGTTGTTGTTGTTGTTGTTGTTGGTTGTTGTTGTTGTTGTTGAGACGAGATGTTTCAGCAAAGTCGAGGGTCTCGACAACGAGCACAATACAACTGCAGCCGAGAATGGTCCACTTGCACTCCCGCCACCACCACCGCCAGACGCTCCCGGCGCGGACCAATCGTTTGTGGCTGATTGAATGACTAACTAATTATTCTAACATTAACTAATCAACCATATTACAACATACTAACTTGTTTCATTAACCAACTTTAAAATAACTAATACTAACTAACTAACTGTAACTAATATTAACTAACTAACTTAGTCGGCCACCTCCCGTCGCAGCAGGTACTTCACCACCAGCAGCACAGGCAGCGAGCCCTGTAAAGTTGGTAACTAACTAACTGAATAACTAACTATTATTTATATAGGTGGCCGGTAAAAATGACATTCTTCTGTAAGTCTTTTTTCTTGCATGACTGAATTTGGCATTTCTTTCATACCAAGAGCTGCAGGTGTGTACACCGGCTGAAAGTTTCTTTAGTTGGAATTGGAAGACAGATAACTTAACTTTGTAATGTTGCCGCTCATGGTTCTGAAATGGCTGATTCAACAACAAAAAAGTGTGAGCTTCTAACCTCAAAATAATATAATGAGTTTTGAAATAAATTCATGTTAATTATCTAATGAATAACATAATATGAGAGTGTAAAATTAATATTAATAATTAATTAACAAAAATTACTAACTGACTGATTGACTAACCATAACTCAGTGATTCGAAGAATGCTGCACCACACAACGCAACTGGAACCGCGTTTGTTTAACTGACTGACTGACTGAATGACTGACTGACTGACTGACTGGCTTACTGACTGACTGACTGACTGACTGACTGACTGACTGACTGACTGACTGACTGACTGACTGACTGACTGACTGACTGACTGACTGACTGACTGACTGACTGACTGACTGACTGACTGACTGACTGACTGACTGACTGACTGACTGACTGACTGACTGACTGACTGACTGACTGACTGACTGACTGACTGACTGACTGACTGACTGACTGACTGACTGACTGACTGACTGACTGACTGACTGACTGACTGACTGACTGACTGACTGACTGACTGACTGACTGACTGACTGACTGACTGACCGATTGTTCAGGTCGAGCTCTGCTGTTGGTGCTGGAGGTGACGCTGTTGCAGTCCCACCGGCGCGTGTTGCACTCGCTACAACTAGGTGAGGGTACTCACTCACTCACTCACTCACTCACTCACTCACTCACTCACTCACTCACTCACTCACTCACTCACTCACTCACTCACTCACTCACTCACTCACTCACTCACTCACTCACTCACTCACTCACTCACTCACTCACTCACTCACTCACTCACTGGTTGTAGTCCGTTGCGATCACGACGTTCCAACCGTGGCGTTCCTCCCGAAACACCTGAAGCACCGGAAGCCAGCACCCAATTGAGCAACAGCAGTCGGGATGACAGTAAATAGTAAAACTAACAAATGCCGTATATTTGTGAAATGGTCCTTATTTTGTGAAGTTCGTTTCTGACCATGGGAGTACGAAAACTTTTTTTCCGTAATTTTTTTTTAAGTATCAGTGATATCAGCGACATAAACTTTTGAAAGTTGTAAAGGTTTTCATCACCATTGTGCAGTAGATTCATCTCGATTTAGTTGTAAACTAACTGGTGTAACTGTATACTATCATCATCATGAAGATTTAGAATTTCAACGTAGAGTAAAAAGATGACCTTTTTTATTCGCAAACTGATAACTTGTTGATCCATCAACTGATATGTTCTCACTGTGTTACGTGTTATTTATTAGTCACATATACCTTGAGAACTATCACTCAACCCCCCCCCCCCCCCACCACCTCCACCACTCTTGTCCAGTCACCGAGATTAGGAGACAAAATGTGTCATTAAATCTCGTTGTTTTCAAATCAAAATCACACAAGTCAAATTTTAGTCTCCCAATCAAATTAGAATACCACATAACTGAGACTTTTTTCAAAATGATTGGAACCAGCACCATGGTTAAGCAGTTTTACTGAAATCCGATTGATTTCCTGGTACAGTGCATGATTTCTAGTAAATGATAGTTAGATCATGATCATGTTACACAATCACTAGTGTCTGCTACTTCATTCCCTTATTTAATCATCATGTATCAATCCAAAGCTGGCCATTACTGTGTTACCCTCCGTATCCCTAAGAAATCGGCGTTACTCATGAGTATTCTATCAATTTATGGAAATCCACGAGTATGTAGGATACACTTACATAACGAACGTTCTAAAACTCATCACATTTTCCTGTGTTTTATGATCTCTTACCTTCAATTAACTAGTCATATTTTATTCCATGTCATTCCCTATTCTTTGTGAAACTTCGTGTCTCGTTTAGCCGATTACACGTTTGTGTATGTTAATTCTATAGTTCATACATACATACAGTATGTACCTACAGTATGTATTGTATGTACTACTTTATGTATGTACATACCCACATATCTACATCTATTCCACATCCACACTAGCATCATGATTATTTCGTCCAATAAAAACTAGCCAGCAACTTATGTGGAAATTAGGAATGGTTATTGACAAACTCGAGCGAACCGAGATTTCAACCATCGGTAGACCAAAACAAATGAATGTGACCGAACTAAATGTTCTGCGAGATGATTTCGTCAGTTCATTCAACCCAAAGATAATAAAAAACAACTAAAACTAAACCCAAACCAGTGTAAACTCGCCATAAAAGCCCTATATAAATAACTGTACCATCGTGAGTGCTAACAGTATAATCTCTACAGTATTTGCGTTTGGGCTCACGGACCTTCGAAGGAATCGGGAAGAAGGGTGTACTCACTGGCGGACGAGCCGATCCTCCAAAAGAAAGGGAATTTTTCAAAGAGAGGGGGAAGTTTAGTTTTGAGTCCGTTTACGTACGTTTAGGAACGAATTCTAACTTTAAACTACCAAAGAGAGGGGTATTCCACTTTCGTTCTCCCTTGTCCGCTATTTGGTGTCCTGTTATTTGGTTATGCAGTAGCCCGAATTATGGTATCATTAGATTACCCCCATGGATGCCACCCCAAAAGCACCTCTACCCTTTCGATACACTAAACCAGGACCGGCCGTAAGGGGTTTTGGTACCCTAAATAGGGTGGTCCGTAAGTGTGCTAGAGTGACCCAGGAAACCGGATCCCATAATCAGAGCTGGCATCTCAACTATTTGGTAAAAGGGATTTACGGTGTTGTTGTAGATTGTAATGCTACAGTTTGATCCAAAGAAACCTACTAAATCGACAATGGATTTCACTGTTCGTTAACTAAATGAGGAACTTTCATTCCACACTGGTTTAATAAGTGGTAACTTTGAATAGCGAGTACGTTCACTTTGAATTAGATTAGTTAGTTTAGTTTAGTTTATTTCAATCCAAAAATGAACGGATGTGCTCAATTGAACCCAATAATGTCGTCAGTGAAAGCAATTAATCACATTTATCATAGATTACATTTAGACTTAACGGGAGAATTCGTATATGTATGTTTTTGAATAGATCTAGAACTTTCCAACTGGTACTAATGGCTTGACCAACAGTAAATTAATGTTATTCTTTATAAAGTGGGTATCGGTGAGACAGTTTAAATATTTGAGCAATGTTGGCATTTGAACAGTGTCCGCCATTCGGGGCTGTTTAGACTGGAACTATAAAAATTATTTGATATACATTTCCGTGATTATTACTATTTTTCAATACTTTTTAATGCTCCATTTCTAAAGGACACAAGCCAAAAATTCCTCCTATTCGAGAATAACATCCAAACAAAACGAACAATCTTCATGGCTTCAAGGAAAAAATTCCATTGAGTTTTCGGTGGTATAGAAAACGATTTTCCTGAATCTCTTAGTGATAAATATTCACCATAAAAGCCCGAAAGAAACATGCTGTCTGGAAGTCAGTGATTAGAGCCGTTCTCGGGTCATTAGGAGTCATGTTCATGAATAGCAGAATTCCACACCACCATAGCACCTTGGTACATTCAACGGCACATTAACAGAGATTGATGACATGCCCCAAAAACGGTAATTTCCTGTTATCAAATGATACTCGTAACGATGTATACTTATACGGTGGTCTGCTGGTGTGGTGCATTCTGGTGTTATTCCACTGGTGTTTTAGGAATTGGCTCAAAATGTTTCACGGAGATAGTAGGAAAAAATTCACAAAACAGTTCAGCCAACATTGTGAAAGTGATTATTATACAAACATTCCGAGCATTTTGAGTATTTGCATAAAGCCACAAAGATATTTTTTATACAAAAAGCATATTTTTACTCGAGAAGCAGTTCTCTTTCATTTCCACAGAACACCAATTAGATAGCGTATGCAACAATCGCCAGACAATTGAGAAGTATATATGTACATAAGGTGGGCATAAAATGGGTTGATTATTATCTGAGTTATTCAACATTCATCCAGCAATATAAATAAAAATTGTACTTTCGTATTTGTCATAGTTAACGCAAGAATATAGCCTAATTCTTCCAATTAATTCAGTCTTATAAAACCCAAATATTTGCAGAATTCTAAGCTATTGTTTACTTAAGCGTAATTGCAAGCATCAAATGTATTTCATGATTTGTTGACTTAATATTATCACCTTAAACTGTATTTGTTAGCTGAGATGTACTATCAGAACAAAACAAAACTATAGTTCGAACTTACTGAAATCGCTGCTAAATTGTTTAACTAGTAATTTTTAACTAAGTTTCATGAAATGATGCGCAGCCCGTAAGAAAATTTAATATCAGCTAAAATGAACCAAAGATTCCAAAAAATATCCCATGGAAGGGAATATCTAATGTTTTACGAAATTTCCTTACATGATGCACAGGCCGTGGGAAAATTAATGTCGGCAAAAAAAGTTTTCAGTGGTAAAACCCATAAAATAGAGAATTCAATTCAATATAACCCATGTGGGCGTACACCATGCTTCCATTCCAACATATGTATTATATGTTTATTTCTATGTACAGTATGTATGTACTTTGGTCATTGACCATTAGCCATTGATTTGTCGCATCAGATTCCCATATGCCCCTCACTGGCGGACGAGCCAAATCTCCAAAGGGAGGGGAATCTTTCCGAAGAGGGGGGGGGGGGGGGGGGGGCGGATCCGCAGTTTTATGATTTTTTCACCTACATCTAAGGGAATAAATTCAACTTTTTGAAAAGCTAAAAATGAGGGGATTCCATTTTTTCGTTCTTCCTTCCGCTAGTGGTGCCCGACGAAAGAAGCCGCCTCTTTTATAGGCCGCATTGTTGTTTTAAAGAGCCCTGGTGTTTCACCGTCTTTATGGCATTCTATCCGGACAAACTACCGTAATTCATCATTAAAAAGCCATGCCATCGGTATTTCGGTTATTCGATGGATCCTTTAGCTCGCCAGGAAATCTGATGGTGTATGTAGCGGGCAATACATTAGAGAAGTTGACCACATGGTTGGTGTTTGGGTGGGGTAGTTAAAGTTTTTCGATTGCACGATCTTTTGCTGCGCCGCCAAACATAGGTCATTTTTGCCTCTCCCGTCCCTGGAGGGGAATATTTTTTACAAAATGAAACGACCTACATGCTTTGATTCCTTACGTGAACTCAGCCAACCGTAACCGCGAATGATTAAAAATCTAGTAATTCTATCAAATTGTACCATTAACCTTCTCTACCATTAAGAGAGTTCATGCATAAGGAAAATTTCAAATTTGTCGACCTCGAACATTGCATGCTGTTGGCCTCTATGTAGTGCATGCGAGCTGTAATGTTTCAGACCCTTCTGGTTTCCTGGAAATACCGACTTATGGTTTTCTTAGTATCTAAACAAATGTTTTTCAACTTTTCACTAGTCCAGCCAGAAGTTTATGCTTCTGATTTGGATTTGATTCTCCATGCTCTTGTAAATCCATATTCACACAATACATTCATGTTTACTGCATTAAATCTGATTTATTTATGTATGCTTTTTCCATAGTTTGATAACTTTATGAGAAATTTTAGCATGTTTGCTTTGTGTAACTTGATTTTACTTGCCTTTGCCTCTCAATTCACTACTTTTCATAGGGATCTTTGAAGTACACATTTATGTTTTCATGGTGTTTTACTCTAAGAACACGTATCTCAACAATCAGAGATCATTTTAAGTGTGCTTAAATTATGTACGATCCTTCTAGGTTGAAAGAATCTAAAAACGTGAAAAGTAAAAAAATGTTTCACCACACGAAGTCATTCATGCACCAATCAGTAGTAAAACCAGCAACTTTCTAGCGTGACAGAGTCTTTTGAGCATACGCCATACCCTCGAGTTCAGAGAACCACTGATCCATGCATTTACACAACATTTACGACTTTTGGGTGTTTTGTTGGACATGTCTGAGTCTGTTGACGTTGAGTAGACTCGATGAGAAGTTTTTTTGAAAAAAGTAAAGTTATTGTAAAAATCTTTTCAAGCACCGACTCTTTAATTTTACATTGACTTTCAACTGCTGTATAAAACATAATGTATAATTTTTGAAATGTTTGCAGCCTAGAGGGATGTGTTCATGTGTGGACGAGAATACATAGATACGGAAAAGGAAATGGCACACAGGTAGACCTCAAAGTTCACTCACCAAAAAAGTTTTCATATTATCATTATAGTGTAGAACTATCATTATTATCATTATCATTATTACCCATTTTTTCGATCCGTCAAGTTTACTGTTTTATTTTGACCATAAAAATACTTTTTAATTTAGGAGTGAGAACGGATATTGCGAATTTATCTAGACGATCGAATGATTTCATGTTCATACCTCTAGCTGCTAATACTGCATTTATATGTACAAACATCCGGCTTTTCTAATCAGCCAGACGGCCATAAACTTGGCGAACAAGCTTAACTAATTCAAGCATGAAAATTGTGGAATGGCAAGTTTTTCAGAATTTATTTGAAAAAAAACGGTTAGCATCGCTTTAAAAATTTCATTGTGTTGGCTTTTTTAATCATGGTAAGAAATTTCGACAGTTTTTTGTAAAGAAAGCTCTCCTTCAGTCAGTCGACCAACAGGTAGACATTGTAGTCTGAGTGGGAAAAGTCATAAACTTCCTGTGTGAAGTCCGTGAATATTAAACCCCATAGAGTATCATTATATCTCCGTTTTTTACCTTCCTTTTTAAACGGGCTATTATAATAAAAATCAGATCAAGGGAACCGCTAACTATAAGCCACTATTGCAGTCTGTCATGGAAGCAATCAGTCACCAAATCATGAACACTTCCTGCAGGTTACAGTATGTCCTCCTAAAAGGGGTACCATTGGCTTATATCGAAATTGATTTTGCCGAATCGCCGACAAGGACTGTACCGAATTTGACTATGCCATAGCCTTGAACAAAAATTATCACCGTATATCGGGTAATTACCGGACTTGTTTTGTACCGGCTGATATACTGGTTTACTATAGTGATGGTAACCAGACCAAAGAGTCGCAAAAATTGCACGACTCACGCAATGTGCATGCAGTACAGGGTGTCAGACTACTGAATTACTCATGAATTACTACTGAATTACATCTATTTTTTCATCATCAAAACTCCGCGTTGTGTCATCAAAATCTACTATTTTTCATGTCCCAATGATCTATAGGTACAGACAAAACTTTAAACTTGACCATGGTACATACAAACTTCGAGTTGATACCGCACCGCAAACTATTTGAGGCCCACCCTGTTAAGCCAGTAGACGACTTCCTAAAGTAGCCTGACGCACTGACGGGCAAGCCAAACTTTCAAAGAGAAGGGAATCTTCCCAAAGAGGGGGTAATCGGCAGAAATTAGGCCATTTTACGTACACCTTAAGGAACAAATTCAACTTTTTGGAACTGCCAAAGATGGGGAAATTCCACTTTTCCCTCCCCTTCTCGTCCGCTAGTGGCCTGACGTCTGATCAACCCAAATAAGGCTTGGGCGAAAAAGTCTAAAAAGCTACAATCTATGTTGCGGTGGTCTGGAAAGTTTGTCTCGCCTCATTACGGTAATTACGAAAATTGGCTGAGACACGACTGCTTTCTACTTGGCGGCCGAGACTTTTTCATGACTAACAGCTCCCTACAAGCTTTTTTCGACAACCGCTAGCGGATGAGAAAAACAGGAATTTATTTCAATTATTTACAGTTCCTTCACTTTGGAGGCTTCACAAAAAGGATTTTTTAGATATAGTCTCTCTCTATGGGTGTACATGATTTTTCTCTTAACTATCATAGGGATCAATCATAGCTAATCCTTCAAAGAGAGGGGAATTCTTCAATGAGGGGGGAATTGGCAGTTTTCAGATCATTTAATCTACAACTTAGGGAACAAATTGTACGTTTTGAAAATGCCAAGAGAGGCGAATTCCCCTTTTCCCACCCCTTCTCGTCCGCTAGATGAGTGGATCCACCAGTGAGTCCAGCCTAACAGGCTCTTAATCAGTACAACAAGCACCCTATTCTCCAGACGGGCCAGATCTTGAAAGCCTCCACCCACAGTCAGAACATTTAGTTTGAATTATTTTCTTCAATCCTGTCTTGTTATGAAGTTAGGAAAACGTGATTTTTCGTCTATTTATTATGGAAACTTTTTCATCGGCATCAGATTTTACGTCGGACACTTATATTATTACTAAAAGATTTAAAAAGTTTCAACACGTGTGGCAGTTTATACCATATTTTCTAGTAACATGAATTTATGGATAGGCTATAAAATTGATATGGCCAATGGTCAGACGTCATCACTGACTTCTTGACCAACCCAAAATACCTTGAACCTAATTTTTCCAGGAGAAGACAGGAAACCGAAACACCGGTGCATCTTGACAATCGCACTGATTGCTGTTCGTCGTAATCACATTATACGCCATATTTTACCCACTAGCGAACGAGAGAAAAACGAAATTAGGAGTGTGGAATTAGGAACGTGGCATTAGGAATGTGGAATTAGGAATGTGGAATTAGGAATGTGGAATTAGGAATGTGGAATTAGGAATGTGGAATTAGGAATGTGGAATTAGGAATGTGTACGTACAGGGTGTCCCACTTAAAAGTTTCAATGAGAATTAGCTTTAATTTCCGATAGAATCAACCGATTTCAAAAAATTTTGCGCTGATTTGTAGACAATTCTTGGCAATTTCGTTTGACGTTTAATTTTTTTGAAAAGCTGTTAGACAGCAATTTTTAGGCTAAAAACCCCAAACCTCTTCATTTTCGCCTTTTTCACGTGGTTTCCACCCATTATGATGGTACTGTTATGTCACGGGAAAGCACTATTGTTAAAATGCATTTATATTTTATGAATTGAAACCATAATTCAGCATAAAAGTTACGAAAGCACTAAAAGCATTCATATAATCAACGTTTTTCAAGACCACCACACACGTCTTCCAGCGACCAAGAGTGCCCTGCACGGCAGCATCAGAGATACCCGTTATCTCCAAAAACTTTTTTAATTCTCATTTTATTCAAGAATTACTTCAATTTTATTATTTTGAAACTTAAATTAAAATGAAATATCGCGAATATTGCTCTGGCTGTCGACAACGCTCAGATTTGATACGACGATGATGAGCTCCTCGGTTTGAAATGCCGCTTTTAATGAACCTAATGATCCACATAATGCGCAGGAGTACCTGTTCCTTTCATGTCAGTTTTCTGTTTATTGTGTTGTTTTCATGTTAGACTTAAATTTTTTTGTTGTATTTATTTGTTCGGGCGTTAACGGACCAACAACAACACGTTATTAAGTGAAGCCAATGATCGTAAAATGCGAAAATAAGGGGGTCCGGTGTTTTTGGCCTAGAAACTGCTGTCAAACAGATTTTTCAGAAATTTAAGCGTCAAACAGAATTGCCAAGAATTGTCTACAAATCAGCGCAGAAAGTTTTGAAATCGGTTCATTCTATCAAAAATTAAAGCAAATTCTCATTGAAACTTTTAAGTGGGACACCCTGTACATACCATACCTACTCTCTTAATTAGATAGCACGTCTGGTTTTTGCAGTACTAGCCAGTTCTTGCATTCGTGTTTTTGGGTAAATTTTCATCGACCAGCATTGAATTACATATCACTTCTTCGAAAATAGAACCACCAGTCTAATCATGATAATAATTGATTGAAAACAATTTGGACCGAGAATCTGTATAACTGTTTCCCACGGTATATATTATATATTTTCCTATTTTCCGAGTATCCCCTAAATTGCTGCCTTCACCGTTTCAGAAGACATAAGAGAAATGGGTTGGCATTGCTTTCTTGACAACGAACCTGCAATCAGAGTAAAGGTTTCTAAATAATGCTATAGATTCTCAAGGCTGATATAAAAGCGAAGCTAAATTATACTCTAGCTTACAACAAACAGCTGTGAAACATGGCCTTGTCTGTATGCTAGTGATTGGATGGGATATGTACCCTACGTGGGCTCCTAATTGGATTGCATGACCAGATATTCTGTTCTTCGAAAAACAAACAAGAACATAATATACACCGTCCACCCTTTATTTTCAAAAAACTAACCCGAAGAGAATCATGTTTCTATTCTACTATGATACATCATCCTATGATACATACATCAGCCGTTCGTAAAAACAAGTTATTCGGTTTGTAGGAAAATTCGAAACATATGCACGTAACATAAATCTAATTTTCTATAACAGTTGGTATAATTAGGAGGTCTTAGAAGCCTTCAAGACCCTAAGAAGTCCTTGATCCTGAGATGCCGGGTTTCAGATCTTGGGTTTTACCCGTCAAGACAACAATCAATACAACGAGTCTGTGACAAATCTGAATCTCGTTGGAATATGTTAATCTAATTATGCTCCATTCAACGGATTATGTAGAATCATTGCCATAAGTCCGATGGTTCAAGGACATTGCATTCGTGACTTAATAAATAAAAATAAAAAGCCAGAATCACGATCTTCGATTTCTCGATGAAAAAGAAACGGATTTTTGCATTTTTGCTGAATAAGGAACGCCTTTTAGGAGCATTTTAGCACGAAAGCAATATGAGAGTGCGAAAGTGTGTTTATCTTAGTATAGTAAATAATTGAAATGGCCACATCTGAGCAACGGGTACAAATGTTGACGTTGTCATGCATCTCTTGACTTGATTCACTTTATTTTTTTGTCATGAGTTATATTATAACTGTTATTTCTGATCCGTTTGGTTAGGGTTCATGGATCAAGTTCAAATTAACTCTTCAGCCGTTGATTTAATTTGGACGTGTTACTGTATATTATAGCCAGTGAAATCGAAACGTGACGATTGGTGCTCGACGAAGTCAGAATCATTAGTTCTGACTTTGAGAAGGATCAAGATTTTTTTTAATATTCACAAAAAACATGAATTTTCATGTACACGTATCCCGACGTATTTTCTAGGAGAAAATCGTAGGAATGCTGGATTGGTAAAACTTTGATAGCGTATAGAAAATGTTATGAAAAAAGTCGGATATAATTGAAGAATGCGAATATATTCTGCTGTCAGTGTGTGAGTCAGCGAGTGAGTCAGTGACTGAGTCAATGAGTCAGTTAGTCAGTGAGTCAGTCAGTCAGTGAGTGGAAATTCTGCACCAAAAATTAAATATCATACAATACGCACACGCACGTCCACCAGTGTTTATTTATGTTTCATCATGCGGTGTTCAACAAACATCCTGGCACACCCCGTGTTTGGTATATATGATACGCCATAAGTACCTTAAAAAATTATACTATATAATTTTTGAAATAAAGTTTGTCTTTGAAAAATCGTGTTTACTTGCACATTTTTCATCACCTTATTGACGTTGTAGGTACGAAAAACCGATGTATGCATAAAAACACATATTGTGCCACCTCATTATACTCACACCTGTACGCGATCTCACCAAACATATACAGTACGTTCCAGCCAGCAAAAAAAATGTTTGCAAACAGTTTGGATATTCTTCGTTATCGTTTTACTAAAAGAAGTTGTTTGCATTGCATTAAATATCATTATTTGGAGCGTTCTATTTTTCATTTTTTTAACTTCCTTATATTTTACAGTAAAAAGCGTACGAGATTCTACATGATGATGATTTCGAATGAATCTCGCGGAATGGTTTGCCTGATTTCAACGCTCATGATGGTGGCTGTTTGTATCACTGAAGTAATGGCCGTTGGCACACCCGAAGATCAAATGAGGTATGTCAGTTGGAAAACTATGTCAATCAGTACATGTATGTACGTTGTCCAGTGAATCAGTTATTCAGCCAGTCAGTTATTCAGTCAGTCAGTTATTCAGTCTGTCAATTGTACAGTCAGTACATCGTTCAGCCAGTCAGTAATTCAGCCACCCAGTTTTTCAGGCAGTCAGACAGTCAATTTTTAAGAAATTCAGTGTTCAACAAGTCAGTAATTCAGCCAGTCAGTAAGTCTGCCAGTGAGTAACTAAGTTAGTGAGTAACTTAGCCATTCAGCCAACCAATAATTTGAAGGTTATATAATCGCTTGATGGCCAATTATTCACGTTTCATTCGGATGCAAACAGAGCCGACCGTTGTTTCACTGGATCCGGCTATTTATAGCATCGTTGACGTGGTTGGTTGTGAATGACTGACTGACTGTCTGACTGACTGACTGACTGACTGACTGACTGACTGTCTGACTGACTGACTGACTGACTGACTGACTGACTGACT
>OZ038447.1:19821739-19829077 GCA_964036265.1 Daptonema setosum | reverse complement strand
CCCCTCTCCCGCCCTCTGGAGGGAAATTTTTTTACAAAATGAAACTACCTAAATGCTTTAATTCGTTACGTGAACTCAGCCAAGCGTAACCGTGAATGATTAAAAATCTAGTAATTCTATCAAATTGTACCATTAACCTTCTCTACTATCAAGAGAGTTCAAATTTGTCGACCTCAAACATTGCATGGTGTTGGCCTCTATGTAGTGCTGTAAAGTTTCAGACCCTTCTGGTTTCCTGTAAATACTGACTTATGGTTTTCTTAGTATCTAAAAAATGTTTTTACATTTTTCACTAGTGCAGCTAGAAGTTCATGCTTCTGATATGGATTTGATTCTCCATGCTCTTGTAAATCCATATTCACACAATGCATTCATGTTTACTGCTTTATATCTGATGTATTTATGTATGCTTTTTCCATAGTTTGATAACTTTATGAGAAATTTTAGCATGTTTGTAGCTTGATTTTACTTGCCTTTGCCTCTCAATTCACTATTTTTCATAAGGGTCTTTGCAGTACACATTTATGTTTTCATGGTGTTTTACTCTAAGAACACGTATCTCAACAATCAGAGATCATTTTAAGTGTGCTTAAATTGTGTACGATCCTTCTAGGTGAAAAGAATCTAAAACCGTGAAAAGTAAAAAAATGTTTCACCACACGAAGTCATTCATGCACCAATCAGTAGTAAAACCAGCAACTTTCTAGCGTGACAGAGTCTATTTTTGAGCATACGCCATACCCTCGAGTTCAGAGAACCACTGATCCATGCATTTACACAACATTTACGACTTTTGGGTGTTTTGTTGGACATGTCTGTTGACGTTGAGTAGACTCGATGAGAAGTTTTTTTTGAAAAAAAGTAAAATTATTGTAAAAATCTTTTCAAGCACCGACTCTCTAATTTTACATTGAATTTCAACTGCTGTATAAAACAGTATGTATAATTTTTGAAATGTTTGCAGCCCAGAGGGATGTGTTCATGTGTGGACGAGAATACATAGCTGATACGGAAAAGGAAATGGCACACAGGTAGACCTCAAAGTTCACTCACCAAAAAAGTTTTCATATTATCATTATAGTGTAGAACTATCATTATTATCATTATTATCATTATCATTAATACCCATTTTTTCGATCCGTCAAGTTTACTGTTTTATTTTGACCATAAAAATACTTTCTAATTTAGAAGTGAGAACGGATAATGCGAACATGGTTAGACGATCGAATGATTTCATGTTTGTACCTCAAGCTGCTAGTATTGCGTTTCTATGTACAAACATCTAGCTTTTCTAATCAGCCAGACGGTGATAAAGTTGGCGAACAAGCTAAACTAATTCAAGCATGAAAATTGTGAAATGGCAATTTTTTCAGAGTTTTTTTAATCATGGTAAAAAACTTCGAGAGTTTTTATAGAAAACATTCCTTCAGTCAGTCGACCAACTGGAAAAAGTCATAAACTTTATGTGTGAAGTCCGGGAATATTAAACCCCGTAGAGTATAACACTTTAACACCGTTTCTACATTCCTTTTTAGACGGGCTACTGTAATAAAATTTAGATCAAGGGAACCGCTAGCTATAAACGCCTCTGTCATTGAAGCAATCAGTCATGAAATCATGAACACTTTCCTGCAGGTTACAGTACGTTCTCCTAAAAAGGGTACCGTTGATTTTGCCGAAATTGATTTTGCCGAATTTGACTTCGCCGACACGGACTGTACCGAATTTAACTATGCCATAATCTTGAACAAAATTCATCACCGTATCTCGGTTATTCACCGGACTTGTTTTGTACGGGCTGATATACTGGTTTACTGTAGTGATGGTAACCAGACCAAAGAGTCGCACAAATTGCACGACTCACGCATGCAAGTACAGGGTGTCAGACTAATATATTACTCATGGATGGAAGTTACATTTATGTTTTTCATCATCAAAACCCCGCGTTGTGCCATATAAATCATATAGTTTTCATGTCCCAATGATCTATAGGTACAGACAAAACTTTAAACTTGACCATGGTACATACAAACTTCGAGTTGATAGCGCACCGAAAATTATTTGAGGCACACTCTGTAAAGCCAGTAGACGACTGCCAAAAGTAGCCTGACGCACTGACAGACGAGCCAAACTTTCAAAGGAAGGGGAACCTTCCCAAAGAGAGGGAAATCGGCAAGAAATTAGGTCATTTTACCTACACCTTAAGGAACAAATTCTACTTTTTGAAACTGCCAAAGATGGGGGAATTCCACTGTTCCCTCCCCTTCTCGTCCGCTAGTGGCCACGATGACGTGATGACGTCTGATCAATCCAAATAAGGATTGGGCGAAAAAGTCTAAAAAGCTACAATCTATCTATGTTGCGGTGGTCTGGAAAGTTTGTCTCGCCTCATTACCGTAATTACGAAAATTGGCTGAGACACGACTGCTTGGCGGCCGAGACTTTTTCATGACTAACAGCTCCCATACAAGCTTTTTTCGACAACCGCTAGCGGATGAGAAAATCATGAATTTATTTCAATCATTTACAGTTCCTTCACTTTGGAGGCTTCACAAAAAGGATTTTGTTTTTAGATATAATCTCCTGCTATGGGGTACATTATTTTCCTCATAACTATATGTACACTTATGAAGCGGACGACCTAATCCTTCAAGGGGAGGGGAATTCTTCAAATCGGCAGTTTTCAGACCATTTAACCTACAACTTAGGGAACAACTTGTACGTTTTGAAAACGCCAAAGAGGGGGGAATTCCACTTTTCCCACTCCTTCTCGTCCGCTAGTAGAGTGGGTCGGCCAGGGAGCCCAGCCTTACAGGCTCTTAATCAGTACAACAGGCACCCTATTCTCCTGACGGGCCAAATCTTGGAAGCCTCCACAGTCAGAACATTTAGTTTGAAATATTTTCTTTAATCCTGTCAAAAGAAAACGTGATTTTTCGTCTATTTACTATGGATATTTTTTCATCGGCATCTGATTAAACGTCGGACAATTATATTATTACTAAAAGATTTAAAATGTTTTAACACGTATGGCAGTTTACACCATCTTTTTCTAATAACAAGAATTTCTGAATATAGGGTATAATCTTGATATAGCCAATGGTCAGACGTCATCACTGATTTCCTGACCAACCCAAAATACCCTGAACCTAATTTTTTCAGAAGAAGACAGGAAACCGAAACACCGGTGCATCTTGACAATCGCACTGATTGCTGTTCGTCGTTATCACATTTTACGCCATTTTTTCACCCATTAGCGGATGAGAGAGGAATGAAATTAAGAATAAGGAATTAGAAATGTGGAATTAGGAATGTGGAATTAGGAATGTGTATAGTCGTACAGTTTGTACCTCCTCTCTTTATTAGACACTGCTAGCCAGTTTTTGCATTTGTGTTTTTGGGTAAAATCTCATCGACCAGCATGGAATCACATATCACATTTTTGAAAATAGAACCACCAGTCTAATCATGATAATTGATTAAAAACAATTTGGACAGAAAAACTGTGTACCTCTTTTTTATATATTTTATATATTTTCCTAATTTTCCGAGTATCTCCTAAATTGCTGCCTTCACCGTTTTAGAAGACATAAGAGAAATGGGTTGGCAGTGCTTGCCTGACAACGAACCTGCAATCAGAGGAAAGGTTTCAAAATAAGGCTATAGATTCTCAAGGCTGATATAAAAGCGAAGCTAAATTATACTCTAGCTTTCAACAAACAGCTGTGAAACATGGCCTTGTCTGTATGCTAGTGATTGGATGGGATATGTATGTACCCTACGTGGGCTCCTAATTGGATTGCATGACCAGTTATTCTGTTCTTCGAAAAACAAAAAAGAGCATAATGTACACCGTCCACCCTTTATTTAAAAAAAACTAACCCGAAGAGAATCATGTTTCTATTCTACTATGATACATCATCCTGTCTGGCATCTTCCATCTTGCATCATGAACATTCCAACTCTGAGTCTGTCTACACTCGGTAAGTTTTGTAATAAGTTTCGGGCCACTGATTTTGATCATTCACAGAGTTTTTTCAACTGTTTCTTTTTTAATTTATTGTTCTCCTGGTCATCATTACGTGCTTCATGCAGTGCTTATCAGCTATCCATTGACTTGACCGTGAGCCGTTTGTAAATAATAAGTTGTTCGGTTTGTAAGAAAGTTAGAAAGATATGCACGTAACATATATCTAATTTTCTATAACAGTTGTATAGTTAGGAGGTCTTAGAAGCCTTCAAGACCTTAAAAAGTCCTTGATCCTGAGATGCCGGGTGGAATATTTGTAAACTGTACCGGTTTTTTGTCAAAATTCGTGTGACCCAACGACAGTTAATAACTATTTGATTGTTTGTACGGCTTAGGCTTAGTTCCGAACATAGACTGTACGTTAGTGAAGAAGATAGCCTAGTTTAGCCTCTCCGTGAATCCGAAATGAAAAAGTCGAATTTGGGATTTTGACAAAAAACCGGTACAGTTTCCAAATATGCTGCCGGGTTTCAGAGTTTGTGTTTTACCCGTCAAGACAACAATCAATACAACGAGTCTGGGGCAAGTCTAGATCTCGTTGGAATATGTTAATCGAATCAAACTTCATTCAACGGAATACGTAAAATCATTTTCATATTCAAGTAATAGATGAAATCAAAAATCAGGACCATGGATTTCTCGATGAAAAAGAGTAGGGTCTGTTTTTAATTCATGTACGTTTGATCCAGTAAACCATTAAACATCCTGAATAAGTAACGGACTCCAATTATTTTCACATGTTTGCTGGAAACGACTTCTGACCATTGTATCACGAAAGCAATATGAGAGTACGTATGTGTGTTTATCTTAGTGAAAAAGCTTGAATGGCCACAACTGAACGACGGGTACAATTGTTCATGTTGTCATGCATCTCTTGATTCACTTTATTTTTGTCATAAATTATAGTATGATTGTTATTTTTGATCCATTTTGAACAGGGGTCATGGATCAGGTTCAAATTAACTCTTCACTCGTCGATTTAATTTGGACGTGTTATATTATGGCCAGTGAAATCGAAACCTGAAGCATTGGTGCTCGACCAAGTCTGAATCATTAGTTCAGTTCTGACTCTGAGAAGGATCAAGAAGTTTTTTTTAATATTCACAAAAAACCATAAACTTTCATGCACACGTATCGCGACGTATTTTCTAGAAGAAAATCATAGGAATTCTGGAATGGTAAAATTTTGATAGCGTATAGAAAAAAAGTTTGTTTCCGGATATGTTTGATGAGTGCGAATATATTCTGCTGTCAGTGAGTGACTCCGCGAGTCACTGAGTCAGTGAGTCAGTTAGTCAGTGAGCCAGTCAGTGAGTATAAAAATTCTGCATCATTAAAAAGTTAAATATCATACAGTACGCACACGCACGTCCGTCAGTGTTTATTTATGTTTCATCATGCCGTGTTCAACAAACAATCTGGCACACCCCGTGTTCGGTATATATGATACGCCATTTGTACCTTACATACATTATACTTTATAATTTTTGAAATAAAGTTTGTCGTTGAAAATGAAGTTGATAAACTTGAATCAAAAATCGTATTTATAATACTTGCATCTTTTTTCATCGCCTTATTGACGTTGTAGGTACGAAAAACCGATGTATGCCTAAAATATTATAAATTGTCTCACCTCATTATACTCACACCTGTACGCGGTCTCACCAAACATATACAGTACGTTCCAGTTAGCAAAAAATGTTTGCAAACAGTTTGCATATTCCTCGTTATCGTTTTACTAATAAAAGAAGTTGTTTGCATTGCATTAAAAATCTCTTTCATTATTTGGAGCGTTCTATTTATCATTTTTTTCACTTCCTTATATTTTACAGTAAAAAGCGTACACGATTCTACATCATGATGATTTCGAATGAATTTCGCGGAATGGTTTGCCTGATTCCAACGCTCATGATGGTAGCCGTTTGTATCACTGAAGTAATGGCCGTTGGCACACCCGAAGATCAAATGAGGTTTGTCAGTTGGAAAACCATGTCAATCAGTACATACGTTGTCCAGTGAATCAGTTATTTAGCCAGTCAGTTATTCAGTCAGTCATTTATTCAGTCAGTTATTCAGTCAGTCATTTATTCAGTCAGTTATTCAGTCAGTCAGTTATTCAGTCAGTTATTCAGTCAGTTAGTTGTTCAGTCTGTCAGTTATACAGTCAGTCAGACAGTCAATTTTTTAAGTAACTCAACGAGTCAGTAATTCAGCCAGTCAGTAAGTCTGCCAGTAAACAACTAAGTCAGTAAGTAACTTAGCCATTCAGCCAACCAATAATTTGAAGGCTATATAATCGCTTGATGGCCAATTATTCACGTTTCATTCGGATGCAAACAGAGCCGACCGTTGTTTCACTGGATCCGGCTATTTATAGCATCGTTGACGTGGTTGGTTGTGAATGACTGACAGACAGACTGATCGACTGACTGACTGACTGACTGACTGTCTGACTGACTGACTGACTGACTGACTGACTGACTGACTGACTGACTGACAGACTGACTGACTGACTGACTGACTGCTGACTGATTAACTGACTGACTGACTGACTGTCTTACTGACTGACTGACTGACTTACTGACGGACTGACTGACTGACTGATTAAGTTCCTTGACTCAATTGAAGTTTTCAGAACGAAGCTCGAGAATCGATTATTATTGCACAGTGGTTTGAAGTGGTTAGTTGTATATTGCTGTACTATAAACCATTGAGGTTTTAACAATAAAATAATTATGTTAATTTAACTATTTAAGTTATTTAATTATGAAATTATTGTTTGTACCAATTGTTTTACAGGCGTGGAATGACTTGATGCTCACTTGGAATCCGATGGATTACGGTGGAATAGATAAGATTCGATTACAGCAGGATATGGTGTGGATGCCGGATATTACGATATATGAATTGTTAATCAGTGATTCAGTCAGTCAGTCAGTCAGTCAGTCAGTCAGTCAGTCAGTCAGTCAGTCAGTCACTCAGTCAGTCAGTCAGTCAGTCAGTCAGTCAGTCAGTCAGTCAGTCAGTCAGTCAGTCAGTCAGTCAGTCAGTCAAACAGTCAGTCAGTCAGTCCGGCAGTCAGTCAGTCGTGCTTTGCATGAACAAATGGTTCACGTTTCAGACTGGAATACACCCGTCAAGGAGAACCGGGCACCGCGCATCAGTCGTTTGTGAGTGTCAGTCATGACGGAACCGTGTTCTTGTCCAGAACAGAGCAGCTGACGGTCAGTGACTGACTGACTGACTGATTGACTGACTGACTGACTGACTGACTAACTGACTGACTGCCTCCCTGCCTGCCTGAATGA
>OZ038447.1:19811739-19816739 GCA_964036265.1 Daptonema setosum | reverse complement strand
CTTTTTTTGCAAAAACTCGACAACGTCGCTGTATTACTGCCCATTTGTAGAACTTTATTTCGTGCTTGTCATGATATTTTTACTGAAATTTCGTTATCATATCTCGAAGCCATGTACCCTACATATATTCATAATAATCACAGTTTCTATTACGAAACAATAGCGTCCAGCTCTCGAAATAGTGCACTCTCTAAAAAACACAATTATGTACATTTATTTCAATTTATGAATATATCATATTATTCAACCACATTATTTGTGAAAATCTGTGATCTCAGTCTACAAATTATTAATAAAAATAAATCGTACAATGATAAATAGGTCATGAAAAAATAAATGATGATTAATTGCGGAAGTTGTGCATGTCAAGCACCGGTGAAAGAAACTGGCAAAAGGGAAAATACATTTTCGAGTCAGTTTTTTTCGTTTGAGTATGATTTTTGAAAACAGGAATATAACATTGTAGATAAACATGACATCAGCTCTGCTGAGTGCACTGATATTTGTGATGATATCTGATATTTTAATGATCCAGGAAAACAAGGACAAAAGCAGAAATATTTATGTAATCTACATAGTAGCACTGTATTTAGTTAGGATAGGGAATATGTCAAAAGCGCATCATTAAGAAGTTTTTGCAAGTTCCCTAAATGAGATTTTCAAAAAGTTTTCGTTTCACAAGTCAGATATGAGCGAAAATAGGTAGAATTTCCTGATAGTCTGGAAGAAAGCGCGAAAAAAAACAGAAGTAATGCTGCACATAGCCGATCCTAACTAAATGACGGTACTGTATACTGATTCTGGTGGTGGTGTATCTCATTACTGAATATTTCGAACTTTACCCAATCACCTAAGCCATTTGCACTCCCAAAAAAAACAAAGTGTAATTGTGCGATTTCAGTTTTTTTTCCTGGACTTCTCAGGGAACGATTTATCATAAACAGCATAAACCCCGGCTAACGTAATTCAACACGATTGAGTAAAGCGGTTGCAGTCCAGTTATAACCGTTTTTTCGGGAAAATTCCACGTAATTTCCAGGGAAGACTATGAACATTTCGGTGCTCGGATAAAGTTCTATAATTTTATATCTAATCAGTAAGACGATATGCCACCACCACTATAGCCTATCCAGAGTTTCTTGTTAGCCAAAAACTTTTTGGCGCGCAATTTGAATTCAAATCCGTTTTTGGCGCGCGTTCAAAATTTCGAGAAAAAAACACGTTTTGACATCAAACTTGGAAAACATACGAAAATTGCGCTTAAATCATTGAAAATGTGCGTAACCGACTTGCGAAATCAATTTTTGATAACGAGAAACCTTGACCAGACCATATATATATATATAGAGAACGGA
Source organism: Daptonema setosum (assembly GCA_964036265.1). Taxonomy (NCBI): domain Eukaryota; kingdom Metazoa; phylum Nematoda; class Chromadorea; order Monhysterida; family Xyalidae; genus Daptonema; species Daptonema setosum. The sequence continues at coordinate 19,815,384 of OZ038447.1, read as the reverse complement.
AAATCACAAGGATGGCAACGTTCACATTCCGCTGTATTGTGATTCGTCGATTCCCAAATCTTGAGGTACCGCCCTGCAAGTGGCATAAGCTTTTAGTATCATTAAACCTAATAAAACTCTACCACGTTTCGTGGAAACATTTCCCAGCGTTATTGAAATATTTTTATGGTTTTTCAAGGGCTACTTTCATGAAGCGTGGTAAGAGCTTGACGCGAAGGCTAAAAGAAGCTGAATGAAATGAAATTTGAGGAAGTCGGCAGACAAAAGCCGATCAACACTGCACTCTGAAAAATAGGGTTTTTTTTGGTTTGCTACAAAATGGTTTGTAAATGTTCTGATATCAGATGCTATTCAGTCACTCTGTATAATTAATGTCACTATGTGTTTTTGCTCAAAGTGGCACGGCAAACTATGAATACGGTAGCTACAGTGAGATCCACAGTACCTGCAAGCGGAGTCACAAAACTGTGGGAGGTAGAGGTTTCGGCGTCCTGAATGTGCAGCAAAGAACTTTAGAGATAGTTACAGTAACGGTAAAGAGACATAAAATGAAAATCATGCTTTGTGAGTTTGTGATTTGAGTAATTGGGTTTCATCAAGTGTTTTATATCTGAAGCTTTTGTTGTTGAAAACACAGGATCAATTTGTGCATCCAAGTGAACCTATCTACAGTACTTTAAGTTAGTAGATTTGGCATATCTAATTATTGTAATATAAAAAAATATTTCCTAGTTAATATGGTTTAACCAGATTTCAGTTGTATTTCTTTTTAGGAATTGCAAAATTATTTGGAAACTGATAGGAAACTAGAAATATGTTTGACTCTATAGTTTAAAAACTCATATTACAGAGCCCCCGAAAATTACCCAAGTATTTTTCGTTATGTTATACCAATTGAATCACTAAATACGTAAGTTTTAACGCTATTAGGAAGCAGAAGCACACATACTCCAATCGGTGTTATACGGTCTTCATTTGAGGGATGTAGTACAACAAAACAGAGCGTCCGCAAATCAAAACAAATGACTATAATAGGTGAAATTAAATACAAATCGGGAGTTAATACTGAATTTCTAGTAGAAAATTATTAATGATTATCTGAATACTTTATGATGGCCACACCAGTAGTTTTTCGGAGGAGTTACAGTTAAACTAAAGAAACGAAGAGCTTGATTGATTCTGCATATACTATTTTGGTAAATCTTGTCTATGTACCAATGGGCGCTGCCAAAATTTTCAGTTCGAATAAAACACAAATAAACAAAGGGGTAGAAAAGTCGCTAAACCTGAGATATAAATGGGATGGACCTACATTTTCGTATTGCTTAAATACTTTTGTCGTCACGGATTTTCTAGTTTTTGTAGAAAAATACTGTATATTTTGGAAGAAGAACAAAAACAGTTGATAACGATTGAGCTAACATACATAGAGACAGCGGGGGAAAAACACATTATTGAATCACAAATGAGGATCACGGAATAAGGTTGAAATTATCAGGCTACACAAAAAAGACTTAGGAGATCACACGAAAATGGAAATACGATTAACACATAACATATGAATTACACAAAAGGGTAAAAATATAGCAATCATTAATCCACTATTTAATTAACCAGCATGCATTAATAATAATGCAGGTACTATTTATAAAAGTATTTTGAGTTCATAACTACATGAAGAATGTTGTCACAATTTTCCAAAAAAAAATTGCAAATCATTACACTTGTTTTTGGGTTAGACAATGAATTTCACACAAGTTTAGCATATGATGATATAAACGTAAACATATCACGGACTGCACTCCATCGCCCCTGAGCGCCCGCCCCGGTGAGAAACATAAATTCAATACGCGCTACCGCTCTCAAGCGGCGCTTACTATGAAAAGGTAGCGCTTTTTGCTCTAAATGCTTACCATAAGGCACATGTATGCATCCGCAGTATGTTTAGGGTTTTTAATGACATCACACGTTTGGTATAACAAAAATGCTGGTGATAAACACCATGTGGTGATTGAAACACCGTACGATCACCGCACCGCACACGACCAACCACGACACCGAATCTCTGCTTCATCTACTGCTCTCACTAACACACACAAACACCATAGATATTTTTTTTATTCGTTTGAAAACTCCATCAGATTGTTGGTTCAATCAAAAATCATAATCACCCGGCGGTGTGGGTTGGGTGTGCGATTTTTAGCCGTCAAGTAGAATATATCAAATTTATGAATAGATTTATCGAAATAAATTTAAAGAAATGCATTTTATTCACGTCAGCAAGAGTTAGTAACACTAAATTGAAACATCAATAAAGTTTAACACTAAAATGAAACATCACGATTGCTACCACAGTCATCATGCGTCACATCAATCAGGACCACCAACACTGCAATCAGCACCACACGGCACACTCTATGGTACGGCTCGAGGAACCAAACTTTTTTGATATCCAGAAATTAGTATTTTATCACAGTAAATGCGTTAGGCTGGCTATCAAAAGGTAGTTTTGGCCCTCTATTCATCAAACTTTCCCGCGTACCTTAAAAGGATAGAAGGTGATAGAAAATAGACTGGACTAACACTAAGCACGTGCTTATAGGAGAGAGCTGAACTTCAATTTTAGTTAGGAGCACAATCACTGCAATAAAAGTCAACCGTTCAACTGTGAGAGTCTATGCACTAGCGGACGAGAAGAGGGGTGGAATTTCCCACTTTTTGGTGGTTTCAAAAAATAGAGTTTGTATCTTGAGATGTAGGTAAATGGTCCAATTTCTATAATTCCCCCTTATTTGGTAAAAAAACACCTACCTTAGGAGATTTGGCTCGTCTGCCAGTAAGGGTATGTATGCATTGCTTAGTAGGAATCAATCCGTAAAACCCCTTACTGCTAAGCATTATCACAGCCAGTTTTGTTGTCTGAGCTGTCGCCACTAAAATTCGATCATCCTGCAGAGGGACTACAACAATAGCAAGCAGCTAGCCCAAATTTGTACATGTAAGCGCTGTTCATACGTTTTTGCAATACTTTTGCGATCATATTCATTTTGTGTGCTTAGGAAAATGTTAGCGACTAAACCAAGAGTATTGCAAAGACGTATAAACAGGGTCTGACAGATGACATTATCATCGTCTAAGTTGCAGATAATGTTGAATAGCCTAATTCACAGTTATGTGTTTTATAATCCTTTGTTATACTGTACGCTTCAGTCTGTACCAACAATACCTTTAGCGTGCCTCCTTAGACCGTTGCAACTTCGTCAAAACAAAGTTTGTTATAAGCAGCATCATAGGCGGCTACCATAGATTAACACGCTGGGTACAACGGTGAGTGCAGAGGATGCTGCTTATAACAAAGTGTGTTGCAACGGACTATGAATTCACCCTTACATTTATATAACCTGGAGCGCTTTTGTGACTGGATGTAATTCAGCGCCCAGATCTATGAACCACCCTGAACGGGCTCATCCAGGTCTGGAGTGCGCCTGTACACGACAGTGTGAAACATTAACTTGGTAAAATTAAAACTTGGAATTTTTTTGGTGAAAACGAAGCTTTTTAGTTGAGTTTATAGATTTTCATGCCCGATGAGCTCATGTTTTACATCGTGGTGAGTCATTTTTCGCAACGTTGTAGAAGCAAATT
>OZ038447.1:19796739-19806739 GCA_964036265.1 Daptonema setosum | reverse complement strand
AGACCGTTCTAATTAGTTCATGACCTGCCAAATTTTGTTTCGGATGCATATTTTGGTTGTATTGGACTTTGAAATCCTGGGTATCAAACTCTTATTGAGGTTTCACAACAACCGTAGATGTTTTATTTTTGGTACAATGTAAATAGTTTTCTATGATTGAGATAAAGATTAGTCATTGGATGCAAACAACGGCGGATGGAATATCGTCCGAATGAAACGTACTGTTATTTCTTCAATGAGTGAAAATTGGCGATTGCTAGTTCATTTTACCGAAACCTTAAATAAATAATTATAGGAGAAATATTTTTATTTCCGATGAGGCGTTGGGAAAATCTGCCAATGGCATCCCGTTTTTTTCTGCTTGGCTGAACGATAAAAGTGGGTCGTCTATTCAAACTCTGAACAACCAAGGCACTCTTCAATTCATGTTCATTTTGCATTCATTACTTTATTTACATCATCTACTTAAGGATCTACCACTGGCGGACGAACGAATCATCCAAAGGGAGGGGAATTTTTTCAAAGAGGGAAGAATCCGCAGTTTCAAGTTCTTTAAACATACACCTTAAGGAACAAATTTAACTTATAGGAACTGCCAAAGAAGAAGGGAATACAAACCTCTTTTTCGTTCTTCTCTCGTCCGCTAGTGAGATCTGCTTAACACGGTGCCCAGACTAAAAAGAATCGTCTTCATCTAATCTAATATGGTTGCAATAAGATAACGGTATCAAAAGTGCCTATTGTGTCAATCTGGAGTCTGGACCAGAAGTTGCGGATGAGTAAATGGGACCGAAAAACCAAAGGGAGCAAGTTTTGTCTATAATCAGTTGACCCCAAGTTTCGACTTGGGTTGTTTGATTCTAACTTTTTTCGGGTGACTTTTTTAAGCTATACAACCTTATGATCCAATAAAAAAACATTTCACCTACAAAACCCCTAGCTAATTTTCAAATGCGATCGAAATGCCTAACGAACTAGTTCAAATTAAAAGCGCTGCCCCACTCCACTGTCGACAAGAGAGCAAGCACGTTCGTTTGTTTATACTGCGGTCTATGGGTCCTTGTGTTACATTCCAAACAGATAATCAAAAACATGCCCTTCTTCCCAAACCCCCATCGTGAATGCTTCAGATTTTTCAACTATCATGATTATAAAATAATAAAATATTGAAATTATGCCCGATTCAATTAGGGCGATCCTACGAAGGTCTGTGGGGATTCATAAGAGCAACGGCCATTGACAGTTCACTGTTATACCAAATGGGGCACCTTGCCATGGGAGACGTCGGGTGTCAGGGTTAAAGTGGAAGACATCAAGATCATGCTGTGGAAGACCATTGGCGGACGAGTCAATTCTCCAAAAGGAAAGGAATTTCTTAAAAAGAAGGTAATTAACAGTTTGAAGCCCTTTTTATGTACCTGTATCAATTCAACTATTTTGAACTGCAAAAACGGGTAATTCCACTTCTTCGTTCTTTCTTACTTCGCCGGTGGAGCCCACCTGATTTTGTAGCGAAGTAGATCTATCGGTCAGGGAATGCCAGATCTTCCAGCTCAGCAACGAAGTCATGGAGTTAATCTATTGGAGGAAGTAAGTTTTTGTTTGTCTTTCATGGAATATCGATAAGTTTCAAGGGTCTGCCGGTCTTGAGACCATTTCATTAGACATGGTTGTCCATTAGTCGTCGTATGTCATATCATTTCTAGACATGCAAACCAACCACTTCTGACATTGATGTCAGCAACCAGGAAGCACTTAGACCTGGCATAAAAACAGGTCATTGATGCGATGCGTATGGCAAGTGTAAAGACGTAAAATGATTCCGAAATCCCGATGAATGGATCTGCATCTTGAAATCGGAATGGAAAAAACTCGCTGAATACAAGATAAAGCGAAATAATGGCGGTGTAATTACTCACAGAAGGCGCAGTATCCTTTCAGTCAGCTGTATCTTTGAGAGTTTATTTCTAGATACGTTCACAAAATAAGCAGATAGCTAAACTCTTCTATTCTGTTAGGTTTACAATAGTTCAATTTATGTAGGCTGGTAGGCTTCTAGGCTGTTGTGTTGCTTCATATCAAAACTTTGAAGGTAACACCCTTCCACACCCCTGATGATAGCGCATTCTGAGTGGCACCCCAATCTACCCGCAGAACATTGGGAACCTACGTACGCCCTACATCATGTGTCTTGATCCTTACTGTAAGAGATGAGTCTGCCTACGTCACTATATCTATGGCGGACAAGCCAATCTTCTAAGGGTAGAAAATTCTCTTCAAAGAGGAGTAAATTCGCACTTTTCAGACAATATCTTTGACACCCTAATGATCAAATCATACTTATTAAACCACCAAAACGGGGGTTTTCCACTTTGCCGACAGTTTCTCGTCCGCGATTGGTCACTGTTAACCTGTTAACCACCAGTTACGATTGGGGCTCACTGGCTGACAAGGGAAAAGTGGAAAAGTGGAATTCCCCCTCTTCCGCTGATCCAAAAAATTTAGTTTGTTTCTTAGATGTAAATTGATTGACCTCAAAACTACTATTATCCTCTCATTGGCAAAATCCCCCTTCCTTTGGAAATTTTGGCTCGTCCGCCATACCATAGGTTGGGCTTCAATCAATGGGAACCACATGCCACCCTCGGGCACGATGACAGATGTTTCAAGTAAACTGATTAACTGAACGATTATTGATTATGGCTTTGACTGGCATCATATGTCCTAAGGTGTCAGGTCATCTGTTTATGCCTCATAAGATGGGGAAATCGTCAAGGGAAATGGGATCGTAATATACAGGCGAGAGGGAAAATACAGGGAAGAATGCAAAAAATATAAAACCTGTATCCAGGTACAGAACTTTGAAGAAGTCAGAAGAAGCGCAAATGTTTATCTGAAACAAAATTTTTAAGAAGAAAAAACATCGCGGTCTACGTTTTTCACCTAAACACCATTGTCACCAATACTTCGATTTTGAATGAATTTCTGAACAGGAAGTTAAAGATTCAATTCTGATTTTCATCTCCAAGATCCAACTTCGAAACTATTGACATTTGCAAGTATACGTTGTCACTCCAATCGACTGACGGTTCTCGGTGTCTGTGAGTCATGCAATCATGTCAATTGGAGGGCAATCGTTCCAAAGAAGGTGAATTGAAAGAATTTAGACCATTTTACCTACACCTTGAAAAAATCTCTACTTTTGGATTTCGCCAAAGAGGGAGAAATTCCACTTTTCCCTTCTCATCCGCTAACGGTTCTCGGTGTCTGGGGTCATGCCATCATGTCAAACGGTCATGCCTCTGAAAAAGAAGGAACGTCTCAACGTCAGCTGCCAAATTTCTGACTGAGTAATCCGGGGGTTCCCGAGTTTTGATCAGGGATTTTGACGGGATATATCCGCAAAGTTAGAACCAACTTGAAGATAAAATTGAGAAATGAGATGAACATTGGAACAGATTTCAAGCCATATGTCAAATTCGAGTCATAAGTGAAAAAGTTAATCTGTATAACAAAATGTACTGAGTATTGTAGCAACTGTTTTCGAATTTCTTGACGACTGCAAGTTCCTCACAGAAGAGACCAATCCTCTCAGACCTACAAAAGGTATTCAACAGTAATTCCGAAGTTGCTCAAAGAAAATTTCATCGACTTACAGTATAAAGTTGAGTTGTATCAAGTGTTCGAAAGAAATAGAAAGTGATACTGTAGTGCGGCTCGACCCAACTTTGGCACCCAGACTTTTATTGTTATGTTGTTTCTCAAGGGGCCACGAACGATGGTACGCCTATCCGTCAGATTCTACCGTTTTTGCATCTGAATAAATTGTTCGACACACCATATACACAACAACAACAACAACAACAACAACAACAACAACAACAACAACAACAACAACAACAACAACAACAACAACAACAACAACAACAACAACAACAACAACAACAACAACAACAATAATAAAATTATAGCAAAGATCAACTCTATATAATATCATGAGATAAGGTGAAATTTCCCGAGCTGAAAAAGAGGGAATAACTAGAATCACGATATGGTCTTTAACTAAAATTTAAAATCTGGTTTATTTCTCACTGAATCATACATACATACACAGTGTAGTGTTGCTGACATCTGCACAAATATGACATGATGAAATGGGAACTGAAACATGAATTACGTGGGTAAATTATGTACAACTGAAATATCGGTTAAGTACATAGTATTTCCGGTAGGCTCAAAAACAAAACTACGATGGTTTTCCACCCTGTGAATAAAAAAAATTCAGCCATCATGATATCTAAAGCTTTTTAAAGTTATTTCAATTAGAACGTACGTATCATATTCATGAAACATAAACCGTCCGGTTTGAAATGGCCTCCGCTATCTCCGCCTCGCTATGATATGGCCAATACGGATCAGATTGCGTGTTATAGCCATTTACAGCAAATGTTTTACTACGTAATTGTTTAACGATATATTCTAGAACCATGTTGTTTAGCGAAATAGTATATCTAAGTGGTGTGCCTGTGCGCCATCTTGACTGTGTGCCATATTTTTAGCAGGGCAAAATATAACGAAGGTCATGAAAACGATGAGCTCTCAAATTTAGTCTCTCGATGAATCGAGAATGATAAAACTGGCTATGAGATTCGAAATCAGAAAAGGAAGTAACAGATGCGCCTAATCTCAGGCTTTGTTTTCACATCAAAACTGACAAACTGTCGCGTGGTGTGTGAAATATATCTTGTTGTTTGTTGTTTTCTACTACCAAGTTGAATTATTTAGCCATTACCCTGTAAACGTATACAGGTCTATTATAATTTGTATCGTTCCTTTTCAAAAACCGAAAGTATCCTGTTGTTTGAAAGCGAACCTGCTCGTTTCAGTTAAACCATGTAAAACATTTATGTTACCCCAGTGCTTTACATAACAAAATAATCGGCGCAACATTTATGTATTTATGAATGCAAAGACGACGACATAAGCATTTAAGGCGGATTAAGGACCGCGGGACACGGGCGAAGCCGATTTACAATGTGCCAATGTTGCACTAGCGGACGAGAAGGGGAGGGAAAACTGGAATTCCCCCCTCTTTGGCGGTTTCAAAAAGTATAGTTTTCCTCTAAGGTGTAGGTAAATTAGCCTAAAAACTGCCGATTTCCCGCTCTTTGAAGAAATTCCTTTCGCTTTAGAGGATTGGCTCGTACGCCAGTGCAATGTTTTAGACCAATCGTCATGTATGTATTTACAAGCGGAAGAGAATGGGTGAGGAATCCTGGGAATCCTCCTCTTTGGCCATTTCCGAAAACTACCAAAATCATTAAGTTGTAGGAGAATTGGCCTCAATTTCGCCGACTCCACCCTTTTGGAGATAATTCTCTTTTGCCTGACCAATACAATGGTATGCCAGTGTCATCATGTACCCGATAAGCCTTTCCGGATCGGACATACAATAAGCTACCCCATAACCCGTTCTAGGTAAAATCGTCGTGTGAAACTACATACTTTTTTCTATCTTTAAAAAGATTTTTTTGTAATATCATTCATGTGTATCGGTAAAATCACTGTTTGGGTAAATAAAGTTGGAATTTTTATTATTGACTAAAGTGTGGAGGTTCAAGATAATACCGTCGTGTCTGAAACATCTAGTTCGAAGAGTCTTTGTAACTAAATGGTTCGTTCCGCTGTGTCGCTGAGTTTATAACGACAATATAAAACGATTGTTTCTCCGCTCAGAATAAAAAATTCCCGGTAAAAGGCACACATACGTAGTTTGTTTGGCCACATAGGCTGCTTAGTTTGTTTTAGATTTCTTTTTTTCTAAAGTCAACAAGGCCATGTCAAAATGATGTACTGTAATCGTGTTGGCCAGCGATAATGGGCAGAGAACCGATGGTCAGAAAAAGGCAAAAAGGAAGGCTTCGAACCCGGCATTCGAATCCCGGATTGGAACCCGACCAGTGTTTAGAAAAACCCGACCAGAACCCGTTTTTTAAACAATAAAAAAGAAGTTAGAGTTATTTGTTATTGTTTGTTATTGAGAAAAAAAACTGATAAACACAAAAACAACAGATACAAAGTAGCAAGCAATTATAAATCTCAGATTTTTTTCTTTCTTCAACTTTTTTAAGTCTATGAAAATGAGTACTAAAATTACTACATGAAAAACTGATTTTCATTATTTTCACAAACTAGTAAATGTTATCAGCGAGCTGTAGACATACAGCTGAAACCGATCCATGTTGGTCTGTTTTTGGGTTTGTGTACTGCAAAAGGCTTACATTGTTGTGAATGAGTGAGGGAATGAGTGAGTGAATGAGTACGTGAATGAGTGAGTGAATGAATGAGTGAGTGAGTGAGTGAGTGAGTGAGTGAGTGAGTGAGTGAGTGAGTGAGTGAGTGAGTGAGTGAGTGAGTGAGTGAGTGAGTGAGTGAGTGAGTGAGTGAGTGAGTGAGTGAGTGAGTGAGTGAGTGAGTGAGTGAGTGAGTGAGTGAGTGAGTGAGTGAGTGAGTGAGTGAGTGAGTGAGTGAGTGAGTGAGTGAGTGAGTGAGTGAGTGAGTGATTACTCACCTGATCATTGGTATCAATGGCATGATCGTTCAATGTATTCAGTGAAACAGCCTGTTCCTGTACCGAGCTAGCCGTCACTTCGTTCAAATGATCGTGCATGTTCTTGATGTTCTTTGACTGGTGACAGGTGGCTTTGACCAAAGCAAATCTGCAAGTATGGCACGGATTCAGGACCATGAATGATCATGACTCTTTGAGTTAGAAAGCATTAGTAAATTGTATTTTTTGTTCTTAATTAGTATGTTGCATTACAATCGTTTATTCTATCTATACTAATTGTGTAACTTCTGCTAAATGACCTAGACATACAAGTTGTGGAACAAAGATACCTTAAAGTTTCGCTGGGAAATACGCATTTTGTCAGCTTAACTTCAGCTTTGTTCTGAAGAGTTACTTTCCTTATAAGAGTCGAATTTTTAAGGTACATGAAGCACTGAATGAATAACAGGAAGCAAAAAATCATAAAACATATGATTACGATGAATAAATGTAACCAACATGATTATGGCGGCCGGTGCGATGTAAACGAGCACGCATTCAAAACGTGTGGCCCAATCAAACATATTCTGGTTTTGTTCGGGAACCTGAAGTGATTTATGTTAGTTGTCAGTCCATCAGTCAGTCAATCAGTCAGTCAGTCAGTCAGTCAGTGGGTCAGTCAGTCAATGAGTGAGTGCGTGAGTCAGTGAATGAGTCAACCAGTCAGTAAATCAGTCAATCAGTCGGTCAGTCAGTCAGTCAGTTAGTCAGTCAGTTAATTCAGTCAGTCCGCCAGTCAGTCAGTCAGTCAGTTAATCAGACATTCAATTAACCTGACACATATGGGCGTCACTGGCCATCACAAACCAAACCAGCCAACCGTTAAACGCCATGCCAAACGAACAGAGAAAAAAGAGGAAGCTGAAATTTCAAATTCAAGACTAATGGAACTAATTAAACTAACATTGCGAACAATAAAATAATACAGTAAACGTCTTATTTATCCCCAAGGATCAGATATTAAGTGGAATGTTGACTAGGACATTGCGACATATCCCATGTTTTACAATATTTTAAGCATAGTTATGCGAAAAGTGTACCAAATCATTGAACATAAAGAATCCCATCAATCTTAGTTCAAAATTTTAATTTCATACATATGTACAGGGTGTACATAAATACCAACCAAAATCTGGACACATGGTTGTTGGCCGCGAGCCAAGCCAAACTGCCTGACCGTTTGATCAGACGATCGGGCACACGGGCTATTGTGTTGATGGCACACAGCCAGGAGATGACCTGCAATACAGTCACTGACTTACTGAATGATTGTCTGACCGACTGAATGGCTGACTGACTGACTTATTGACTGACTAACTGACTAAATGACCGACTGACTGATTTATTGACTGACTGACGGACTGATTTGAAAACCAACCAAATTCATGAAATGCATGATGAAGTTCATAATGCGACAGTTGAACAAGCCAGATGAGGCGTAGTTTTGAGATGGTGTGGCTGGTGGTGCTTGAACAAAACCTTCCCATTCTGCAATATGAATAAGTGAGTGAGTGAGTGAATGAGTGAGTGAATGAGTGAGTGAGTGAATGAATGAGTGAGTGAGTGAATAATACTGCTACATAGTGAACTAAATTTCACCAACCCATCCAGTTGAGCAACAACACGGTGAGTACGGTGAATGAGCACAACAGTAATCCCACGGCATAATCTCGATTCCTTGACCATCCTCTTCTCAGATACTTCAGCAGTACGGTAAAGGATGCGATCAGTCCGAAGAAGGATAATCCCGGTGTGATGATGAGTCGTAAGGAGTGGTCGAGGCTGATGGCGTACTGGATGTGGTGCGGGTAGTGTTGCGAGTGGTTGATGGTGACGTGCATGCTGTTGTGAGGTGAGTGAGTGAGTGAGTGAGTGAGTGAGTGAGTGGGTGAGTGAGTGAGTGAGTGAGTGAGTGAGTGAGTGAGTGAGTGAGTGAGTGAGTGAGTGAGTGAGTGAGTGAGTGAGTGAGTGAGTGAGTGAGTGAGTGAGTGAGTGAGTGAGTGAGTGAGTGAGTGAGTGAGTGAGTGAGTGAGTGAGTGAGTGAGTGAGTGAGTGAGTGAGTGAGTGAGTGAGTGAGTGAGTGAGTGAGTGAGTGAGTGAGTGAGTGAGTGAGTGAGTGAGTGAGTGAGTAATTCGGCAACCAACTCCAAGTACTCCATAATTGATGGATCGACCTTATTCGGATAGTCATTATATCGACTTGCGTTCATCGCCGCAGTCGATGGCATTTTCGCTGAGTTTAGAACAGAATAAATTCTAATCTGAAAATTCTAGGGTTTTTAGATTTTGGGGCTATATTAAGAATTATCTTGGAGACACATAATTAATTATGCATGGAATGAAAGATCCAAGTGTTTCAAACCAGCCAGCCAGTCTCATCCATTCACTCTGATTGGAATGCACTGGCAAAACATGTTTTCAACAAAATTTACTGTTATTGAATGTAAAACTAAGATGTACAGGTCACCTGCATTGACAGATGAACAGTAATCAATGACAAACGTGCAGTACCGATACATATAAAAACCTCATGACATCATTCGTTGTAGCCAATGATTAATCTACATAATGTACATACATACATACATACATACAGTAGTTATGAATGGAATGAAAGATCCAAGAAGTGCGAGTTTCAAACCAGCCAGCCAGTCTCATCCATTCCATCTGTAATATGAATGCGCTGGCATGGCATCAAGTAACAAAATTACTGTCAATGAATGTAAAACTGAAATGTACAGTACACCTGCATTGACAGATGAACCATAATCAATGATCCAACGTGCATTACCGATCCATTAACAATTATGATGACATCATTCGTCATAGCAAATGGCTTATATACATTCTACATACATACATAATTACGGATAACTACAGTACTGTATGTATGGATGTACGTACATGCATACATCAATAATGTATGCACATGATCCGTTTGGCCCGACACGGGTCAGGCACGTGCGGCAAAACATCTATTCAAATTTTTTCAATCAAATTCGATTTTTTGAATTGCAAGGCCAAATGTGCCCGACAGTATGAAGTCGTATGCGCTGCGCTGTATGGCACCCAAATGTTTCCAATAACCTGAACGCGTGCCATAAGCTTCTTACTGTGGTTAGAAATCGAAATTAGAATGGTTATAAATTAGAGTGAACGTCTTGATGAACGATATCGGAAGGCGGCATCGAACTTTTTATTCGGGTAGCCACGGTAATCACGGGACTTGGCAGGCGCGTCAGAAGCTCATTAAAATAATAACTGTTCAAGTGTTGAAAACACTAGCGAAAGAGAAATGGAGAGAAAAGTGGATTTCTCCCTCTTAGGTTGTTCCTAAAAGTGGAGTTTGTGCCTTAAGGTGTATTGAAAAAGGCCTCAGAACATCTATGT
>OZ038447.1:19741739-19791739 GCA_964036265.1 Daptonema setosum | reverse complement strand
TAAAGAAAAAACACTGGAAATCAGTTATTTTTTACAATAAGAAAAACAGCGTCAGATTTCAAGTGAATTCGAATGTCAATAAGTACAGTATATACGTATCACCTACTACCAGTCATGTTATCTTGTTTACGTGGACCAACAGATGAATCTCTTGTGTCGCTAGCGAACGAGAAGGAATGGGAACCATTCCCCCCTCTTTGGTGTTTTCAAAAAGTAAAATAATGTTTTTGAGGTTCTTGTAAAATGACCTCAAAACTGTAAATTCCCCTCTTTGACGAAATTTCCCTCTCTTTGGAGGTTTGTCTCGTCCGCCAGTCGGCCGTATGGAAATCTCAAGTTGAGCTTTTAGCATGCAATGTTTTTTTTCAACTGAGATTTTCGAGAAACTAATAGTTTTTATTGTGATTCTAACTGCTTAAAATTTTATGAGCAAGTGTTAAGTTAATGCGAACACTTTGCAGAACCAGAATTAGAAACATGCAGTTACAGTACCATGTCGGCCTCAATTTTCCTAATGGCTTTAAAGAATACACTTGCGTTTTACTTTTCATGAGCACGAGGTTACGACTAATTACGGGGAGATACCTTGAAATCATCATTGTAAAATCAGAAGGAATCATGGTTGAGTTAGTTTTGACTCATCATATCTTCTCTCATTTATTCTAGAATGTAATAAGTTCCTACATATCACTGAAGCAGAAAAAATATTTCAAGCATGGCGATAGTCACATGATTAAAAAGAGGTATGGGTTCATATCGCGGATAATCGTTGCAGTTCTAATCAAAAGCTGTCTACAATTCATTGGGGTGTTCAGTGAAATGAAGTGAGAAGCTGAACATTAACATTTCAGGTTGATTAAGCTAAACCAATCGAAGGTAAACAGCGAATAAGTGAATCGACATAAGAATGAAAAATTTTCCCGAAGAGAGAGAACGCGCAGCCTGTAGATCTGTTCACTTGCGACTTAAACATTTCTGATTTTTTTACGCCAGATTAAAGGGAATTTCCCTATCATTTGGCGTTTATAAACGCGGGCGGATGAAATGGTACTGTGATGTGAACACTTCCGAGTTCGATATACTGTACATAATATAAACATACATAATAACCTATCACGGAAATCATGCATATATTCATCGGTGCCACACAATAGTTTCTAATGAACACTGGTATAGCGCTGAATATCTAATGATGATATTGAGCAATTGGCCAAAAAAAGCGAAAATAATGGTCAGAAAATTTCCAATTCCTTCAAAGAAGCTAAAATAGGCATACATACATGTATATGATTATATGAACATTATCAATTTGCATTAACTAGAGACAAACGTGATATATAAAACGTGATTAACGGCATCCGGCGCAATGGTATTTTAATTTTAACTTACTTGCAAACAGATCACTGTGTGTCGATATGTATGTAAAATACACACAGTATAAAACATATCAAGTAACCTCCATTATGTCACAACATGTTAAAATAATATACTCAACTTCTGACATGTCATCCATAAATCAGCTTCACGATATGTCATCGAAGTGTGGGAGAAATCAACAGGCATCTAGTAGATGTACCTACCCTAGCCATAAAACACAACGGCTGAAAATCAATTTTCATGTTATTAAACATAAACCAATTGCGTTGTCAGACATATGTATGTAGGCATTCTAGTCGAATGACAACTCTCTATGAGGGCGATAGTGCTTGCATTTACATGTAGGTACTGGCGGACGAGTCAAAACTCCAAAGAGGAAGGGGGTATTAGCAGAAATTTCGCCATTTTACGTACACCTTCTAGAGGACAAATTCTACTCTTTGAAAACGCCAAAGAGAGGGGAATTCCACTTTTCCCAGCCCTTCTCGTCCGCTAGTGTTTTACATGTACATGTAGATACATACTTGTCACTGGTCAGGTCATTGAAAGGACCATCATGAAACACACTGCTCATTTCGTGTCATTTAGAGCCTGAAATTTTCCACCACCTCTCCTTCAAACGAACTTGATATAAAGAGAGCAACTTTCAGAAAAATGTACTTTTGTGTTTAACTTCGCAAGTATCGAATGATCCGCCACATTGGGGATGGGGACGGTGGCTTGTGTGATGGTGTACCAAAAAAAATCCAAACCAAAAAAAATCCCTGATTTGCCTATACCAAAAAAAATCCATACCAAAAAAAATCCACCCAAAACAAATCCATACCAAAAAAAATCCATTGTAATTTGTGCGTGAACGTGTAATATGACCATGATCAGGTATGAGTCAATTTAGAACGTAACACGTATTTACAGTATGTACATTACGTACATATAATTTTATACTTGTAGCGGATGACAAATAAAAATAACTGGCTATTTCTCGCTATAATGAAACTGATAAAATAAATGTGCATTGATGAAAAGTTTATGAAGTATAAATTATGATCAATATTGTCCTAATGTCTATGAAAAATTCATGTCATCCGCTTCGCACATTAGCTTAGAACGTATTTTCTGTTTGACCTTAAAACAGTGATTCCGAAAGAGGTATAAGTCCCCTTTATATCAAAGATCATTGGTGTCTCTTATTATACATGTCCAGTGCATGAATCTTCAGTGTTTGCAACGTTATAAGTCAGAAGTCCCATATCGATCAAAGGAAGATAATGTGACTTATAACGTTGATTGATATGGGACTTCTATCAGGCATCGCCGTATTGTTTTTACTCATTTTCCATGTTAGATCCTCGTTAAGAACGGTTGCATAATAAGGACGGTTAGGCGTTCTGAAGCGTTTGACCTTGAGGAAGCACAAAGACAGTTCTCAACCATCGTATCAACAAAGATTAACTCACTTATTATGTTTACGGAAACAAAGTATATTTAAGCAACGAAATCTATCAGTTGAAAACTATCGTTTTATGTGGACCGATGGCCCTTTGTTTCAAGTTTAAGATCAATATACATACGTACACCAGCGGACGAGAAGGGGTGGGAAAAGTTGAATTCAACCCTCTTTGACGTTTTTTAAACTAGAGTTTGTTCCCTAAGATGTAGATAAAACGGCCTATTTTTTTGCCGATTCCCCCTCTTTGAAGAGATTCCCCTCCTTTTGGAGATTTAGCTCATCCGTCAGTGAAACCCCACGCGTACCACGGCTGGCGCATCAGCGGTTTTTGCCACCGAACATGTGAAAAACGTTAATTATCATCGATTTTAGGGTTAATATGGTTTGAATTACCTATGACAACAGGTTATTGAATTTTCGAAAAAAAAACCCCTCAACCCAATTATATTTCTGATGAGTTCACGTATAAATATGTACATACGTAAATAAATGTAAATAAATATGTAAATACGCTGCTCATTTACACCTTCATTGTTTTTGGTACAGCGAATACACATAATTTGGTAAAGCAAAAATCATCATGTTTTTTTTTGGTATAGCAAAAATGTAGATGGATTTTTTCTGGTATAGCAAAATGTAGATGGATTTTTTTTGGTATGGATTTTTTTTGGGTGGATTTTTTTTGGTATGGATTTTTTTTGGGTGGATTTTTTTTGGTATGGATTTTTTTTGGCATGGATTTTTTTTGGTTTGGATTTTTTTTGGGCCGGGCCCGGCTTGTGTTAGCCAAGGATCAATACCCTGATGCTGCTGCCCACCAGCGGACGAGAAGGGGAGGGAAAATCGGAATTCCACCCTACTTGGCGGTTTCGAAGGGTAAAGTTTGGTCTTCCAGGTTGATTTCTGTCAGTTCCCTTTTCGGAGAGATTACCTTCCTTTTGAAAATCCGGCTCGTCCACCAGTGTGCTGCTGCGGCTGCTCTAGAAATATTCATGTACATGAACATAGAATACAGGCATTCAGCACAATTATCTGTGTATCTCGCTACAGGTCTGGCATACATACAAAGGTACATCCATTGTGTGGAGGTCTCCATGTATCACGTACCCGTTCATCGTGAACCCATCAGTCATTAACTGAATCGCAGATTTTTTATAAAAACTTCCTATTCCGTCGTAAAAAGCTCATCCTATTGGATTTGGGAAACAGTTAAATTGTGATGTAATTATCGAGATCGAGACATAATCACATAAATATTTACATTACATACATACATGATAATCAACAACGCGCATCACCTGAGTATTCTGCGAAATTCAGCTGGTCATATCCGTATTGTAGCTCTATTGGCTTTCAGGATTAGTGATTTCAGCCACTCTGTGAAAACAACGGAAAACATAGAAACCTTGCGAATGGTTTTCCTAACTTGCATTTGTATAACATATATATGTGGCTTAGTGAATGGAACATGCAAAATATAACCCATGAGTATGTAAATATGCCTCATTCTAAATATTCTAAAAGTACCTATACAGTACATACATATATGTATATGGGCCCTGAAATACGGTAGTTGATGCATAGAGCACCCTGTGGTGATTCCAATGCAAGGTTTAATAACAGTCCTTACAACTTTGAACCATTAGCTTGTTAGCAGGCTGCTTATTTTAGCTCAACTAAAAGTTAGAACATTTAATCATCAATCTCAGCTGGTATTAAACGGGTTAAAAGAGGGCTCGATAAAAAAAGTTAATGATATTTTAGATGCGGGGTTTGAAGTCAGTTATCATATTTTCAACTAGCAAATGTGATTGTTTCGTTGTCACCTCAAAAACTACTAAGGGCTAACCGCAAATGCGAGGGTATGAAAACGAATTCCAAACAAAGTCGAGCTCTCAGAGCAACCTTCTTCGCCCAAGAGTTTTCTTTATTCTCGGAAAAGGGTCTAAATCATTTTAACATCCCTACTGTATAAGAGACGAGAAGGTGGAAGGAACATTGGAATTCTACCCTATTGTCGCTTCCCTTGTCAAGTGGTTGAGACGCCGGCCTCGCATGCCGATGGTCCTGGTTCGAGCCCCGGGTTGAGAGACAGCGCATTCAAGAATGTTGTTGATGATCAGTGATTGTCATTTGTATAACGGATGACCGTTATTTCATTATTTGTGACTTGGTATCCTACTAAACTGGATAAAAAGCAGTAAAACTCATTATTAGATGTACAGTTCAATTCAGTGAGCCATAATGCCGATTTACCTCGTGTAATTCACCTTATTTAGAGATGCAGTATGTTCATCTATTTGCCGAAGTTATTCGTGCGCAGATAGCATACGTACTTCCATGGTAATATAATGCATTTATAATATCTAACTCATATGTAGCAATACATTATGTCGCATAAAATATATGCTGCGTATAATATACATAATGCATGTACCGTACCGACGTACATACCGTACATACTAAATAATGTAAATATGAATGCATATTGGATGTGCTCATTAAGAAACCCCTAATGAAGTCAGAATGTAGGATAAGAGAAGTAAAAGCGTGTTTGACTTCCTACTGTATGTAGTCATGTGAACCATGTATTAGTTATGCACAAGATAATACTGGCAGTGACAGTCCTTTGGTCCTAACTACTGTGAGAGTCGAGTTCTTTTCACCGTTCTGCCAACTTCTTGATCCACCTAACACTAGTTGAGGCTTGTCAGGATGTATAAATCCCTGTCCTCTGTTACCGTAATACGTACATAAATAAAGGTACCATTGGGTACATAACTAAACATGCCAACTCAAAACGCAATTAGAACCTTCTCGTTGATTGGAAAAATTACCTTACCTACGTTGACACACAATCTGAAAACGCAGTTTGTCATTACTAGATCATTCTAGAATCCGCCAAGAAATTATGAGTAACGCATGGGTTGGCGACCAGCTTGGCCGTGCGTCCGCGCAAAACTATCTGTTATTGTAAATTAGATAGAATCAGTATGCGCAGATTATCGTCTTGACGTACTGCATCCCAGACATATGTAACCACGTGTTCCATGTCATGTGACAGACTGAAAGTCAGACAGACAGACAGACAGACAGACAGACAGACAGACAGACAGACAGACA
This sequence comes from Daptonema setosum, assembly GCA_964036265.1. NCBI lineage: Eukaryota > Metazoa > Nematoda > Chromadorea > Monhysterida > Xyalidae > Daptonema > Daptonema setosum. Next base: position 19,785,789 of record OZ038447.1, on the reverse strand, counting down.
GACAGACAGACAGACAGACAGACAGACAGACAGACAGACAGACAGACAGACAGACAGACAGACAGACAGACAGACAGACAGACAGACAGACAGACAGACAGACAGACAGACAGACAGACAGACAGACAGACAGACAGACAGACAGACAGACAGACAGACAGACAGACAGACAGACAGACAGACAGACAGACAGACAGACAGACAGACAGACAGACAGACAGACAGACAGACAGACAGACAGACAGACAGACAGACAGACAGACAGACAGACAGACAGACAGACAGACAAACAGACAGACAGACAGACAGACAGACAGACAGACAGACAGACAGACAGGCAGGCAGACAGACAGACAGACAGACAGACAGACAGACAGACAGACAGACAGACAGACAGACAGACAGACAGACAGACAGACAGACAGACAGACAGACAGACAGACAGACAGACAGTTAGACAGACAGACAGACAGACAGACAGACAGACAGACAGACAGACAGACAGACAGACAGACAGACAGACAGACAGACAGACAGACAGACAGACAGACAGACAGACAGACAGACAGACAGACAGACAGACAGACAGACAGACAGACAGACAGACAGACAGACAGACAGACAGACAGACAGACAGACAGACAGACAGACAGACAGACAGACAGACAGACAGACAAACAGGCAGTCAGACATGATAAAGTAGTTGATCTGAAATACATACATTGTAAAAAGATGTTTAACTGAAAGGCTAACATGACGACTGACAGATATAGATTTACAAGCAAATACAGACAGAACCGAGTATTTACCGAAACTAAAAATAACACATACAGGGTGGCTCAAAAAAACCGTGACACTTTTGAACAGATATTGCAAAAGTTGTAGAAAAGCTATGACACTGCGGTATAGCACATTCGATAGAGGACACTTTAACTTAAAAAATGATATGTGACTGAAGTTTAGTTCTGCTATTATTTGCTGTTACAAGGCGAATTTCAGAAAATACGCCGAAATCGGCAATAAATAGTGCTTTTGTGTTTCAAAACATGATACACTGCTAACATTACTGTATAAACAGTAGAAAACTTTTTTATAGACACCAGAATTCCAGACACTAGATTTTTTTTTTAATTTTTGTTAATCACGCGAAAAAAAGAAAGTTAGACGGTTGTTGATGACGGTGACAACACCAAGCAGGCGCCGCGGCATGAGCTTGTTAAAATTCCTTCGGTTACCAAATATTTCATGAAATGAAGCCGTTTGACGATTTAAATGAACAATTCTACATGGCTTTAACAACAAATCAGCGTTTTCAAACTAAGAAAGCTTATAAGCAAGTAATAAACGAAACAGAGCACACACACGCGCGCACACACTCGGTTAAGTTTTGTGTGAAAAGGCGCGCATTTACAAATTTTCATGCCGCTGCCGTTGTAAGCTTCTAAACCTAATAATATGACATCATTTTTTAAGTCAAAATGTCCTCTATCGAATGTGTTATACCGCATTGTCACAGCTTCTCTATAACTTTCACAATATCGGTTCAAAAGTGCCACGGTTTTTTTTAGCCACCCTGTATGTACATATATGTATACTGCAAAGATAGACGCATGTCTACGCCATATCAGCGAACGTTTGACAGGGAGAACTCAATGGTACACGAACATTGGTGGCACAAACGGGTTTCTTGACGTCATGTGCTTGCGTACATACAGTACTTGCGCTTGTCCAGCCACAATGTGTAAGGCGCGTTCAGAAGAGTTCATAAACGTGTTTCAGAAATTTCATATCAAAGAAAATTTAGATTTCCTAAAGACGAAACATACATGAACAAAAAAGCTTGTACATCATCGAACCATATTAAGGGCCCGTTCGTTGATGTATGAACATCGGTCAGCTACATACATATGTACCATGCCTTCTTCAATGTATGTATGTCCATCCACTTACTAAAGAAACTGCAGAAATGAAAGAAACCACCGATTTCCATTTCTTGCAAGTTTCAGTGAAAGAGCTGTAACATGGATGCATCGCTGCAGACTGACACGACTGCACGAGACAACTGCAGTCAGACGCACTGGCGGACGAGCCAAACATCCAAAAGGAGGGGAGTCTTTTCAAAGAGGGGTGAATTGGCAGAATTCAGGCCATTTCACATGTACTTTATGGAACAAAAAACTTCATTTGCAACCCCAAAAAGTGGGGAATGCCACATTTTCCATACGATACTTTTCCATACGTCAGACGAGACATACAAAAAGAATGAATTAATTGGCGATTCGCCAAGCATGTCTGCGTGTGTGCGATCGTCATATGGGCCATGTCTGATTACTACCGTATGCATTTGCTGATGACTTGGCGCAGGGACCTTTCTGATGTTGATCATAAGAGTGAGTGAGTGGTGAGTGAGTGAGTGAGTGAGTGAGTGAGTGAGTGAGTGAGTGAGTGAGTGAGTGAGTGAGTGAGTGAGTCAGTGAGTGAGTCAGTGAGTGATTGAATGAGTGAGTGAATCAGGGAGTGAGTGAGTGAGTGAATGAGTGAGTGAGCGAGTGAGCGAGTGAGTGAGTAAGTGAGTGAGTGAGTGACTGAGTGAGTCAATGAGTCACCAACTTTTAGGTGGATATACACACTGACGGTGGGTGGACACACGGTGTTTCGCTGGCGGTTTACCATGATTCATGAAGGTCTCCCGAGAGAATGTATGTACAATTACAGTAAGATGGTGCTGCTGACTGACAAAGCACGTAGGTGTACATCAACTTTATTAGCAAATGCAATTAGTAGACCTGAGCTAGGCACATGAGGTTACCTTCTACATCATTACCAAAATTAGAACCTGTGATTGCAGGGTTGGCATGACGACGGGGACGTGTAGACAAAAGATTTTTTCCAACAACATCCAGAAATTCCATACTTTCGAATCGAACGGGGGAATGCAATTATTAACACCTCTTTGCATGCCAGTGACCTGAATAAAACATTCCTAGATGCGTTACGTAGGTGAACATCTTCTTTTTAATTTGTAGACCTGACCTAGGAACCTTCTGATATAGAGCTAAGTAAAGCACTCTTTAGATCGACATGTCGACGGTTCTCCTCATCTAGTACACGACCACTCTATAAAACTTTTTGTAACGGACGACTTGTTTTGACGGCAGATAAGGTAGCGGCTGCTGTAATGAATGTTACATTTGCCATTTTTATATTGCTATACTCAACTAATTAAAATAATCTAATTTCAAGGGTGTATAATCTTTGTAAATCCAATCAAGAGCAGACGGTGAAGTTCATTTGTTTTTCTATTGGTTCATCTAAATCTTTTGTGTTCATCAAATTATTCTTGTTTTCTTCTTATAATAATACATCGAACAGCCAAATAAGTTTTACTCGATTTATTTTCAGACAGATGTACACAAGCAACACTCAATAATTATGATCTTATAATATTCAACGGATAACAGCGGACGAAGAAAATGGTATGCTCAATTTCTGAAAAATAAAGTAACTACGAGAGAAACATAGAAATCATGGACGCTACAAAATGAACGTAGAAACCTGTATGCGAACAGAGCACACTGCAAGCTGGTTAGGAATATAGATGTCGTTGATCACAACGGATAACGTAACAAGCCTTTGGTGCAGCCGGTATTGATGTATGATCAAATGAACTGTGTTATGTAAACGCCTGCTAAAATTATCAAATAGACAAATACAAAATTTCGGGCATAATAGGAGTAAAACAGTAGTAATGTAAACATAACAAAAAGAAGTTGAACTCGGGAATCAAAAACGATGAGGAATAGTACGGGCGGGGCCGGCAGCAGCGCTTTTATCGGGAGATGCAACGGGACAAGTACGTACAACCACGACACGTAGTATATGATGACTAAGGTAATACTATCAATTAGGATCCACGCAACTTAAATTAACATGTAACAATATGCGGCAAATATTCGGGAGACTGACAACAATTCATGCACGGCAGAGTGGCTGTCGATAAAAAAATAAGTCAGATCTTGATCTCTTTTCCACCACAAGTGCTAAAACACTACCCTAAATGCTGGGCATTAAAGGACCAAGACGACGGTCACATAAATACCAATAACACAATAAAAAACAACGTATGAACAATAAACCGAGACATCGGTCAAGTCGATGCATTTGATTTGAAACGGCTTGAATAAAAAATAACAAGTTACAATAATACAAGAACGACTTAGATGTTTTGCCTCTTCTCGGCACCACCACCCGAACCGCCGAATCCACCATCAGGTGCCGGTCGCTTAAAGCCGCCACGGCCAAAGTTACCACGATTGCCACCACCACTGCTGCCACGGTTATTCTAAAAACATGTTATTGTAACCACAAAAAATCACCATGAAGGGTAAAATGAAAAGCTATTGTTGTCTCAGTAGTCATAGGGAATGTTGTTTTTGTGCTTCAGTTACTTTATTGATTGTTCGTGAGTCAGAGAGCTGGGTGTATCGTCAGCGACAATCATGAGAGTGTATCTCTGTTAAAAGTAAAGGCAGAACCAACATATCCGCCACCAAATCCACCGCGTCCCCGTCCACGGCCTCCACCGCCGCCACCACCACCTCCATAGCCCTGCTGCTGCGGGTAGCCACTGCCGTAGCCGGCCGATGCGTAGTCGTACTGACTGTAGCCGCCATAGCCACCACCGGCACCTGCGCCGCCGTAGTACGCCGAATAGTCTGAAGAAGATTCGCATATGCTTTGATGACAAACATTTTTGTTTATTAAGAAAAAACTTAATTTCAGCAAAAACATTGTTCGATTTTCAGAGGATACGCATTTGTAAATGATCAATGGAAGTGGTAACTCACCATAACCGGCCGCACCGCCGTATGGGCTTTGTCCGTAACCAGCGGCACCGCCCTGACCGTAACCGCCGCCACCCCAACCGCCTTGGCCACCATAACCACCTGTATATAATACTGACCATTAACAAACAGCGAATTGATAATTACAAAAGACCACAAAACACTACATTAAAGCAATAAACCAGTAACACCTCGTTCGGGACATGGGTGTTTGGTACGAGACGCCGTCGTGTAAATTTCTATTTAATCAGTAAGACGAAGACGGTGAAAAAGAATAAGCACGCAATTACATTCTACGGACGGGCAATTCTTCGTAATCAAACAATCATGAGGTGAACGACAAGCGCCCGGACCCTAATTTGAACCAGAAGTATCAGCACCTCGATTGCCGTATCCACCGCCAAAACCACCACCACCTCCGAATCCACCTGAAATGCGCAAAGCTCACAACACTGCAGAGGCACACAAAATGCGCTATCACGCAGGTACACTTGTGTTTCACAGTACAATTTCACAGACTTACTAAACATTTGAGAACTGAATGTTTCAATAACTTCAATGTTAACTTCACTCAGAAAATGGCTTTATCTCCAAGGTTTTTTATACGTTTTGGTTCGACTGGTCAGTAGAGGGAGCCAAATATTCATCATTGCGATAAAGCAAACAGCTGTAATAAAACGCACAAACTACAACATTGATAGACTTGGGTAAAAATGTGCACGCAAACGCGACATCTGAGCACACAGCAAAACGATTCGTTGTTGGATAACTGAGAACTGGATTGCTAAATCTGTTAGAAAAAAGAACTCACCACGTCCACCGCCGCGTCCAAAGCCACCGCGCTGGTTGCCACGACCGCCCCTAAAATATTGAGTTAATCAATATAACCAGAATAAGGAGGCCATGTAACTTCCGTTTCAGTTATAATCAGAGCAATAGCACTAATCACTAGTTGATTCAGGTGAAACACGGAATTGCAAAGCACATCATATTATTCGTCAAACTACTGATATACTATTCCAAGCTTTTCCCGACCTGTAGCTATTGAAGCCGGGCTGACCGAAGTTCTTTTGTTGATCACGTCGTTGCTGGTTCTGTGGCCTGGCCAACTGAACGCTGATCTTGCTGCTGCCCAATTCTTTCTCGTGCATCTCTTCGATGGCCTGCAATCGAAAATCACTAGAACTAATACGGATACAAACCCAACTGTTGAGATAAAGAATCAATGTAAATCATAAATTAAACCCACCTTCAGGGCATCGTCACGCTCGGCGAAGTGTACAAAGCCAAAATCACGGATGCGGTTGACCTTTTCGATCTCACCGAACGGGGCAAATGCCTCCTTCAGACTCTCTTCGGTCGTCGCCTCGGTCAGGTTGCGCACATACAACACTTTGACCTGTAATTACAAAAAAAGTTTGTTTTCGCCTATAACATAGCATTTACATAATTACGAACGCAACTAGCAGATCTGTTTAACGAATGAAAAGAGGATCATCCATTAAAATATTCGCACCTTTTTCATGGCATCTTCATCCTCGTCCTGTGACTCGGCCCAGTCAATAACGAGCTCCGTATTCCATGGCCGGATGCGTCCACGCTCGAGCCGGCGTTTGGCGTCCGACGCATTCTTGTGAGTGTCAAACTGGACAAAGCAGAAGCCGCGGTTTTGACGATTCGTGTTCTCCTCGGGTGGTTTGTAAACAATCACGTCCGTGATGCCATCTATAACACAAGATAATATAAGGAATGAATTAAAAAGAAAACAGGACTGACTCAAATAAGCTGTCTGATCTGTTTATTGATAGAGCGTGAACGCTATTTATACAAACACCGCCGTTTAGAATAGATGTTCAGTTATTTCCGAGACCAACCTGGAATCCGAAGACTAAACAAAACAAGTAATGAAAAACATCAAGCATACAACATTACAGAGATCAGTCACCCCAAGTTACTTACTTAGACGAGAGTGAATCACCGCCGAGAGCTTACATCATATTGAACTTTTCTGGTCTGGATGGTCGTAACAAAAAAGAAAAAAGATTGAACTTGTTTCAAGAGGGCCAACAAAAACAGCGATGATGTACCTGTGAGCGCTTGTAATTCGGTGAGAAGCTCCTCTTTCGTTTTTTGTTTTGGAATGTTTCCGAGAAAGATTCGAGTATTGGCGACCGAAACGTTCACTTTCAAATGTTTGCCCGGTTTGATCTCGTAATTGTCGTACTAGAAAATGTAGCGCAAACGGTTGAACGGGTGAAGATAAGTGATGAAAAGTTGCCAACTCAGCTGTCAAGTTTAGTGACACTGGGCTGACAACACAACTTCCAATCATGAAAATCAGGACTTTGTCTGGAAAATAGAATGGTTTTGACATCTGATAAGGCGTGATCACATTTGGGCAACTGCAACTATGCACCTGAAATGGGGTGTCCCAGAAACGGTACGTCAAGGCTCAGCAAATCGGAATAACATGTGCTCAGTAGGATGTGCTTTGTGCCATTCGAAATTCAACGAGCAATATAGTTAAACTACTACAATATATCGTTTATCATTTGATTGAATGAAGTGACAGTTCAAAGGGGTGAATGAGACGTGATTTGTTCAGTTAATATATAAATTTTTCAATGATAAATTCTGATTGAAAGCATTCACAAAGAGTCCACCAACCAGCTTTCACTCTCCGCGAGTGCGCCTGTTTTTGGTTAAAACAGATAAAATGATTAAGTAAACAACAACTGCACACCAATTTATGAACTCAATTCCACATCAGCAACAAACATTTATGGAGCACGACCCTACCGAGCACAGTTTGAGCCAATTGCTTGATGAACCCAACGGGACCGTTAATGGGGACTGGATTATTGAAGCTAATAAACAACTACTGACCTTCTCTTTGGCGGCGGCTGCACCACCCTTTTCACAGTACGTAACAAAGGCGTAGCCACGGGGCTGGCCAGTGTTGGAGTCCATCATTAGTCGGAGATCGTGTATCTTGCCGCACTGTTCGAACAGGGGCACAAGATCGGGCTCAAACATCTCGCGGGGAATGTGGCCGACGTAGCACTAAATAATTAAGGAACCTATGAATAGCTATTAGAAAGAACCAGAAAAATACCAAAACCACGATAGCGAACCAATATAAGTGAGGTCTGTAAATTAAATATTGGACAACGAATCAGAGCAATAAGGATAATCAGGAGTTATCAGGTGAAACACGGAATTGCATAAGCGCATCATCTTCGTTGAGAACAAAAAGAAACAAATTTGAACAAGACAAGAAAACGTACCTCGACTTCATGACCGGGTTCTTTGATTTCTTCAATGTTGTAGTCGGGAGGTGGGCCACCGTATTTGCGCTGACCGACAGTGACCTCCAGCGGGTAATTCGTCCTCTCGATAAGTTCCTGGAATCGAAATTTAACAAAGTACCAAATGAAAGAAGAGTAAACTGCTTGTGATAAGTTTTTTTGTCTCAGAAAGTTAGGAACAAAGGGGTTGTGCTTCAAATTGTTTTCTCAGAGAGCTGGGGTTATCATCATTGACATGCCAGATAAACTTCAAAACCCAACGCAACAAACCGTCAGGGCCTCCTTAGGCGGATAGCCAACGAGAGTGCCGGCCATGGCCCCGGCGGGTCCCATATTGCGAACTCGATCACGGAATGCACGCACGATGGCAGTGATGTACGAGGGTTTGTTTGTGACACCCATGAAGTTAAGAGCGGTCAGCTGTAATAAATGTTACATTTAAACGAAACTACTTCAACACATACACCGACCACTTGCGTTTTCAAACTCAGTCAAAGGCTGTATCCCCATATTTTTTTTAATTGGTTCGACTAGTCGGTAGAGGGAGCCAGTAAATCGTCATTGTTGAATTGTAAGGATTCTTGGAGGAACCAGTGATCGCGACCCGTCGTTCGAGCCAGTAGCGCAAGCATCACAGACAAAGAATGTTCTTGGCAGACGACGGGTCGCGATACCCGGATAGAAAACACTCCAGATTTAATTATAATGACGATAAATCTTACTCACTTGTTCAATAAGCCACTTCTGCTGGGCGACGTCATGGACGGCAGCAATTATCTCCACCACTCGGTCGTCCAAGTCGCTTTGCGCTACGTTACCTACACGAAAAGAGGTTTATTTATGATTTGAAAACAACAAAAGTCTCCATAAAGACCACGAAGACTGGCGGAAACTTTACCAGCAACTTTGAAATTGATATAATGAAGGCGTCATGATACAATAACACAAACCGGATTCAATCAGGGCGTTGATGGCTTCCTTGATCTCATCTGTCAAAGCACTTCTTGCCAATCGCTGCTTGAATGCGTCTTCAGGACTCAAATCTGCATCCGCAACAGCGGCCGCCCCGGGCTCCATTTCTTCATCACCGGTTACATCTTTTGTGAAATCTTCCGGTTCATTTTTAGGTGCGGGAGCGGAATCGGCTGATGTGGCATCCATAGCCTCTTGTGACTCTGCGGTCGAGGGCTGAAAGTACACAACTATCAATATGCGGCGAGAAATCATTACAAGACAGTTAAAAAAATAATAATATAAAAAATCAACAGAACGCTGTCTCAGATAAATAGGAACAAAGGGGTTGTGCTTCACGTTTTCAATCTCAGAGAGCTGGGGTTAACATCATTGACAGCAGGGCTGGAGCGGTGAGTGGTAACAATAGCTGAATCACACATCTACGTTATGCAAAATCTAGCTCAGACCAACTTGTTCTTCTTTTACGGGTTGCGAGGTTTCTGCTTCACCATTAGTTGTGGGGCCATCCTCATCTTCGTCTTCATTGGCTTCCTCCGCGACTTCAGCATCGTTGGCCGCAGATTCGCCTTCTCCACTTTTCAAAAACTGAAAAAAACACTTAAAAAAATCTGACGCGTCAATTTAAAATTTTTTACATAAAATTATTAAAAGGCAGACACCAACCTCTCGTAGCCGCTCCTGTAATTGGAATTTATTGCCCACTTTGGATAAATTACGAGACTCTAGTTCATCACGAAGTTCGGTGACCTTCAGGTCATTAATATTGCGGCCATCAGCCAAAACATCGACGTCCGCCATTTTGTTTAACTAAACATACAGATAATTAATATTGCTTTTAAAAAAACGGTTTTAGCATCAGAGTAAGCTAAAAACATAATATAATAATTGATCAACGAAAATCAAAATTTTCAGACGCAAGAGGTGACTGGAGTGTAAAAAAATTGTCAGTAGATTAATGCAATAATCATCTGCAAACTGCGGGTGCAATTTAAAAATGCCGAGCGTCAGGGAAACTATTATTTTTGATTAAAATTAACATATAAATTTAAAGAAGCACGAATAAAACAAGAAATCCAGGCTCGGTGTGTGTAAACTAGTACAAAATTGTCATTAACACGTAATCGAAAGATATTTACATTTCAGATTTCATCTCAAAAGACCCTTTGTGGTTCTGTTTTATTCTGTCTAATGTTTATTCAATTTCAACATGACATGATGAGAACCCAATGTGCGTCAAAATAAAATGTTAATACTTAATCCATATATGATTTAGAGTATTTGATTTGAAATGGTTTGTACAAGCGTGTCACTAATTTCTCTCATCTTTTATTCATTCATAGATGAAAATGCCACACCTCGAGGGAGTTCCAAAGTTTTTATGAGACGCAAGGTGAGACCATTATATACGTTTTATCTGTACACAAGTCGATGAATTCTCACGTTTTGTTCCATGGTTTTGGACTCATAATTTAGGTCCCAGTGATGAAGTCTGAACTGTTGACGTACATAAAGTGGTCACAGAACTTCTTTTTCTAGGGTATAAATTTTTTTTATTCAGACCTGAAATGATTCAAAAAATTTAAGGGATACTAAACGAAATTAAAGAATCTGCATATAGTCGTTCTTGAAATACTTGTCTACTCCAGCATGCCAAAATTCTCTCTGTGATGTTTCAAATTTAAGGTCAAACACGACGAACAGGCAGCGCGCGAAATTCAAAAATAAAATAAGGAATTCGGAGAATTCGAAATGTCATCAACAATTTTATTTTTTATATATATTTTGTTGACTTAGCAGTCTAATCCACTGCATTACTTTTTAGCGCGAAAATATGCTATGACAAGCAAGAAACGTTCCGGTTATTCTTCATAGCACCACCGTATAATATTTTTGAATTCGCGCGCTTTCTGTTCGTCGTGTTTGACTTTCAAGTTGAAACATCACAGAGTTTTGTCCCTGCAAGGCGTTGGACAAGAATAAGAAGAACGACTATATAAAGTTCACAGTTTTCAGTAAACTTTAGCGCAACAGAAACGAGCTAATTTGCACTAAATTACACAACCCCAAATTTGTAGGTAATACTAAACAGCAGTGCAAAATTTTTGGCAGTCAATAAAAGTTACTGTAGAATTTGAATTAAAAATTTTGAATATGACCAATCAGAGCTGAGACATTTGTTTGTTGATTGGCCGGTTCAAATGTTTGAATAAAAAATTACTTCTTATAAAAAAGAATTAATGTTAATTTGATTTTAATTTTTTTTTAATTTTGTTGTGAAATTTGCGTTGTTATTGCGAATGAGAAGGGGAGAAAAATTCGCGGCGACAATCTTTAAATGTTTTTACGGTTTCATGTCTAGGACCCATTTTTTTGCAGAAGGGTTGAAATAAATTTTTTTCATGGATTTTACTTTTTCGAAAACTTACGGGAATTGGTAATAAGTTGTAAGCAGTATACCATTCTTTTTCATCGTAGTTTGAGCCTTCGGTGGTGCAACTCTCTGGTGTATGCATGTTTGCCGTGCTGCCATGATGTTACCGATGAGAACCCAAGGTTAGTCTCTTTTGTGATTAGTTCGAAAAAAATACTCACCAGTTACCGGGGTGTAGGGAGTAGGGAGGTGATGGTTGCTAACTGAAATTTTACCTAGAAAATTAAACTAAAAATATGTATTATTCTTTCGCATGGGGGTGATGTAAAATCTTCGGCGGCTCCCGCCCACAAAAGCAAATAAACTGTCTCTGGGAGAAAACTTGACATGGTTACAAAAAAAAATTTACACTACACCAAAATGTTTAATGTATTAAAAAGTATGTTGTTTTCATTGTTGTTATAAGGTGATAAATAAAGGTTCACGCATCTTGGGAATAACAACAACGTAATCGGCTATCATGAACAATATTCCTATTAAATATCAGTATCTTTTGTTGTGTGATATCACTTGTTAGAGGTGTTTGAAATGATTATCATTAACCATCGCGAAAATTTTTGCTGCTAATAATAGCATACTGAGCATTTGTTCAGGCCCCGGAATAAGCATAACATGCCTAGCATGTAATTTTATTCTACTTCAATAATCTGCGCTTGTAGTTTCATGTGGCCTATTGCCATTAAGGTGGTTAAACTGAATAAACCTGAAACCTAATTTATAGACTGGTTAAAAATTATCTGACAGGCCATTTGCATTTGCTGGTTGTCTTCAATTACCTATGCTTGTGACAGAAATTCGTATTCGTTTATTTTGCCATCCTGCTTGCGGTTCGTGCATAATTCACGTTAGATCCGATCATTAGCGGATCATAAATGTTAGAGAAAATGGATACACCCACCTCTTTGGCTTTTCAAAAAGTAAAATTTGTTCCATAAGGTGTAGGTTAAATGGCCTGAACACTGACAATTCCCTCCTCTGTTACGAAGTTAGCTTCTCTTTGTAAGATCAGCTCGTCCGCCAGTGTATCTGATCTACTGATCAGGATATTGTTCTGGTTTTGTCTGTTTTTATTACAGAATTCGTGGCTGCTGCAAAAATATAATGAGTCTTTGTTGTATTAAAAGTGGACATTCGAAAACAAAAAAGTCCTGCAATTGTAGCGCATTTTCTCATGTAATCAGGTTAGTCATTCAGCCAGTCGAACCAGTGTTCATGCGTGCTGTCATTCTGCAAGGGCGTGCGAGAGACAGGCGCTATTCGAGAATTCTGCAAAACCTAATGTTTCGCTTATTGAACACAAAAACTTCCCGCCAACAAGTGGGTGAGAAAAACAACTTGTTCGTGCTATGAACCGGTTAATAAAACATTTTATTTATAATTACATTTTTATTCAGAAGTTTAATGTACACGAAACTGGAAATTCAAGTTTGAAAGTTCATCAATTTGTGCATAATTACTTACTTATTGGAAACATTGTTCTGAATCTGATCCGCTGTAAATTGCGGAGTCACGGGCTCACATAGTTGATGTATCGTTAGGTACTGCAACCCACATATCCCGCCAATGACACTTGAGCACTCAGTCTATGCTGAAACCAGCGGTTGGACGGATGGCGAGATAATGGACAATGTGTAATGCTTTGTTTTACGTGTTAAAATGAGTTAATCTAGTTTTGTTATAACTCCTAATCATGACAAGTTTATTCATTGATCAGCAATTGTTTATTTATCATCCGTATCCGCCATCTTGTGAAATCATCTTTACCAACCACTGTAATAAAAACTTGTTATGAAATACAGATGCAAACACAACAAATTCGCCAAGCCAACGACTGCCGACGAGCCAATCACCTTCGCTTTACTGCATAAAATTTGTAAATACTCCAGAATCTGAAATAAACGAACTCATGTATTGTGTTGAGTGTATTGTGTGAATCCGAATTGTAATCACGATGGAGGGAAACAGACGATCGAGTTTTGGACCGCTGTTCTCGGGAAAACGACGACAGCATAGGGATGCTGTTGTTGAGCCGGTCGGTTTTGTCTCTTAATCATAACATACCTTACGTTTTGCATGTTTTACCGATAGTAATCACTGGGTTGAAAGACAAACTGCAATTCATTAGTTTCTAGAATAACTGCAGAAACCTCCACTTCAGAGACAGGTTCGAATCATTATAATAATCAAAAATCATATATTTTCAAAAAAATTAGCCAACTTTGTACTATAACAAATTGATAAAATAACAACCCACGCTACAGAAATCACCAAACGTGGAACACTGGCTTCAACTGTGTGCCGTCGAGAATTACCGTGAGTTGTGGCGTTCATTGGCCGATCATCTATCGTATCGGGTACCCTGTACATACGTTGTAAACGCCGCACAGCCCTGGGATATTGCTCTCAATCAGGTACTTAACTCTTTTGGATAGGTTAATTTGAGTGATCTTTATACATTACTGTGTGTATCCTGTTTTTGATGTATGTGATGATTCGTTGAATGATTGATAAAATTCATTAGTGTTCCGGTCGGTGTACCCCTTCACACGATAACTTCAGTATCTATGGTTTTACGAAAAGTAAAATAAACAATAGTAAGTTTCTCACCGAAGTTCATTAATGTCTTGTTTTTATTGAAACCAGAATGAATGATGATTTGTGTCAAATATAAGGTCCGTTCATATCAAGATTTCACCAGACAACTTGCTTTTTAGTCGGATCTGAATGCTCAACTGGTATACCCGCTCACGGCTCTACTCAGCAACGATGCAAAGGCCACAGATCTGACCGAGTTTGCCAGTCGTATCGGCGTGAGTGTGCACACCCGCAAGCCCGGTCAAATCTGCGGTCGTATGTTCAAGAGTGGCGAGGCTGTATATAGTTGCAAGTTAGTCGTTCCTGTTTTACGAATGGTTATTGCTTGATTGGTGGTTTATTGGCGATTTTATTGATCCCATCATATTGCAGTTCGTTCAGTGAAGAAAGAAAAGTTTTTAAATGAAAATGATGTTCCGTCACGGTTTATCATGTGAATAGCAGAACTTACTGATAACAATTTCATCATCTGAAGTAACTGCGGATAATTCAGTGGAGTTAGCAGAAACGTTTTGCAGTATATTTAGTTGCTGGGCACTGAGGGATATTTTTGTATTCCCAAACTCTTTTAATTATGTTTCAGAGAATGTGCCAACGATCCAACATGTGTTATGTGCCAGGAGTGCTTCCTGAACAGCGGCCACAAGGATCACCGATATAATGTTGATGTTACCACTGTTTTATGTTCTTTTCTTTCTGCTTTATTTTCAGCTTATTCTTGATGAATATTCTTGTTTACCCCAAAAATAATTTTTTCAAAAGTACTTGGTTTGAACAAATTTCAATCACTTGCTTTCATAAAATTTATCATTTTAGTCGAGTTATGGTGATACACAGCTGCTCATACCATTCGTGTTACCCTTATTTCAGTCACACCACAAAGAATTTTATGTTCCATCATGGTACTTGGTTGTTTCAAGTGTAGTGTTATGCTTTTATTTCCATTGTCAAGTTGTAACCCACATTGGTTGTTATTTTAACTTCAGATGCACGCCTCTGGTGGATCGGGTTACTGTGACTGCGGGGATGAGGAGGCGTGGAGTCAACACGTGCACTGCGAGCTACATAAACCAGTGGAAGAGGATATGGAAGTGGACCAGGAAGAACAGTGTCCACTCGAAGATGCCCACTATCAACGGTTAGTTGAAGAATATTCATTTTTTATTTCACTTTCGTATTTTTTCAATTCAATGCGAAGCTAAATATTTTTGGTCAGAACCACTGCGAACTACCACCAGAGTTTGTTTTTTGTAAAACATGTCTTTGAACTTGGAATCCATAATTTTAGAATGAGCAACGTAGTGCACATGCTGTTGTCGTACTGCATCCGCATGTTCTGCACGGATGCCATGGATGTAGTGCCACCACCACTCATGTTGTCCAGTACACCACCAACACCTGCCATGGAGGAGCATCCCTGTCTTACCGTACTATTCAATGATGAAACGCATACTTACGATGGGGTAAGTTATTTGTAATTATGATTTCTTTTTCGTATTGTTGTGTTATCAATTACTGGGGAGTGACTGTGACGTGTATTGTTCTCATGAATTACGGTTTTTAGAGTTGCTGATCACCTGTTTTTCGGGTTTCATTTTCATTTTCAAGTCATAATTAGTGAATTAAGCATCTGTTACTGTTCTCAGAATGTCAATTATGTCATCAGCGACTTCACATGAGTAGCCGAAGTATAGATTTTTCACAATGTTTTATTCTGAAAATGCATTTGCTAAATGGGATATGAATTCAGGTAATTCGTGCCCTCGAGTTATCTATCCAGTGTACAGAGCAGCAGGCCATGCTCCTGGCCACCATTGTCGACAGGGAGGGTCGCAGTTGTGTACGTGCTGGCTCCAAAGATTGGTGCCAGAAAGCCAAAGCCGAATTGGAGGTTTTTGATAACTTTATTATCAATTTCTTGTTTTCAGTTGAACTTAACAATGAATCTTAACCTTTTTCATTTGTATTTTGTAGCGCAAAACGGCCAAAGATCGCAACAAGCATACGGGTAAAAGTGGACCACTGGTCGTGAAAGTCATCAACTCTGTTCTGTTTGCTCACCAAAACTTTGCCATACATTTGATGACGCAGTTGTGTCAATGGATTCAGGCGTTTCGTTAGTTGTTAATTATTTATCTTCCAATAAACATTCATATGACACCAACTTTTATTAAAATAGTGTTACTTCTTTTGATATTGTTAATTTACAAAAGATACTCAAAAATTTCAGCGCCGCTTCGGAAAATTGTATCCGAGATTCTGCTCAATCGATCGTACTTTGTGACGGATGTGGCCGATGATGATGTGAGCCACAAGGACGGTATTACGCTGGCTGAAAAGATGCTGCTCCGGGATAGAAAGTTGTGGAAAGGTGTGTTTCATGTACAAATTTTAACATACAAGTCACATGTTTTGAATATGTAAATAAAGTTTTATTTTTCACAATTGTGTTTGCTTCTTACTGGATTTCATTTGTGTGTTTTTAATTATATTGTATTTATTTGATTATAATTTCAGGTGCACGCGTGAGTGTGCATTCGTTGCTCATGGCCACCGTGCTCATGGATGCCGACACCAAAGTACAGTTTTCCGTGCTCTTCACGCAGGTCAGATTGATTATGATTATACTTCATTGTTCCCTGCAGAAACCATGCGGGAAGGGGTGGTTGCTAAAATATTTTCTAGCTAGTAGGTGATATCTTCAATCAAAATGCAACACGAAATTTTCTAAAGTAGGATTTAGCAGTTTTTCAGCCTTTTTTCCTACACCTTGAGCAAAAAAATTTTTAAGTGCCAAAGGAAGGGAATTCCATTTTTTCGTTCCTCTCTTGTCGACTGTCGTAATTTTTTACTTGCAACGTAAAACTTAGTATTCGATTCAGCTGTACCCGCTGCTGATGTTAGACTTTCTTGACGACGACCACGAGCATGGCTCATCAATCGTAGCCCTGACCGTGCAGATGTACACGGTACCCACGTTGGCCAGACGACTCATCGCACAACACAATGCCCTGTCCGTATTACTCGAGTGCTTCCTCACCAATACACGCCACTACGTCAACGCTGAGTGTTGGTATTTTGTATAGTTACAATTGAAAGAATCATGATTGTTGGTTGTAAGACCCCACTCGGTTCACAAAATCGAATGCGTTTTTTAAAAGTTTTTTTAATACTGGGTAGATATGACTCAGTTCTACCAGTAACGGTTTACGGTATCCCGCATTAATGCATCTTTGTAAGGCAATATAGTAGCATATTCTGCTGAAGTTGTAGTTTTCTTTTCTCTGAGAGTGAGATCAAAAATATTCCCAATTTGAGATTAATATGCTAGATTGAATACTATAATGTGCTAATACTTTTTATTGGTTATTCAGCGGGTCGCTTCGACTTCAGCGTCAACCAGACGTACCCGCCATTTCTGCGTCGAGCGCTCTACATTTCCGGTGACCTAAAGTTCGTTGAAAGCAATAGTAAATAAGTTTGATCATAAATAGCAAAGGGCAAAAGTCAAACAGTTTGAAGAAATTTTAATAATATTTTCCCTTTAAGATACTTGCTGAACACGGTGCCCGCCGCCGCCGACTGGACGGAAGAACTGAGGACCGAGTATCTGCACGGTCTTTCATGTCTGCTCAAGTATCTGAAACAAGTTCAGGTATGACGAGTACGTATTTTTGTATTGAAGTGATAAATACTTTACCGTATGCAATTTCTTGTTTAATCCGAGTGTTTATGATTTTGAGTATTGAATTTTAACTAATGACTTAACTTAACTGCAGAACATGGACATGGTGCAGCGTCAGACGGGTGTCCACCAGATGTACGAGTCCGAGTGGGAGACGGCGTTCAATATGCAGCTGCGATTCGAGGAAGTCATCTCCATGTTTATTTACTGGGTGTCCACTGATGTTGGTCGTGGATATCACTTTTTACTTACAAGATTACATCACCTTTTACCTTTGGTGGAATGAATTTCTCACTAAATTAGAAAGTAACAAGTTTTTTATTGGTCATGTAGTCATTTTCTTGGTTTGTTTCGTATTTCATTAATTTACAAATGTTGCAGATTGATGTGGCACGTGAGGCTGTGAAACTGGCCGTCGCTGCGGTTGCTTCCGAGCTGAAACGAGGCCCCGAGAATGGCATGAAGTTGGATCATGTCGAGTGTTGGTTTATTGACAAATTTCATTCTTTATGTGTAAAAGTTTTCTGTTATAATTAGAGATTGACCGAGATTAACATGAATATGGTGGGTGGTACGGATCTGAACGCCTATAACCCCTACTTATGTGGCCCAAAAGTATTTCAAACGTTCATTCGTCCCTTTGATTTCTACATTATATGGCAGTAGTACTAGTATTCCTGTTGGGTGGGTTTAGATCTGAACACCTATGACCCATACCTGGTCTGTAGGCTTCAAGCAAGTGTATTTCTTTTATTCTTTGGCCCATTTCATTCTCATTTCTGAATAATATGACAGAAAATTGTTCATGCCTGCTGTGTTTTTAGTGGAACTGCCCGAGGGCAAACGTAATCTGTGTGCCACGGTTGTGCAGTACGATGTAAGTGAGCAACCAGTGAGTGTCCATATTCCACTGTGTCGTCTGCTGGCTGCACTCTATTCACGGTTGGTTTGGTTATTTAGAATTCAATTTTAGTATTGTTGAAATTGAAATCTATTTTAATTAGTTTGGTGTAACAAAACTAAAATGCGCGTTTCTTTACAGGTATGTTGCATTCGATAACGCGCCACCGCTCCACCTGTGCACGCTGCTGCTCGAGCAGGTTATCTACCAGTTAACTGTCGGCCTACTAATAGAAATGGCTCAATTTCAATAATTGTATATGGTGAATTTCAATAATAATTAAAATAAATTAACAACGATCAATTACTTGCAGATCGACGTGCAGTCATCGGCCGTATTGATGGAACTGCCAATACGCGTAGCCGTACTCACCGCACAGGCGCAGGCTGGCATGTGGCGGCGTAATGGATACGCGCTATTAAATCAGGTCTGGATTTTGCAAGATTTTCCGAATACTCTCGAACGTTGTTGTCGCTAAACCTATCTGTGTTTTTTCTTGTAGTATTCCACGGATTTTTTTAGCAAGGCACTCAATTTACTGTTCACGCTTTTAGATTTTATATCAAAAGAAGTTTGCTGTTATGTAGACTGTATCATGTTTCGCCGAAACGCTAGATTTTATGTGTTTTATAATAACTATTCTGTGTGTTTTATGTTGGTGTTTGGTTATATTTTCAGATCCATAACTATTACTCACCGCTGTGCCGCAGCGAGATGTACGATCGTGATGTGCTCATGATGCAGGTTGGCATCATAAACACCACTTTTTCGTCTATTTTTAGACAATTGGATTCAATTCTAATCTAATGTAGTAAATGTTTAACACACATATCATTTGTTTCGCAGATCGCCGCGTCATTGATGAAGCCGAACGACTTTCTGCTGCGTTGCCTGTACAAGTTCAACCTGAATCGATGGGCGCAGAACAACTACGAGGAGACGTTGTCGCCCGATGAACTGAGCAAACTGGTCGTCGTTCAGGCCGAAGAGCTCATACAGTGGCTTATCGTCGTAATCGGTTGGATTTTTAATAGTTGATTTGTTTTTTATACTGATTTGCGGTTAATATTTATCAACTTTCGATTTGATCACATTCATCTGTTTACAAATAAATCAATCACATATTACTTTATGAAGGTGTTCTTAATGTACTCAATCGCAGGCGAACGCTACCACTACGGTGTGTCATCGGCGTCAATCCAGGACTACGTGAAACGCGAGGTCATCCATCTCCTATGCAAGGGTCCGACTCCGTACAGTAAAATACAGAAACGACTGTGTTTCGATCCGATGCTGGAGAAGCTGGCCATCGAGGATACGGTCAAACAAGTGGCTATTTTCAAGTGGGTTTACCTGTTTTGAGTGATGAGTGAACATTATTTTAGAGAATAAGGGTATTTTATTCAGTTTTCAGAAACTTTTGATGACTTTTTTCTGTACATGATCGGTGTTGCAGGAAACCATCGGGTACGGCTGCGGGTGTTTTCGAACTGAAGGAGGAGTACCGCGAGCAGTACAATCCGTTCTTTTTCCACTACTCAAAAGCCGATGTTTCAGCGGTTGGACACCATTCTTATAGATTACATTCTTACACCATTCTTATAGATTACACATTACCATCCTCATTCATTACTGAAATCAAAGACCACTAGACGAGCAGTCAAACAGTTTTCGATCTCAATACAACCAGTTGTTTTTTATGGTAGGGTAGTGCTCTACGCACCAGACTAGGCAGATCACACATTTTCAACAAAAATGTTTTGATAGAAAAAGTTGTTTTTGTTGAATGATTTTAATAATCGTTTCACCCCTTGACTTGGTATTTTTTGCAGGCCGAGCAACATCAGCAGAAGGATCGTAAACACTGGCTGCCACCCGTGCCACCGCCCTTCAAAGAAGCGTTCGCTCCCATCAAGTCGTTGTGGTTGGTATAATGCTTGTCGTCTTATCCATTTTTGCTCAGCATGAGGCTGACCAATCTAGAATCATGGAGCTCTGTAAACTGACTGTATGTCATATAAGATATCTCAACTGTGTAAACGGATTGCAGTACGTGCGATACAATGATGCAGCTGCTCACCATCACACTCGAACGCAGTACTCGGCGCAGTCGATTCAGTAGCGATGGCCTGTTGCATCGGGTTGGTTTCGTTTTGTCGTTTCATTACCCTTAATTTTTGGTCCATATATTCTAGCTTAACAATAGTAAAATACACCCAAATGCAGATTCATATCTAACTTCATGAGAACCTTGAAAATAATCCCATAGAACAAGGCCATGTTTCCTTCTCTGATTTTGTTCTCGATCAACCCTATGAATTGTCGTTCTAATAGGGTTGATCGAGAACAAAATTACGAAGACGTAATCATTTTGCAGACAGTGTACCTGATCGGGATGGCTTTGAACGAACAGATGGCCGACGTTTCTGGTCAGCCGTTCACCAAAGTGGCCGAGCAATGGGCGGCTGATACGGGACAGCCCAGTCTGATTGCACTCATGAACAAACTGAATGGCAGTCTGGAGGCGGTCGCCATCAGTGACTTATTGAAAGCCGTCATAAAAGTCGGTGAATCAAATGTTTTTATAATAAAAGAAGTATATATTTTGGAATTTTTTAAGTTATTTGAAGCCAGTTTTTTCTAACTGTAACACTGTTGTGGAATATGATAGACCAGATAGATAGAATAATTGGAGATAATTAGTTTTTCATATGAATTTCAGCGATATAACGACGCGGCCTCTAGACTGAGAGCATTGGAATCGGGTGATGCTGGTCATGGTTGGTTATGTTCATTGATACCATTCTGTTCTCCATTTATAATGAAACCTCGCATCGAAGCACTGTATAAACTTCATCATGTGTTTGTTAAGTCTCTCTGGCATCGTTTTTTTAAGCAAAAATATGTAGCAATCCAGTGACCACTTCTCTCTTTATTACAGAAATGGAAGTTGACGGTCAGGAAGCTGCTGAGACCAACGAGAACGTGGTCGATGAGAAGGAGGAAAAGGCGCGACTGAAGCGGATCGCGGCGGAGAAGCGCAAGAAGGCCATGGAGCAGATGCAACGACTGCAGAAGAACTTCTCAAAGGTAAATTGTTGCTGATTTATTGTTAATTTCGTTTCTGCTGATTTTGTTTTAGTAAAAGTTGCTGCTGTGTTGTTGATGAGTTAGTGAAATTGTAAATACATATTTTTGCAGCAGAACCAGGCTTTGCTGGCCGAGGAGGATCTGGATGATGATCCAACCGACGAAAGCTGTGATTCATAGTTGGTTATTTATTATCATCCCACAACAAATTATCGTTACTCACACTTCAGTTGTAATGCTGTTTTTTTATGCATTTAGTGATCGTGCCCTCTATGATGTATTCAAGAAACTAGCTGATGATGGTTATCATAATCATAATCATCATCGCTTTATCAGTCAGATACCAGACTGGATACATATGAGCACAAAATGATTTGCGATCAGTACATGCAACGAATACTTGCAACCAGATAGAATGAAAGTATTGAACGTGTCATGATTTCAGCAAACTAGTCAACGATGGTCAGTTCCCGGTGGCACTGGGCGCTCATCGTCAAGACGTGGAAGTGGGTCGCAGTCGCAGTGTAACCTGCATTCTCTGCCAGGAGTGCGAGCTCGTGCAGCCTGATGGACGGCCCATGGTCTACGCCACATTTGTTCAACCGTTGGTCTATTATTTTTGTTACATTCATCCGACGATCCGAGTGTATTGCGCCTTATGTGATTGATTTGTCGATCTAGTTTGCATCACGTACCTTCTGTAGGCTTAGGCTTGATTTTATACTTTTGTTATGTATAGATTCTTCATGCTTTTGCGGCGAAGCCATCGTTGTTGTTGTATGATGAATTTTATTGCGAGACTCGAACCAACACCCTGCTGATGTGTTTTTACATTCTTCAGCTCGGCGATGTTCTCCGCGTCTCATCGTCCCGAAACAGACCCCTCAACCGTCAACACCAAATCATCAAGCAGTTCCTCCAAGAGCAAGTCATCCAGTAAGTCTTCCGGCAGCAACAAACAGCCCGATCCACTGTACATGATGGCGGACCACTTCAGCGTGCAGCCGGTTCATGTGAGCACGTGCAGTCACATCATGCATTTGCAGTGCTACACCGAGTTCGTGAAGCGATTTCATGCTGTTGTTTTGTAGTTGCTGTTGTTGACATGACTATCATTGATAAGGAACTAAAACAAGATATCTTTTTAGCACGTGTCCATCTGACCTAATGTTTAATTTATTTAAAAAAAAACAATTTTTTACCCTCATGAAACTATGAATGCGGAATCAATGTTATGCTTGCGTGAATGTCAGGTACCACGAATCGCAAAAATCGCCCGGCCGCCGTCAGAATCTGTATGTGGGCTCTCGCCTGATCAAGGTGGAGGAGGGCGAGTATCAATGTCCACTCTGCAAACGACTGAGCAACGCCGCGCTGCCCGTTTTGGCGCCCATCAACAGGTGGAACTTTGTGGTCAGGTTGGTATCTTCATAAAACAACGTCGAAAAACCTCATTGTGTTGAGATTAATGATCGATTCTCAGATAAAATTATTCTTGAACTTCAGTTCAGTCTTTATTCAAATTTGGTTTCAAGTTTGGAACTGTTTTAGTGTTTTGTATTTTTTGATTAAGTTTTATAGTCCTTTTTATGCTCGATGTTTATAGACCGGGTATCTCGACGTCACCGCACCCCGTGTCGCATGACGTTAATGTGGTCGCATTCAAACAGTGGCTACGTCATGCCCACCAGACCGCTTTCAAGGCCGTCATCACCAATTCGCCCCATGTAAAGTTAGTTTGGTTGACATGGTTTCCCGTATTTAAGAAAAAAAATTATTTTTAACAAGGGAGACATTGGTCTCGATTCTCGAATAATTTTCTAAGTTAACATTTATCGTTCAAGGTAGGGTTAAAAATCTTGCGTCTGTAGCAGGCTTAGTCTGCGTAGATTATTTCTCGTTTTTCATTGGTATGAGGACCATTTTTTTCGCGGATTCAATAATGCGTATTGGTTTTATCCTGCCATTCAATCATGTTATTTCCCAATTTAAATTGTAGACACCGCATTCGTCGCAAACACCGCAGTGGTCCCACGTCATCCGACCCACCGCTAGCCACATCGGCGCCCACACCCAAGGAGGATCGACCTCATCGACGCACTGCCGCCGCCGTGGCTGCACTCCGCAAACGCACTTACTCGGCAACTGCTCAGGTTTTTACCATTGATGTCGTGCAATTTTCATACTTTGCTCAGTGTATGGAAATTTTAGCTCTTTGATTGTGGGTTATTTATCGTAGCTGTATTCAGTGCTTATCAGTTATCCATTGGCCGTAAGCCGTTAATAAAATGTTGGATGGATGTATGTAACAATTCAGTAGAGTTGTTTGTGGTCGCATCCATGGAAGATGGTGAGGTAATTCTTCTATAATATTTGAAACCGAAATAACGTTGATTTTAAGGGCTGTGTCATGCTTACGACTGAAAGTGCTATGCTATGATGGTTGGGTTTTAGTGAAAACAAGCCACGTTGGTTAATGCATTTTAATATGAATGCGATGATGCGATTTGTGGTTTGGTGTCATTGTTTTATGAGAGCGAAGGGAAAAAAACATGAATTACACAATTAGCGACGAGTATTGATTGTAGTCAACGAGCACTGGCACATCATCGTATAACGCCACAACGGGAGCAGCAGCTTCCAATCAAACAGCGTCGCCATCCACTGCTGACACCGCAACCCCGCCTCGCCCAAATAATGCAGATCGTTAGTACAGAAAACGGTGACATTATTGAAGTATTAGACAATCCTATAGAAACTAGGATACGTTTTGGTGAAGCTCAAGACACGGATTACTGAATGTATTGCCGTACCCCAGATTTAGTGAGTAAAAAAGATTATAACTATTTTTTTGATCAAAACTTATACTGGGTTCATATTATGTACGTACGTACATGCTTATCATAAAAAAACTTTAGGTTTTTCTTTTGTTTTGATTCTAATTTTAGAGTCTGATGTTAGATAGGTTTTCTAGTAACTTAGTGTGTTATAATTTTTCAGGTGAAGCAAATGTGGACGAACTAGACGTCGGTGCATTCGAAGTTGTGCAGCCGCAGCAGCAGAACGACGACGAAGAGTCTGACATCCTGGTCGAAACGCTGCTCAGACAAGCCGCCCATTTCGAAGATCAAGTTGGTTGTGTTTTTTACTATCGCTCTTTCGCAAAAAAGTCAAATTTTCTCTAGCAAAGGCAGTAACTTATAGGCGTAATGTAATGAGTTCAAGGATAGTTATTGTTGGCCAATTCAACTGATATATAGGCTATTTGTTTTCTTCGAATAAAATGAAGCACTTTCTCGTCTGGCAATAGTCTAGTGTTAGAGGTCCTAAGATCGAAACCTGGTAGGTGGTACAGCATCTGACGCATTGTATTAAAATATGGTATGTTTTTCAGGATGATGATGACGACGACGATGACAGCACGCAGTACAGCACCGCCGATGAGGGAGAGCTCGTCGAGTCTGGTTAGTTTTTATGTAACAAAGTTCATCATCGACTGATTATGGACATTCATCTGCTAATTTACTTAACAACAATGTTTTTAGGTGAATCTGACGATGATTTCGATGCCCCGGAGCGTTTGCCGGATGTGCTGATGGAAGAAGAAGTGGACAGACAACAGGAGGCTCGAGCCGCTGGTGCGCAGGTGGCAGAAATCATGGCTAATCAACGTTGGTAACGTAAAATTATCGTAAATAAGATTAATAAATTATTTTTATTTCTTTTTTTAATCGGCTTAAAATAGCCCGAGTTTACTGGTCACGAAAACCTGAAAATATAGTCATTTATTTCAAGAGCAGTTTTTTATAGAAGAAGACATGAAAAAAATGGAGAAAACTCAAACACTGCTCATAGAAAATGGGCTTCACACGTTTATATGTCTTTGTGTTCAATAAATCAGAGCAGAATACATAATAACTATAAATGTATTGTATGGATAGTTAATTACAGAAGGCGGTGGTGGAGCAATGCGTCATGCACGTGATGTGATGCGTCAAATAGTGCCGTTCATGTCGTCGTTGTTCCCGACGTCAGCATCGTCGAGCAGCACCCGAGTGAGACCCAGGGATGAACGGTTGGTTGTTGTTGGTGGCAGAACAAAAGACAACTCCTTCATATGTGTAGATAACAGTTTCATGATAATTATTATTATTTAAAATCAGTTTTACTCCTGTTTGCGGGGCTATGTATTTTGCCAAACTGTCCGGGATAGGCTGTTGTAATAAAGTAAGAAATATATCAACAGAAGTTGATGACAGTACACAAAGTAGTCAGCCCAGTCCAATGGAATTTTTAATGAGGATAGTTTTATCAATGTCACAAAACATAATGACTGATTGTTTACAGCGTTCCGCCACGTCTGTTCGAGCCGAACAATATTAACTATTGGATGGCGATCAGTGCATACGCATCTGCTGCCAGTAATGTTAGACTTTTATAATTTTATTACCTCGACGCTCGACCCCAACTTTGCATATTCTAATGCGAAAAGATCAATTAATTTTGCTTTATCTCTTGATAGTTAGTATGTTGGTTGCTCCGATGTTTTATTTGATGAACTAAATTGAACGAAAATTTGCTTTAGCACGGCCAGTCAGCGAGTGCGAGCACGCTGATCAATTCGATCGTGCTGTTATGGCAGTCGTGTGCCTACACGATTCGATGTCTCGTTGTCGTCAACAAATTCGAGGCCAAGCCGCTGTTTGGCGCGCATAATGTCAGACAGGTGAGGTGATGATCTGAATTTTCAAGTATTCATGATTAAGATAACATAACTTGTTGTATTCTAGTGTCATAGAAGCTGTATACGAAAGCCTCTTATTTTATCAAAACGAGTAGTCTGTTGGCTGTTGCATCAGAACATGAATATGGCAAATGATCGACGAAATCGTAAATCTAAGAATAAATACAAACAAAGAAGCACAAGATAGATAAAAAATGTTTTTTCGCCGATTCTGAGGTAGTCACTTGCAGTCTGATTGTCTCTATGCGGTGTGTCGTGTGGCATCAGCCGCCTCTTGCCTGCTTCGCACGTCTCGGATTCGTTGGTTGAACGCCCGTTTGATGTCGGTGGTACTGCGCCCCACCGATCAGTGTCCGGCCGTGGTTGATCTGGACATGTGGACGTGGATGGTTGGTTCATTAATCACTTGTAATTTGTGTACCATAACTCTTCAGATCTTGTTTTTTTTTGAATTTCGGTCATTTCAATCCTGAAATAAAGTTTTCGGTTCATCAAGCATTTATGATTTCATTAACTATTCAGAGTCAGACGTTTCTTGTGATGACGAGTTTCTTGTATGAAGAATGATGAATTTCTTGAATGGTGGTTGTGTCTTCAAGTTGTGGCATGATTGCAGGTGTGTGCCACGTACTGCACGAGCACGAACACGCTCAACAGCAGTGCCTCAGGTCACGTGCTCTCTCTAAACGGGCAAACTGAAGCCCATCTGCTCAGACTCTCGCTCACGGCACTCATGTTCCAGGTGATCGTCGGGTATTCACCCAAGAAACATGAGTTGGCGACGATTTTTTATGTGGTAAATCAATACAAAAAATGTTTACCGAGGTAACTTTTTTTCAATCTCTGATTGCAGGGTAGTGGCTATCACTGTCAGATTTCAATGTTAATAAGGAGATAGATTAGCGTTGCATCTGCATCACATCACAGTTCCATCCGAGTATTTTCAGTATTGTGTTTTTGTAATACTCCGGTTAATCAAGTTTCGACTAACAGTTTTCCTACGATATACCAGGAACAGGAAGAGCAAACTTATATTTAAGATCTGCGACGGAAACGGCGCCACCGTCAAGCAGCAGTACTTCAATCAGTTCTCGACGTGCCGAGTTGTTGAGATGTGTGTCCACGGCCTGTACGTGTGCCACTTGTGAATGTGCCATTCGCCAGGCGTGTGTCGATGCCGCCCTTGACCACCTACGATCAGCGGCTCTCTTCTGGCATGCTGTCACCAATGTGCCACCACCGGAGTCGTTGAAAGGTACTATTTATTATTGTTGTCTTGTTGTTGTTGTTGTTTCTGTTGTTTGTGTTCTATCTGCTTTTTTATTCAGTTATTGTTCATTTGCAGATCCGAGTATCGACGAACTGCCTTCCATATGCCGTTATCTGGGTCTGCCCACCCAGTCAGATGCGCTTCTCGATCTACTGTTCGGGTATGAATCGGTGGATCTGATGCGTCGGTTAGTCATAACTCATTATTATAATTTGGTGCCACTATACCCTTCATCATCGGTTGAACAGTGGATTAGTTCAAGCAATCAAATGATCATAGTGAAAGAGAAACCTTTTTGGATGACACGATGTTTTTCATGCATTTCTTGTAACAATTATGATCATAGTCAACGATTTTCTGGTGTCGATTATTTTTTTTTGATTGTTCTTTTCATGATGAATCGACTAGATATTAACTAGTAGCGTGTTAGTTTAGATGGAGGAAAGAAAAATATGATGTAACAAAAAAATTTGTTCAGTTGGTCGGAACACCGTCGCGTGCGTCAACTGTACTCGGCGGCGTCATCAGGTGCCAGTGGTGGGTCGGCCGTCGTTCATCCAGCCCCCATCATACGACAACCATTGCAACCGAACACACTCATCGATTTGCCCAAAAACTTCCATGAACTGATCAACAAAGCTGTGACTTTCAGGTATCAGTTTGATGTTTACATCATTGCTGAAACCACTCTTTCTCTACCATTTTAAATGGTACATCGGGTTCGAATCCTACCAGGATACCGTGGGTTCGAATCCTACCAGGATACTTGAAATTTTTCAGTTTCTTGGTAGGATTAGAATTCGTTTACTAATTGAACTGTTTCGTAGATGGTACCATACTGTAGTTCAATTTCTGTAGCACTAATGACTCGTTAGCCAATAAGTTTGCTTCGAACTTAGAAACGAAACTAGGGATATTAACTGTTTAAGATGTTTGAAAGTATATTCATAAGTTATTTAATTCCTGTTTTCAGTTGTCCGATGCTCAACTCAGACGACGGTACGCGTGCTCCGACCCTGTGTTTGTTGTGTGGTGCCATGCTCTGTTCGCAGTCATACTGCTGTCAACGGACTATTACCGTACCAAAACCGCCTCGTTCGTTGGCATCAGCTTGTTTTCATAAAGCTTCCTGTCAAGAATTAGGCATTCGAATCATATTTTGTATAGCGGATCGATACATTTTTTATTTCAATCATCCTTTATAGAAAGCCGTCACAAACGAATAGAACATCCATTAGAATTAAAAGATATGGTGATCTGACCGCTAAGTGTTCAATTGTTTTGACTTTGAACGTGTAATAGTAAACTTTACCATAAAGAAAAACTGTTTTCGCAATAATAAAATGATGATTTGCAGCGAATCAATCGAGTTCAGCCACCAAACAGCAGCAGATCGGTGCCTGCAACTGGCACATGCGTCATTGTGCCGCACCAACCGCTGCCATGTTCCTCCGGTTCGCTCAAAGTTGTTATCATTGATTATTGAATATCATTCCGATATTATAATTTCAAATGTACCCGAAGTTAATTGGGGTTTCTTGTCGTGCAGCTTGATAAAGATTTTCAATGTTAAATTTGTGTGCAGAATCCGAGACAGCCAGATCCTGCTGCTGACGAGCAAGTACCGCGGGTGTTTCCTGCCGGCACCGTACGTGGATGAGTATGGAGAGACGGATCAGGGATTCAGGTTTGTTGCCTCATAATTGCATGATGGTGATCACAATGTGCCTTTTGATCATGTATTTGTGTAATCACCGATTATACATTCCATCCGTTCTGACGCCCATTTTTTATCTGACCGACTATTCGAACTGTTAAGGCTGAGCTGAGTTAGTTACTAACCAAACTGTTAAGGTGAGAGTTACTAATTAAATTTGTGGTGCAACAGTAACAAGTTGCCTTTGTAGACGCGGCAACCCGCTTTCGCTGAACGAGGAGTTGTACGCCAAACTGCAGTCGCTGTGGCTGCAGCACGGTGTCGGTGAGCGAGTCATCGGCCAGTACGAGATCAACCCGCAGAATGCGCAGATTGAGTGGCAGCATTTGTAGTTGGGCGTAGCTCTGAGCGTAGACCGGTTCTGGTCAAACGTGGACATTCAAAATTAGGATACTATTGTAAGCAAATTCCGCAGAGATTATGGTGAGTGGCTGTTTCTTATACGCAGTCGTTTCGCTTTTCGGAATCGCACATGTTTTCGATTCTATCTTGAAAAAATATTGGAATACTAATTTATAATTATCCTATGTGGAGAAATTCGTTTGGCTTATTTTGAGGTGTAGTTTCTAGGCTTATTTTCCTGAGTATGTTATTAGGAAAACGATAGTCAATGATAGTTCAGTTCAACCCATTGACTTAACAACATTTCATGTGCCTGAACTGCATCTCTATAATTGCATGTCGTTTTCCGCTGTCAATTATAAATATCAAGGCTGTTTCTTTTAATTTGTTGTTTGAGAGATTTTATAATGATGGATCGAAAAATATATATGTTACTTTTCATTTTTCAAAATTGCAGTTTTCATGAATTTTGTTCTTTTTTATGTTATTAAACCATGTTCATTGTGAACCGAGTGAGTGTCTCTGAATTCAGTGGCAACCAATGGTATATTTTCTTATTATTGCTATTCAACCAACAAATTCTTATTGACTGAAATACCCAATTGAAATATTTTACAGATTCTTTATTTCCCTTTGTGCTTGCTGAAAATATTTTTTTCACATGCTTTCCGTCAGAAATTTTTTAAGAGACAGGCATACCACGACGTATTTTTTGGTTGGCGTTTATTCTTCCAACTATACCTTTCCGATTTGTATATCAATAACACGTTTAATCAATTGGGCATATTATCATCAACCACATTTTCCCAGTTTTTCATCAATACTTGTTTCTAGCATTGCGGTCTGGTACTTTCCTTATTCGTGGGAAAGTATGAGAACTAATGTTGGTTGTATATTTTCAAATATGCCTTGACTTAGTATAGGTCAAGTCGTGCTCTTACTCTGGTAAATTTTTCTCCTTGCTACTGCTTATATCCGCCTAACTTTTATTATTTATAAAGCCTCTTTTGCTCCATTGTTTGATAGAAATAGTGACTTGATGGCATTACGTTTATTGTGAATATATGTTTGTCCAATTTATTATAAGAGTTGTATTTTAGTTCAGATTACTAATTACTCTTTCACAGGTCTAACCCTCTGGCTCTGAAACAGGCGGTATTTGTATGCTTGCTTTTTTCAATATTGGTCAGCCATAAATCAGATAAATGCTATTTTTATCTTGGAACAGTGAACTGTACATTGTGAACAGATGACAAACTATTCATTGATTTACTAATGAAATTTTTATCAATCTCCCATAGGCTATATTGTGTGTTCGCAGAAGCACTATGCTATAATAAAATGCTGAGCACGTTGATGACGGATGGGATGGTTCTTTGATCAGAAACATTTATTTAGAACGGAATGAATACAAAAACATGCAAACTAAAATTATTCTTGTCCAATATAATGATCTTCAAAAGTACTTTCCCGGAACTGTAATATTACAAAAAAATTACAAAAGAGACGCGTACATTGAACATTGAATAAAAGACAACTAACAAGAAATTTTAAACGAAATGAGTTTTCGTCAACCCTTGTCAATCACGAATGAAGTCAAGTCAATTATTTTTTGGTTCTTGAACACCTTGTTTACAACCTCTTGACTGGTGGTGGTAAATATGCTTATGCAATAAGTAATTTGAGGGTTGTGTACATCTTCCATGCGTTTGCAGCTAATTTGCATGCACTCGCGCAAAATGCTCATAAGCCATTCATTGTGGTCCGTCATGTTAGTCGTTGACCTTAATGAACACGCATGTATTGGAGAAGAAAATCAGTCAAAGTGTTAGTAAACTGATAATAAAGTTGGTAGCTAGAAGTAAAAAAACGTGGGTCTTGTTACTTGAGATCCAACGGACATCACATTTCATGCCAGTGGTAATCAACATGTATGACCTACCGAAGTCATATTCAATTAGGTACTTGCAAACGTTGTACAACGAACTATCAGCTAAATATAAATAAATTATAAACATTCTACTTACTATACTTAATACTCAATATGTGTTTTATTATACATTAATAAACTTAACCCAAACATCTGTATTCTCCATCACAACAGTGGCACAAGATGAGCAGCACCCAATTAATGGCCGAGTCAGTCCAGTTATGCCCCAACCAGTTTGGTGGTATATAGCGCCCAATTGCAATCAGTGCCCCCATAGTAAACCATATAGACCCCCAACACCCGTTGTCCAGATACCAAAACCTTAATCAGATTGTACGCCATTCATGTATTATTGGGCTAGTTGCATGTAAACTGGTAGATGAACTGATTTATGTCCAAGTCCGATGTGCCCTACTCCTGCCTGATTAGCTAGAAACCATTATGTATGTAGTAGTTGCTGTTGTTGTTGTGGCACAGCGTACCAAGTTGAGATGCAAAACTTGTGCTCCCTTTTTTGTTGAAACAAAGATGGAAATGGAATCAACTGTGAAAACTACTGATAATTCTCGTTTATACTTGGAAAAATCCCTGGTTCTTTGGAGGACATGGTCAAAAGTAGGCTGTATCTCAAAGTACATAACAACTATTTAGAGGCAAATTAACCTGCCCACTGAAATCTAGTAATACTTTCATATAAAGTTCCCCAAGACGATGAAAACTTTTCACTACAACTCTCATGTGCATGTCCATGTTTGGTTCCACCAAATCGTCAGACTCAAGCCGAGGCTCAAGTCGTCATGAAAAGCACCCGTGGGATTGACAGCTGGGAGCTGAAGGACTGATATCGAGTTGGAGATTGAACGGCTAGATATCATGGAATTTGTCACAGATTGATCCATAGATCTACATGTTTCACTGACCAAATTATACGTGTACGTTTGATGAAGAGGTTTGTTTACTGGCTTTGCTCCCTATCACTGAACACCAAAAAGGCAGGCGTTCAAATTCTACTTTGAACGTTCAAATTCCTTAACTATGTTTGTATCTCAATATGGTGAGTTAAGTGTAACCATACCATCTCTTCAATTTATAGAAACAGTAGTACCCAAACCTGAACGTAGATTTTGAATTGAATGGTCGATAAGGGTTTCTTTCATGTATGTAGATTTACATAATTTTACAATGTAATCTCATTATCGGTTTTACCCACTCTATACTATAGTCTACGCTCAATACTCTGGTGCCAGAGATATAAACGTGCCCGTAAAGAACCAGCCGGAGGAATGCAGGGCACGCTTTTCGGTTCCATAACCATTCGGGCAGTAAATGAATCAACACGGATATCCACTGGAAAGGAATCATGTGCCATTAGAAAGCCTTTTTTATGTTACCCTTCTATTTTATCAGGTTTTTGTTGTTAATTTCGTCGTAATCCTTGTTGATGTTGTTGTTGTTGTTGTTGTTGTTGTTGTTGTTGTTGTTGTTGTTGTTATTGTTGTTGTTTTTGTTGATGTGGTTGTTGTTGTTGTTGTTGTTTTTGTTGTTGTTGTTGTTGTTGTTGTTGTTATGCATGAGGGGGACATGTAATGGTTATCGCGCCTATTTCCTAGCCCACACGTTCAAACGACTACCAAGCATGATATCGTTAATAGCAAAGATGGTATAAAAAATGAGAGAAAGGTATTCAAACAAAGGAATCTGATTAGCAAAACTATGAAGTTTATTGCATTTTCAGTTACATTTCTCACCAACAAAGGGAATTCCCCTCTCTTTATTCCATCCGCCACCGGCTCGATGTATGACACCCAATGATTTCGGCTAATTTGTCGATAACACATTTGTCATTGATTCGATTATCTCTCTGATGATCTGACGAATCCAATTTATCACGATCTCAATGGTTCTGGTGCCGGCCTCTGAATACTGAATTTCGGATTCAGAGACTGCCATGTTATGACATGACGATGAACGAATTATTGCCGAATCGGTCGTTATTCCAATCAGTCGGATCTCGGATCCAAATCGGTTTCGATTCTTCAACTTGGACTCACTTCAACAAAGATTATTGCAACTATTATGATCATCTCTGTTTGGACCTCAGTACTAAGAACAAAAAATAATCAAATGCTTATCTGACAATCTCTATGGTAATATGTCTACTTGGTTACAGTATCCCACTTTTTGTCGGTTAATTACATTTTCGCAGCAATTACAAATCTGACTCATAGAATCTTAGAGCTCTCTCTCTCTTTGTTTGCTTAACACCGATAGCACCCCATTAAATCCTCTCATTAATTTCCCGGTCATGCTTCCCGAATTTTTTCATGCCACTAAACCTTGCGCGTGCGACGTGTTTTTCCAACGATACCCCAATGTGTGTACCTTATGGTTGTTTCGATTTGCCACCAGGTTTTTTGGTTTTTGGCGCCAATTTCGCATCCGTTTTTTGCCGGTTGATTTCTATCATCCCTGTTTTCACGCATTTGAGCCGATTTGCGCGCTTTTTATGTGTGGCATACAACCATAGCGGACGACCTATAATCTTCAAAGTGAGGGTCATTTTTATAGAGGGTGCTGGTGATTAGCAGCTTTTTTAAAGCCATTTTACCTAACTATAAGGAACGAATTCTACTTCTTTTAACTGCCATAAAGGGGTGAGTTCCATTTTTTTCTCCTCGTCCGCTAGTGATGTGTGGCATTCAATATAAATAATTAATGTGTAATCGGCCGAGCGATGATAAAATGACTGATGCGCCTTTTTGATGGCATAAAGACCCCAGATTTACTAGAAATCGGATGTGTTTGTTCATATTTGATTCTTTAATTGTAAACGCCGTAAACATTTAGTTTATGATTCTATCTGTGTACCCATTTTACTGCTCTTTGTATTACTTAATTAGTCAATGGTGCTTTAATCACAAGTGCTGAAGCCTGTTTATGCCGTAGTGTTTGTAGTAAAAGCCAACTGACAGAGTGAGTGAGTGAAGTAAAAAATGAGTGGGTGACTGAGTGATTTAATTAGTGAGTGAGTGAAGTAAATGAGTGAGTGAAAAGTGAGTTAATGAGTGAGTGAGTCACTAAGTGAGTGAGTGAGTTAATGAATGAGTGAGTGAGAGAGTGAGTGATTGTGTTTGCTACACCAACACCACCACCACGTACTATATGTATGAAAATCGCTGATTTTCGCGCCATATAAAACTCTCATTTTATGAAGTAACCTGGCTGTCGTTCGATCTCCAAATATCAGTTTAGGTTTCATAAATTCTATGAATTTAGTTGGAAATATTCAAACCAGAAGAAGAAGCGATGTTTTTTGTGCATTCGTGCCATAGGTAGGGGAACTATAGATAAATGTTGGGGTAACGACAGCCACCCACAGTGCAGTTGTTATGTTTTCATTCACGTTTCTGAGGGGGCTGTATTATATAAAAGTATCTTCCATATTACATCCTAATGGGCAATAGCCGCAGCTGGGGTAGGGGAGCAGTCGATCGCTTTGCTCTCTCCATTGAGACAATAGATGAAATATTTATTTTTGCTCAAACTTGCTTTAAAAATTCAAAAATGAATGAATGGATAGTAGTGAGTGAATGAGAGGATTATTTCAAGATCGTCGAAATCTAAATGACGTAGTAATGACATGATCATACCTTGTTATATTACTATGATCACAAATCCTGTTACGTGATTGTAGTTACAATAATTAAAATACATAACGCAACTGTTGAACTATTCCAAGTATGGTAGGCATTGGTATCAAATGAGAATTCCATTTTCCCTCTTCTTCTTGTCCACTAGTGCCGTGATGTGTACCTTATGTTCGGTTTGCCAGCAGGTTTTTCGCTTTTCCCGCTGATTTGGCATCCTGTTTTTTTTCGCCGGTTGATTTCCATATGTTTTCACGCATTTGAGCCGATTTGCGCGCCTTTTTATGTGTGGCATGTACAGGCGGACGAGCCAAACCTTCAAAAGAAGGGCAATTTTCCTGAAAGAGGGGAAGTTAGCAGCTTTCAAAGCCATTTTACATAAACTAGAACAATTTTTACTTCTTGTGAGTGCCGAAAAGAGAGGAATTTTGCTATTTTGTTCTTCCCTCATCCACTAGTGATGTGTGGCATTCAATATAAATAATTAATGTGTAATCGGCCGAGCGATGATAAAATGACTGATGCCCCTTTTTGATGGCATAAAGACCCCGGATTTACAATAAATCGAATGTGTTTGTTCATATCTAATTCTTTAATTAGAAACGCTGCGCACACTTAGTTCATAATTTTATCTTTGTATCCGTTTTACTACTCATTGTCAGAATAAAGTAGTGGATGGTGCCTTGAAAACATCAATGCTGGAGCCTGTTTATGCCGTAGTATTTTTGTAGTAAAAGTCAACTGACAGAAGGAGTGAGTGAGTGAGGTAAGTAAATGAGTGAGTGATTGAGTGAGTTATAGAGTGAGTGAGTTAGTGAGTGAGTGAGTGAGATAGTGGTTAAGTTAGTGACTTTGTTTGCTACACCATCATACCACGTTTGATGTATGAGAGTAGCTGATTACTCGCCGTATGAAACTATGCGTACTCACATTTTATTGTAAAAAAACCCTGGCTGTCGTTCGATCTCCAAACATCAGTTCAGGTTTCATCAATTCTATGAATTCAGTTGGGACTATTCCAACCAGGGAAGAAATGATAATTTTTTGTGCATTCGTGCCAGAGGCAGGAGAGCTATAGGCAAATCTTGGGGTAACGACAGCCACCCACAATGCTGTTGTTATGTTTTCATTCACGTTTCTGAGTGGGCTGTATTATATAAAAGTGTCTTCCATATTACAACATATTGGGCGTTAGCCGCAGCTGGGGTAGGGGAGCAGTCGATCGCTTCGCTCTCTCCATCTAACAATAAATATATAATTTATTTTTGCTGAAAATTTCTTTGCAAATTCAAAAATGAATGAATGTACAGTAGTGTGTGTGTGAGAGAATTGTTTCAGGATCTTCGTAATCTACATGACGTAGTAATGACATGATCCTACCTTGTTATATTACTATGATTACCGCAATTCAGTTACATGATTGTAGTTACAATAATTATAGTACATTATGTACGTATGTGTGTACAAACTGTCAGTCGGAATCAGTTTCAACTGTAAAACTATTTCAAGTATGGCAGGCATTATAGTATCAATCTGTCATGCTGATTTGGTTAATACTTACACATGTGGTGGTTCATTTGCAGTAAGTATCGAACAGAATGTTCAACTCCACTGGGTGCGGTATATTTTATACATGCGGTTATGTACAAGTTTTAGTTATGACGATTATGTCATTTTATTCAGCCAAGTTTCATCTCAGCAAGAGCTACACATTTTGCGATTGAAGTCTGAGAATTTTAATTTCATTGTGTAATTTAAAAGAAAACTGACTACATACATGTCCCGTTTCTTTATCAATGTATCTACACAAAGGTAAGTGCCGTATTTACCAGAATTCGCTTGTTCCTGAAGTTGCCCGATATATCTGATGTCACCGCCTGAAGTCATCCCGAAACGCAATAATGCGATAGAATGTAATCCCTTTATGTGTTCGTATAGTACTATCATCGTACATATAGTAGTACTGTGTAGGCGAACACCCTTGCTAACCTCATTATACCATTGAGTCTGTGGATGTCATCTTTGTCAGATGATTCAGAGTCCTGACTAACCAGGAAGCTATATACATTTTTATCCGCATATATAACAAATATTTTAATAGTCTTGATTTCGCCCTTCGTGGCCCAAACACTGACACCACACTAAAGTATGTAAATGAGTTCAAGCATGCTTCAACTTCAGTAATTGCATGATACAATGACTAGTGATAACTGGTTTGTTTTGGACATTCCAAAATGGTTCCTTCTCAGCCAACTCCCTTGTGTAACCATAAGTTGTTGTACCCCAGGTTGAAGTAGAGTATTTCTAAAAAAATTCTCGTTTAAACCATTTTCTCTACGGTGCTCATAAACATTTATGTATGATAGCATGCACACTTCATGCAACATTATCATAGGGTCTCTGGCATACAGTATACATAATCGTCCGTTATGCTCGTAATTATACAATTACAAATGTGTGCCGTAATTTGACTGATGATGCAACAGTTGAATACGAAATGGCCTGAATTACTAAACCCACCCTTGAATGTATGTCCTTTCATACTAATGAGCACATAATTGTTTGGTCAGTCTGTTGCTATTGACCGCAAGTTTGATTAATCGTTGTGGTACATTTGAATGCATGCGCCTTTGTTCATGCCCTTGATCAGTCGCTTAAGAAATCCATTGTTTTCATCCGCTTAAATAGTAATATTTTACACGAAATCATGATTAGAACTCATCAGTTTTAAAATGAAATCCACACTACAATTAGGCAAATACTACGCTCGTATCATAAGTTGTCATAGCTAATCATAATCAGCGTAGTTATGACGAGTCGGTCCATTTGTATCTGAAATGACTGATTAACGGGCGTCTGGCGTCACCCCAATCGAATCCCATTCATTATCATGTCTGATTCTCAGTTTTTAGCTCGTTCAATATTTCTTGCCACAATTTTTTAAAACATTCGATTTAATTGGTTCAATAATAACCTGCAGCTGTGTGAATTCCAACGTTTTTTAGGAGTACTATATATAAAATATTGGCTAACAGTAAAAACTCCTCTAACGATTTCCATAAACGGGCGCCAGATATACACGGCATCAGAATCCGTATTAATGTAGTGAACGTTTCATCATCATAATAAATATCCTGAATGGCAACGATCACGTGTCCTGGCACCTGGATTCGCCCGTGATTCGGATGTTTCATGGTCGTAAGGGTACATGATATGTACCATGGAATCCGGGTCAGGCGTTTGTTCCATGTTCATCGGACGTACATACATAATCTCTCCGAGTGACGAGCGGACGAGAATGAAGTTACATACAGTATTTGACTGTTTCAAAGACGGGATTCTGTTCTTTTATGTTTAGGTGGATTAGACTATAAGCTACCACCTCTTCCAATAAACGTTTACTTTTATAATGATAAATATGATTCTCCACGCGTGTTCCGAGTCAATCGGTGTCCATTACGACAGAAATACTACATACTATGACAAAATCAATCTTCCTAAACTCATGTTCCAGCGATGAACTTGGTTTTCGATGCTTCCACATTGGACCAGAAACTCTGTCAGATTATATACATACACATACAGTATGTAGTATAGCAGGAACTGGGTCAGTCGTTGTTTCATGATGATCCGGTCATTTATTGGGTTTTATAGAGTACATTTGAGTGCTGTCGATGGAGTGAAATATCGTTGTTGTTTGGTGGTTCCGACATCGACACTAATGTACTGAAGGTTCCACTTCTTCGGTGTCCCCATTTGTTTTTGTTGTTCAGAATGCTAGCTTTCTGTAATTTCACAGTCAGTGACAATCATCTTTATCTCTGAACATGAAGATCGTGGGTTCAAATCCTACCAGGATACTTAAAAATGTTCAGTTTCTTGGCACATAAGACTAGAATTCATTTAATAATGAAGCTAATAAAAAAATTGGGAGTGAACATAAATAGGATACATATGTACGTACATAGGTCCACTGTAAATATACAGTTGGTTCTCGTTGAAAACCGTTCTACGATATTCCACTTGATCTGTACATCAAACTCCCATAAGTCAATAGTATTATTACGCATCCAAAACGCCATTCGGACAAAAGCAGCGTGCGATGGCAGGCGATGATCCATGGGAGCCCCGGTTTGGGGGGTTCCACTTGGGTTCCCCGGGGGCGTTCAAGGGTATACGAGAACGGAACACTCTGACATATCGTATTCTAGTACCACTGGTGGAAGAGACGGATGGGGGAAAGAGTGGAGTTTCCCACCCTTTTGTGATTTCAAATTTGTTTAAATCAAACTCAAAACTATTAATTTTTTTATTTAAGAAATTCCTCTCCCTTTGGTAAATTGACTTGTCCTCGTCCACCAGTGTGTAGTACTCCATGTTTCACTATGCCAAATGTACAATGATGGATTCACTAAGAGTCGGAATGTTTCTGTTTTTTAGCCCTGATACCCAATTTCATTTTTTCATGTTTGTATATCATTTCAAGTTACGTTCTGATAATAGAATGAGATCATGCAAAATGTTTTAGAACTCTGGTGTTTGGGATCTGGGTACTACATGTAAATACTTAAAGTCCCCAAGGCATCTTGGATTGGAACACCATGACCCTGAGTGACCCTAGTACCATGACATACTACTCGATGTTGTGACATGAAGTCATTCTGAATGCTGTTATTTTTTGGTTTCAAACAACCCATTTAAAGTTTTTTTTCCGTATTTTTGTAAAATATTCTTTTCGGTCACTTTGTTGGTTAATAACGTAATGAGAGTAGGGCAGCTTTTAGAACTTGGAGTCTGACCACCCCATGAACTTCAGGTCCCCAAGGCATCTTGGAATGGAACACCATGCCATGAGTGATCGTAGTACCATGACACACTACTGGATGTTATGACATGAAGTCATTCTGAACGCTGACTGACATTATCAATGGAACGCTTGGAACACTTGGCTCCATTTATAGAGAGAAAATGCTTTGTGTATTCAAATTTGGAATTCAAAGCTCGATTTTTTTTTCTTCTGTGTAAAAATGTTACTACGCATTGTATTCCTATCATTGAATCATTTTTTATTCATTTCCAAAACCTATATTTTAACGTGATAATGTTTCATGCTGTTTAATCATCAACTGCTAGATGGAACGAAGCTCAACTAAGACCGAAAAAAGCAATCATGCCAAGAACACCATGCAATTAGAGTTGTGTCATTTCACTTGTACCAGTTACCACCAGGTACTTGGGAGAGTTTTTTTGGCGTTACAGGTATTACATTATCTCTTTTTCATGTGAACACAACATTTTGCAACATATGTATGTACATAGATACATGTACGTACAGTATATCTTAGTCTTGCATGGGACTAAATTATAATTTCAAGAAGGTACATACATGTATTTTCCACACATGATCAACGACACATCGCTAAAGTTCATAATAGTTCAGATTTCATCATATGCATTAATCAGACTTCTCAGCCATCTTTGCTATCATACTCATGCTTCATCGATCCCTTCATTTTACGTCATTTATATCTGCACTAACGGTCCTCCCCAGCTCTGGTATAAATCCACTCGATCACATGATCTCTACTTTTATGCCAAACTTTATACGTTTCCGCCATACCATTACGACTTTCATCGTAAAACGTATCGGTTCGGAATGTATTGAATGGCGGATTAAGCCAGCTGTACAAGGCTCAACAAAACAACACTTTCAGAACAGAACTATTTTTATTCATTCACGTAATGTTCCACCCCAATTCCCTAAGAAAAAAATTTAAAGGTCGAAGAATTAGAGGAATGAAATGTTGTTCGACTTTCCTAGCCACCATTTACCGGATGGATGAATGGACTGGTTCCATACGAGTTCGGGAACTTGCGGCACGAAGCACTGCTTCCGATCAATCATTCCAAGTACTACTGGCGGGCGAAACAATCCTCCAAAGATGTTGGATTTTTTTCAAGGAGGAAGAATTCGGAGTTTTAAGGCCACTTTATCTATACTTCAGGGAACAAATTCAACTTTTTGGCTTGCCAAAGAGAGGGGGAATTTCTCGATTTCTTTGTTCGTCCGCTAGTGCTTCCTATCAGTCATTGTAAGTACCGTACACCGTAGTGACATGGCGTGAACGCACGCCAACAAGTCGTTAATACAGTCATTGTGGTCATACCAGTCACTTGTGGTCAGTCAGTCACTGTCAGTCAGTCAGTCAGTCAGTCAGTCAGTCAGTCAGTCAGTCAGTCAGTCATTTTTGGTGATTCATTTTGTGAGAGAGTCAGTCATTAAATCGAATACTTTCTAACAATGTTATTCCGATTGTCAGTCAGCAGGTGAGATTGACATCAGTGAGTTATGACTGAGTCAGTCAGTCAGTCGGTTTTTTTCAGTTACCACGTGGTCGGTTGTTCAATCCTGTCAATCTTTTACTCAGTACATCTGTCACTCATTTCACTAATAGTCTAAATTGCCGATTCATCACGTTTGTAATCTTCTTATATAGTCGCGTCTCACTTTCTAATTAGACGCATAAATTTGTTAGCAAGTTTTTTCGATTATCTCTCACTCTAGAGACTGATGATCCCCCTATTTATCGTTAGTCGTTCAGCGAAAAACGCCCGACGAGTCAGTCGTAAAGCGTAAGTGATTGAGCTGTCATGTACAGTCAAGGACGATCGTCATGATGAGTGACTGATGGCAGGGTGCAGAATTCATCATGAATCTTCACTTCACTGTTCATTCATTCATTCATTCATTCATTCATTTATTCATTCAATCACTCATTCATTCGATCATTCGTATATTCATTTCTTCATTCATTCATGCATTCATTCACTCATTCATTCATTTATTCATTGATTCATTCATTCATTCATTCATTCATTCATTCATTCATTCATTCATTCATTCATTCATTCATTCGGTCATTAGATTAATCATTCATTTGTTCGCCATTGTTTATAATATGTTAGAAAAATATGGAATACAATGCGGCATTTTGAGTTTTCATGCTTCATTGAAAAAAATAGTTTTTTTTAGATTACTGTACATATAAGTGCATATATTCTACAATTTACAAATGTGATAACTGGCTTATAAATCAAAAGGGTATGATATTCTACAAATCTGATGCAAAGCTGATACATTGAGATCATTAATTGAATCGCAAAGCTTATGAATTCGAACTTTAGTTCTGTCAAGGACAATAACATAATAACACATCATCCCATCTATCAATGAGTCAAACTTTCACTCATATATTCCCATCCCATTCGAACCAAAAGCTTCAACGCAATTCAGACCCATAACCGAATAAATGAACGGTCAATCGAACAAATCAGTCAAGGCCGATAATAGTCGTGCTGAGATTTGGACAAATCGTTCATATTGGGACGTGAGAAACACCTTGTCGTCGTGATTTGCTTTATGGAGCGTAAAAGGGTGATATTTGAAACTGTGCGGTTTTGAAAAATTATTGACCTGAAATTCGGATTTTTTCATAATTTCAAATAATTTTTTTAATGTCGAAAGAACGAACAAAATTTTTATGGTCTGATAATTTTTGAACTATGCAAGATTTCGATGCAGTTAATTGAGAAATTGTTTTTGTCCGCCATGGTTGTCAAGTATTCTACTTGCGGTTGTTGAGAGTTCAAATGTCAATAACTCGTAAACGAATTTCCGATTTAACAAAGACTATATTAAAAATTTAGCATAACCCCTTTCCATCCACGTAAGGCGTAGGACGTTGATTTCATATTTGCTAATCCCACCGATAGAGTTTGTGAATATTTTCTTTATTTCGTCGTCGTATTTGGAATAATGACTAACATTCACATCCTACGCACCGACAAAGATTACTAAGATGTGGGAATCCGATTGTGTAATTGTCGTAATATCGACGTTTCTTTCAGTTCACTCCTATAATTACTGTGAGTTTACCTCAAACTACAGAATTTGGAAACTCGATTTTTTCAAGCTATTAGGGGTACGCATTTGCGATTAAAAAATCGATACTAAATAGTTTGTTAATATTTTCTAGTCGTATAAGGAATAATGCTTACGATTCACAACGATATCGATTACTACAGGATGTGAGAATCCGATTGTGTAATAGTCGTATTATCAACATTTCTTTCAAACTCCAGACTTTTTTCTCAAACTGTAAATAATGAAAAAAAAACTCAATTGCGGACTGCAAGCAGCTCGTTTACTCCTTTGCCGTTAGAATCTATACGAGTCAATTATTTTTTTAATCGTAAATCTAATGCGTGTGACTAATTTGTGCGTTCCATCAGAACAGAACAAAACACCGAACGCTTCGCAAAAATTGCTTATTGAAATGACTTAAAATGAGTGATACTACATGTAATTGCGGTAATGTTGTACATGAATACACGTTCACGACTATTAGCACATGCATTTCAAATTAGTTATGCTCATGAATAAATGGTGTCATCATTAAGCATCTGTAATTGTGGTATGCAGTATTGATAAAGGCATAACATTGAAGCATGAGTCAAACAAGCGTTTATCATGTTATATATTTACATCATTCGATTCATCATCAATACGTA
>OZ038447.1:19704239-19739239 GCA_964036265.1 Daptonema setosum | reverse complement strand
TAGACTATTTTGGTGTACTATTTTACTATTGTTGTAGTACTTCTGGTATGCTATTACTAATATATTTTGACTGACTACAATAATGTAGTACT
The DNA here is from genome assembly GCA_964036265.1 of Daptonema setosum. Lineage (NCBI taxonomy): Eukaryota > Metazoa > Nematoda > Chromadorea > Monhysterida > Xyalidae > Daptonema > Daptonema setosum. The sequence goes on along the minus strand of OZ038447.1, from coordinate 19,739,147 downwards.
GCTTATGCGACCTTATGCCCAGGTCTGATTATGCCTGTTTAATACACGTTTGAATCGTTTCCGTGTAGCAAAAAGTGGGGGTCACAATATAAGCAATCTTGATAATCAGAATTTTGCAATTCCCTTTATCTAAAAGCGAACACAGATTGCATTTCTCAGCCTTTCTCACACCGAATCATAATTGCTACAAAAGAAACTAAAAGCGAAACAGTAAATCAGAAGAATCCACGCGTCAAATTTTATCTGTTGTCGGAAATTTATGTTTCACCGTACTATGTTAGAAAGTTTCACAATAAATTTTATTAATACAATCTGCAAATGACATTGATACATGTCATAGAATCTTCATGTAAATGACACCTGGCATGCAGATTCATAATCAGTAATCAGAGATCTATTATCAGATGTCATGGACCTGATCCTAATCAGTCATCTTATCTAACTGATTGTCGTGGACCATGTGGAGCGTGAAACACACCTATGATCTTGGATCTTCGATTTTTCACTCAAAAAACACCAGCTCTTTACATCGAAATTACATTGAACTGAATTTACATTACATTTACTGAATGTACTTGATTGTAAATCTTTTCAAGAATAAACAGTCATAAGTTTTTTTTACCATTGTATTGTTTGTTAAGTATGGCTTGGATTTCGTTACGCTTATCTTCTAATAATAGCATCGTACGAAGCGTGTCCAAAAGTTTTTCCCATGCCAATTTCTGACTTTCCAGTTGGTGTTTCGAATGCGTGTGATGCTTCAACCACTTGCACGTGCACCTGATACTTGATTATCTTGTTGTCCTTCCACCGGTTGACTGGAGGTCTGAACTTGATGGATTACTATACCACTAAACCAAACAATACATTTCTCAAACGAAGGTGTTTTCGCCGGCCGACCGGTTCTGGTTGGAAGAATCAGTTGAACTGACGTTGGGTCTGAAGTGCTGTGCTGCTGATTCACCCGTTTTCTGTACCGCTTAAAAAGACGAGTAGACCAAAGTTGTTATATACCTCATTACTTGCTCCATGTTATTGTTAGACCGGACAGTTTTTTATGAACTGCATTTTTACATATTTGTATTTGTATACACTGTACATAATAACATAATGTACACATATTTTGCGGCCATTCGGTTTCAGGTACCGATGAAACAATAACACGATAATTACATCATGCTTAGGTTAAGTCTCAGTCTGTCGGAAGTTGGCTGTGATCACAAATAGACCCCTCGCCCATTGTTACACCCTCCAAGTCAAGAGTTGATTCATCATTCCATCATCATAACCGACCGTAACGTAACAAAGCACAGCCACTCAAAGTCAACATCAATTGGCCTGTTATGCGGTCAGTAATAATGCGGTGGATGATTGAATTATGTGAAGAAGGAAAGACCTTTATTTAACAACTGAATAATCTGTTTAACGTCTGAAAACATATTATATGGCTATGTAAGTCTACCAAGCAACGGAATTGCTTCTGATCACCCCGATACTTCCCTCCCTGCATGACATTCCAAATCGCTGAAAAAGCGGGAAACAGGAACGAACTGACAGGTTTGCAGCCGTTTCACCTAAACATAAGGATTCATCCCACTCATCGAAGCCACAAACAGAGAAATTCCTCTGATTCTCTATCATTCCTGCCCGCTATCGAGTCCACTACTGAAAATCACTGGCGGACGAGCCAACCCTCCAAAGGAAAGCGAACTTCTTTAAGAGAGGTACAGTATTAAAAGTTTTAGGTTAATTTTTATGCACTTTGATGACCAAATTTAACTATTTGGAATTGTCAATACCAAGTTTTGTTTTGTCCTCGTCCGCCAGGACTGAAGTCAGTACAACAAACCTGTTGTTATATCGTAATTTGTAGTACGTACAGTATTGTACTGATGATCATCATCACCCCATGTATCCAACGGCACCCTTGAAAATGCTAGTAAATATTTGTAATACTACGTACGCCCGGGACCGTACACACACACAACCACTCGCTCATTCAGTCACTCATTCAGTCACTTATTCAGCGCCGCACATCATCATAATCATAACTCGGTTCGGCTTGTATACGAATTTCTATGTTTGTTTATTTGTGAACAGGCAAACATAACAAGTCGTATTGTCAAGTAGAGTGAAGTATCAGTTTAATCGGTAGCAGGATTCCTTCATGGTATGATGAGTAATGATAGGTTGTTCAAAGAATGAAAAAACATGAAAAGGTTTTCATTCCATTGAAAAGGTATCTCGAGTTTCTGACTCCCATTTTGTACAGTTACCATCTCATATTCATCAAGAGTAAACATGAAGAAAATAGCAAACCACCTAATTGAATATTGAAAATCAACTTGTATCGGGTGTGTACGATTCGATGTACTTGGCATATAACAACTCGCCTTACTACATAACACAATTCGGCATACATTTGTAAGTGCGGGCTGTGAGCGATGCGATATCCAGACAATCAGTGGACGATTGAATGATAAAGAAGTCGAATTCCCCCTCTTTGGGGCAAAATTTAACTAGATACTCACGGTGAAGTGGAGTTGACTTCATAACGGCTAGATAACCTAGCTTAGGGTGAATTGCCTAATCTTTGAACGATCGACTCGTCCGCCAGTGCCAACAAACAACCCTACTTGACCATAACTCATATTCGAGATCTCCGCTGCGATGGGACATAAGTTTACTACTGGGATAGTAATTTACTGTAGTGCATTTTGTACTATTTTTGTTACTTGTACAATTTCATAACATATGATATTACATGCTACATTCTTACATACCAAATTCAAGAAAAACATCGTATATTGCAATTGAGGGTTTTCAGAAAGAGCCGTCAATTTCGGTATTGGAATATACAGAGGTTATCATTTCACTGACAATTGATATCAGCAAGAATGACTTCTAGAATGACTTGGTCAACAGTATCACTTTTACTGAATTATAATCGTTGTTGTTTGATGGTTGTTTGATTGAAAATAATAATACATAGTCATGGTAACACCCTTTCGTTTGATCTTGATTTTAAATGGAAAAGGTTATTTCTTCAACCGTCTGCTCCTGAATATCTGTCACGCCTCACCTCCATCGTGTCCACGGCTCTATCTAACTACCGTAATCAATCATCATCACCCATCATAATCATCATCATATAAATGTCACCAATTGCCCATACTACCATCTCCACCGTTATCTCCTTCCTTAGCCTTCTCCATATCCGTTAACCTACCCATATCCTTTCATGTGGCCTATCAGCCTACCACCTAAACCTACCACCCTAACATACCTAATTGCCATGATATCAGATTATCATCACCAATTTTTCCTACAATCTCCACCGTTATCTACATATCTATGTATTTCTACAGCCTACCTCATATCCGTTAACCCACCCATCCTACACACCATCCCAACCTTACCTATCCTTTTTTGTAGCCTATCAGCCTACCACCTAAACCTACTGCCCTAATATCCCTAATTGCCATGATATCCAATTATCATCATCCATTTATCATGATGATCGTATCACACCATATCACCAGCTCCAAAGGATCGCCGCTCAAAGACTATCCTTATAAGGGTCATCGTAAAACTGCTCATACGATTAGTCGGTGAATCCAGTGTGTAAATCATCCAGTTAACCCATTCCACTACCCCATCCTTTCTCAATCTTGAAAATTTTACGGTGAAAATATCTTCAAAACGACTAAAATTTTTGTTTCGTTGTGAGCTTGAATTTTCTGAATGTGTGGATGAGTTGATGGTCGACTGAATGATGACAGACTAACTGGTTTGATTGGCTATTAGTCGCCTCGCCGTGGGGGTGGCGGGCTGTTTTTGCTGGCCTATTAACAAGTGGAACCCTCATAACAGGGCATATCTATACGTATATAGGGAATGTTGCTGGCACTTGAAAATTGGCCAGATGCGCGTGCCTTTGGAGATGGCCAGATTTATTGGTTGGCTATTCACAATTAAATTCCAGATTTTGGATTGAAAGCGCGCTATTTTATCCTGGTAAGACTTTTCACGTTCTTAGAACAGTCTTTATTCGCAGACTATGGGTTTATCAATACCACTTTGCCTCTGTAAACTACTCTTGGAGGAGTACTGAGGTGCAGGAAGAAAATTGGCGCTCATTTTCAACTTTCTGGCCAATTATGATCACGGCAGCATATGACTTTCATTCATATGCATTCATTTGTTGGGCCAAAAATCGCAAGATATGTTTTCGAATTATGCATTTCATTGTCCATAATTCATTTTTTAGTTGCCTCAGTTGTGGCAATCATTTCATATTATCGTAAGTGAACTTAAGAATAGTATATTATCCTAATAAAAAAACCTCTCCGAGTTATTGCATCTTTATTGACTGTACTAAATACATATTTTTAGGGAGCACCGGACGAAAGGTCCCACATTCCAAAAGGCCCCCGATTTTTTATTCCAAAAGGCCCCCACTTTTGGGCAAAGTTTTGGGGGCCTTTTAAGACGTCAGAAACATACCAAAAGACCCCCATTTGAAACAGTCCAAAAGGTCCCAAGATATTTCTCAAATTATTGGGGTAATTTGAGACATGTGAATTGTCTCAAAAGGCCCCAATAAGGGACATTCCAATTGACCCCTGACGCTGGAGCTCACATTTGACGCTGATTGGTTTCAATCAATTGTCTCTTGTCAACCGAAGTAGTTGTAAACCATGAATGTCACATTTGCACACCGATGATAGAGTGGACATTCGGCTATAATATACACCCTCTTTGAGAACTTAGTTTGCAGTATTTCACACACTTTTGGTGGTTTGAAGTTTTTAAACAAAGTTGGCTTTTTCTCGGGTTACGGTAGTCCAAACCACTTCATATTCTCACCGTTCATAGAATGAACACTCGGCTACAATATGCACCTTCTTTGAAAACTTAGTTTGCAGTATTTCATACACTTTTGGGGGTTTGAAGTTTTTAAACAAAGTTGGCTTTTTCTCGAGTTACGGTAGTCCTAATTACTTCATATTCGCACCGATGATAGAATGGACACTCGGCTACAATATGCACTTTCTTTAAAAACTTAGTTTGCAGTATTTCATACACTTTTGGTGGTTTGAAGTTTTTAAACAAAGTTGGCTTTTTTTCGAGTTACGGTAGTCCAAACCACTTCATATTCACACCGATGATAGAATGGACACTCGGCTACAATATGCACCTTCTTTGAAAACTTAGTTTGCACTATTTCACACACTTTTGGTGGTTTGAAGTTTTTGAACAAAGTTGGCTTTTTCTCATGTTACGGTACGGTAGTCCAAACCACTTCATATTCTCACCGATGATAGAATGGACACTCGGCTACAATATGCACTTTCTTTAAAAACTTAGTTTGCAGTATTTCATACACTTTTGGTGGTTTGAAGTTTTTAAACAAAGTTGGCTTTTTTTCGAGTTACGGTAGTCCAAACCACTTCATATTCACACCGATGATAGAATGGACACTCGGCTACAATATGCACCTTCTTTGAAAACTTAGTTTGCAGTATTTCACACACTTTTGGTGGTTTGAAGTTTTTAAACAAAGTTGGCTTTTTCTCGGGTTACGGTAGTTCAAACCACTTCATATTCTCACCGTTGATAGAATAGACACTCGGCTACAATATGCACCTTCTTTGAAAACTTAGTTTGCAGTATTTCACACACTTTTGGTGGTTTGAAGTTTTTAAACAAAGTTGGCTTTTTCTCGGGTTACGGTAGTCCAAACCACTTCATATTCTCACCGTTCATAGAATGAACACTCGGCTACAATATGCACCTTCTTTGAAAACTTAGTTTGCAGTATTTCATACACTTTTGGTGGTTTGAAGTTTTTAAACAAAGTTGGCTTTTTCTCGAGTTACGGTAGTCCAAATTACTTCATATTCGCACCGATGATAGAATGGACACTCGGCTACAATATGCACTTTCTTTAAAAACTTAGTTTGCAGTATTTCATACACTTTTGGTGGTTTGAAGTTTTTAAACAAAGTTGGCTTTTTTTCGAGTTACGGTAGTCCAAACCACTTCATATTCACACCGATGATAGAATGGACACTCGGCTACAATATGCACCTTCTTTGAAATCTTAGTTTGCAGTATTTCACACACTTTTGGTGGTTTTGAAGTTTTTAAACAAAGTTGGCTTTTTCTCGCGTTACGGTAGTCCAAACCACTTCATATTCTCACCGTTGATAGAATGGACACTCGGCTACAATATGCACCTTCTTTGAAAACTTAGTTTGCAGTATTTCACACACTTTTGGTGGTTTGAAGTTTTTAAACAAAGTTGGCTTTTTCTCGCGTTACGGTAGTCCAAACCACTTCATATTCTCACCGTTGATAGAATGGACACTCGGCTACAATATGCACCTTCTTTGAAAACTTAGTTTGCAGTATTTCACACACTTTTGGTGGTTTGAAGTTTTTAAACAAAGTTGGCTTTTTCTCGGGTTACGGTAGTCCAAACCACTTCATATTCTCACCGTTCATAGAATGGACACTCGGCTACAATATGCACCTTCTTTGAAACCCTAGTTTGCAGTATTTCACACACTTTTGGTGGTTTGAAGTTTTTAAACAAAGTTGGCTTTTTTTCGAGTTACGGTAGTCCAAACCACTTCATATTCACACCGATGATAGAATGGACACTCGGCTACAATATGCACCTTCTTTGAAAACTTAGTTTGCACTATTTCACACACTTTTGGTGGTTTGAAGTTTTTGAACAAAGTTGGCTTTTTCTCATGTTACGGTAGTCCAAACCACTTCATATTCTCACCGATGATAGAATGGACACTCGGCTACAATATGCACTTTCTTTAAAAACTTAGTTTGCAGTATTTCATACACTTTTGGTGGTTTGAAGTTTTTAAACAAAGTTGGCTTTTTCTCGAGTTACGGTAGTACAAATTACTTCATATTCGCACCGATGATAGAATGGACACTCGGCTACAATATGCACTTTCTTTAAAAACTTAGTTTGCAGTATTTCATACACTTTTGGTGGTTTGAAGTTTTTAAACAAAGTTGGCTTTTTTTCGAGTTACGGTAGTCCAAACCACTTCATATTCACACCGATGATAGAATGGACACTCGGCTACAATATGCACCTTCTTTGAAAACTTAGTTTGCACTATTTCACACACTTTTGGTGGTTTGAAGTTTTTGAACAAAGTTGGCTTTTTCTCATGTTACGGTAGTCCAAACCACTTCATATTCTCACCGATGATAGAATGGACACTCGGCTACAATATGCACTTTCTTTAAAAACTTAGTTTGCAGTATTTCATACACTTTTGGTGGTTTGAAGTTTTTAAACAAAGTTGGCTTTTTTTTCGAGTTACGGTAGTCCAAACCACTTCATATTCACACCGATGATAGAATGGACACTCGGCTACAATATGCACCTTCTTTGAAAACTTAGTTTGCAGTATTTCACACACTTTTGGTGGTTTGAAGTTTTTAAACAAAGTTGGCTTTTTATGGGGTTACGGTAGTTCAAACCACTTCATATTCTCACCGATGATAGAATGGACACTCGGCTACAATATGCACCTTCTTTGAAAACTTAGTTTGCAGTAATTCACACACTTATGGTGGTTTGAAGTTTTTGAACAAAGTTGGCTGTTTTAGAGTTACGGTAGTCCAAACCACTTTATATTCACACCGATGATAGAATGGACACTCGGCTACAATATGCACCCACGTACAAATTTAGTTTGCAGTATTTCATACAGTTTTGGTGGTTTGAAGTTTTTAAATAAAGTTGGCTATTTCTCGAGTTACGGTAGTCCTAGACACTTCATGTTCACACCGATGATAGAATAGCATCAAAATTTTATGAACGACTGCAATCTCTGGCTATTACGAAAACAACATTAAGAAATCGCAGTAAAAAACACCACTTGTTTCGTTGTTCCTTTATCACTGCAATCTATGATTTGACCCTTAGTCAGCGTCAAAAACGTACGATGTCGCTTGGGGTCAATTGGAATGTCCCTTATTGGGGCCTTTTGAGACAATTCACATGTCTCAAATTACCCCAATAATTTGAGAAATATCTTGGGACCTTTTGGACTGTTTCATTTGGGGGTCTTTTGGTATTTTTCTGACGTCTCAAAAGGCCCCTAAAAATAGCCCAAAAAGTGGGGGCCTTTTGGAATAAAAAATCGGGGGCCTTTTGGAATGTGGGGCCTTTCGTCCACCGACCATTTTTAGGGTACTAAAAACCGCAGTGAACGCTCTCGTTATAACTTTTGATTGAGCTTGAAGTTCACCGTTCATTGTCTCCGTTTGAGTTCTGAGTTACACTGACACTCGTTGTATCTAAGTACTATTATAATAACTTTTTACTTAAAATAACTTCCATGGATATTAGTTTATGGTTTTTTACTGTTTTCATCATATGTTTTTTTTTCATATGAGTATCTTTTTTATGAAAACTGGACTAATAGATAAATAATCAGTTATCGGATGCAGAGTTAATCAGATCAATCCCATTGTTGCAGCCCCTGTCTAGCTCAGGTGCCATTAAGCCCTCTTATTGTACACCATCCGTGAATAATTAGGTTATCTTAGTTAACATCTTTATCATGCCGTATTTACCTGGGCCTTAGATATGTATGTGGATAAGTAAATAGGATGCACCTACAACAGCCTACTATAATAACAATATGATCAGCTCTGAATATTTACCTACACTCCAATGGAGCGGAGCGGGTGAGCAAACTGCACTATCCGCTCAAAAGGTTTTCGTTGCGAAAAATTGAAATCCATGTACTCCATATTTTCGTTCTTTTCAGATGACCAGAATTACTATTTTCAGATTAACCAACCTAAGTAACGTTTCTAGATTTATTGTCAGTTTAAAGTCAGCTCCGCCCTAAGTAGGCTTAGACTAGGGAAACATTGAGCCTACATTGTTGATATCTCACCTACCCAGCCTACATATGTACATTACTAGTGTAAACAGACCCCGCCTATTTGGTGTCAAGTAGTCGTCTGTTCGCTTGATAATGGGCTACATTTACTACATTTGTCTCTTCTATCCACTTTCATGATGAGTTGATTTCGCGAACAGTTAAGATTACAACAATTATTAATGAAAATCTTCATCTTCTGGTTTAACAAAATCATGGGGATATGGAGATGTTTTTCCAGTTATCTTTCAATTGATTGATGCCATCCAAGCCAGTCAAATCATATTTCACTCTACTCTCGAACAAAATAACAACGTATTGTCAGTGACATACAATCAGTCAGTCAGTCAGTCAGTAATCTAAATACAGCTGTTTTGACCTTCTGAATAAACAAGCCCGCACATACTGACATATCGCCTACATCCATCATAAACACTCATTATCTGTCATCTGTCAATACGAACGAACGGGGCGAAAATCCCGCCGTTCGATCGGCTTGACAGTCAGTGACTGGCTGACTGACTGACTGACAGGTTGACACGTTTTTTGGATATCGAGATAATGTTGTTCGGCTCACTAGCGAACAAGAAGGGTTAGAATAGCCTGAAAACTGCTAATTTTCCTCTTTTTGACGAAATTCTCCTTCCTTTGGAAGATTAGCTTGTCTGTCAATGGTTCGGCTTGACAGTCAACTGACTGATTGACTGACTGACAGGTTGACACGTTTTTTGGATACACACATAATTTTGTTTGGTTTGTCCTATGCAATTTTGTAGTTCAACTTGTGATAAAGTTTCGTGTTTTCATGTTATCCGACTGAATAAGGTGACACCCGCTGCTCAATAATTTTCATGAGAAATTGTGAACCATAGGACCAATTATAAATACAGTATTTACGGTGTTGGTAAAAATTTGTTCTTGTAACCAATATATTTAAAATGCTATTTAGAATAAAAAAGATAGGACATCTCACGTAACACAGCTTTCCACCGTAACAATTCTTTTACTGATCAAGCCCCGAGGTCACATTTTCACCATCATCATAACATTTTTCCACTTTACCGTTCCATCGCTCGCGCAAACATAATTGTGTTAAAATGGAATATTGGATCGAAAGTAAATAATAATGGATTGTCCGCGTGCGCTCACTTGATGTATTTTAATTTATCGTTTATACTTTGTTCGATTTGATTTATAGTTACTTTATTAGAGGCCGCACTTTAATCTCTGTCTTCACGGGCTTCTTTTTTGGTGAATGGTATAACAAGTAGCAGTTGGTTTTTTTCCGCTAAAGAAAATATCAACAACCTTCAAGCTTCCTCTATGTGTTTTATAGATGACTAGGATAAATCATTTCCGTATCCTTAATGTCTTTTTCACTCACTCAAATATCCAGCCGAATGGTTGATGGAAGGGTGAAACTTTAATATGTAGTAATAATATTAAAATAAGAAAACAATAAAATCCGGATTTCAAAAGTGATTTACGGCAAGAAAAAGAACACATTCGGATTGAAGTGATATATTTGTTTACAAATACATAATGATGACCACCCTTATTGTCTTTGCATATCGCGAACTATTTATTATTATTCTAGCGCAGTTTTCACAGTCTTGAACTCTTGACATAACCTTTCAAGGAAATCATTCAAGGAAATGAAATCTTTGGAAACTGTTTTCAGCATTTGAATCTTTGAGTGTACACTATTTATTTCCTCATTTGTCTACAATAACTACATTGGTCATTCACTTCACTACTCAATGCCTCATTTAATTACGCTCTACAAGCTCGTAAATTAGGCGGAAAATTACCATGCAAATCGATGTAGTAAAATGATAACAAACTGATCATCGGATTGATATTCAAATTGACCGTTACGATTTCGCTCGGTCAGTTTAAGAAGTTATACTCCATGCATTTGAATTGAAATAAATTAAGTTCAGTTTTAGTACTGCTATTAAGTTTGCAATGAAATTAACTATTTTAATGAGATCTATGTACAGACATAGGCAATCAGAATATCCATCAAGTTAACATCATTATTTTGAAAAATCAGAAAATTTGAAAAGAATTGTCTTTTCTGTAGCTTTATTATACTTTACTGTAGTTCGTTCGGTATGTGCACAACCGAAAAACCTACCATACTGGCAAAATTATGGTTCAATCACTAGCGGACAAGGAAAAAAACGGAAAAGTGAAATCCACCCCTTTAGCAGTTCCAAGCAGTAGAATTTGTTCACTAAGGTGTATGTAAAATCGACTGAAAACTGTCAGTTTTTTCTCTCTTTGAGGAAATTCCAATCCTTCTGGAGGATCAGCTAATCCGCCTGTGTCGTTATCATACGATTCACCGAATCAATCAACTTCAGTCTTTGATTCCACATAATCAAAAAAACTTCTTTGCCGTCTTGCAGCACTGGCGGACGAGCTACAGTAATTTCACATAGGGAGAGAAATTCAGTCAAACATGGGGAAACTGGCAGTTTTCGGAGCGTTCTACCAAGTTTTTAAGAACAAATTCAACTTTTTTGAACTACCAAAGAAAGAGGAATTTTACATATTCCCCGCAAGTGTCTCGCCATCAAATAAGCAGTCAGATGGGCGGTAATCAAGTTGGTCAAGTTGTGCAGATGATTAATGACCAGCCGAACTTCTGTTCGCGCGTTTTTCATATTTGATTAACTGATGTCATTACGCTTTTGATTAACCGATATTCACAAAATATTTTGACTGTGCTCAGTTCGTCTTATGTATGTATATCTGATAAACGTTATAAAACATGCGTGAGAAGTTTTGGTGATACATTTGTTATCGAATAGAGTTTTAGATGTATAATAACTAATTTGTTCAACTCATAGATAATTTGTAGAAATCAGTTATCCACTTACCTGTCCTACCGAGGCCTGGTTTACGTAGGATACGTGCATGTATGTATGTATGTAGAAAACAACTTGCGAGGAATGATCAGATTTTTTGAATAAATTATCCATATAAGAGTCGTTGCCACTAAAAAGCACCCCAGCGAGCCCGATTTCCGATAATTTCCAAAATCACGGATTTGGCTGAAAACAACTCCATATGTGCTAAAATTTACGCTGATTTCAAATATCTTTTCAGATTTTGCTTGGGTGCTCCGTATAACTTGAAAACAGAACTTTTATGACAGCAAGTCAAAATTATTTTGAGAAAATGCTCGATTTTACAAAAATACGAAATGTGAGAGGTGGGAATGACCTACAGCGATGAAATTTTTTCCTGTAAGACCTGAGATGGTAACCCTAATGGCATGCAATTTGCAGCTTGAAAAACGACGTTTTCGGCAGTTAATAATTCCACGAAAATAGGTCGTTAGCTGAAAATTTTCTATAAAGTTTTACGTTTCCAGACTTTTTAGTAGAAAATTAACATTATATACGCTGGCTTAACTAAAATTAGATGCAGTTTTTCACGGTGAATCAGGCTTAGTAAAAGATCCTGCAAGGTAATGGCTGTAATTTATGGAATTAAACCGCAAAAACTAGGTTTTCACGTTGATAATTCAATGGAAAATCAGTTCGTTCACAAACAGCCCGACAAAATTTTATAAAACGCTAGTTATTTAGTATTTTGAAATGGTTTATAGAAAGAAACACGAGCAAGAGGAACTGGTTTGTCGTTCTGAGCGAAAACAATATAATTCCGCTTTAAAATAACAAAAAACAACGTCATTATCCGACCTCCTTCACCTCGAGGAGAATTGAACCTAGGACTGATGGTTTATAAGTCTGACGCTTTAACCACTGAGCTACGCAGGCGACGAAGCGCGGATTTAAAAAACTGACTATATACGCGAGGACTGAGTACTAGCGTCAGTTTGGCGTTCCAACGTGTGATCCAGCCAATGCACCGGACTCGATGTTTTCGGTGATTTTCAGTTTTCGGCGGTTAATTCTGAGAGATAGAGGAATTACCTTGCAAGGTATTCAATAATTCCTGATTCACCGTGAAAAACTAAATCTGAATTTAGTTAAGCGAGCGTATATAATGTGAATTTTCTTTGAAAAAATCTGGAAACGTAAATATTTATGGGAAATTTTTAGCTAACGACCTATGTTTCGCGGAATTATTAACTGCCGAAGACGTCGTTTTTCAAGCTGCAAATTTAATGACATCTGGGTTATCATCTCAGGTCTTACAGGAAAAAATTTCATCGCTGTAGGTCATTTTCACCTCTCACAATTTGTATTTTTGTAAAATCAAGCATTTTCTCAAAATAATTTTGACTTGCTGTCATAAAAGTTTTGTTTTCAAGTTATACGGAGCACCTAAGCAAAATCTAAAAAGATATTTGAAATCAGCGTAAAATTTGGCACATATAAGGTGGTTTTCAGTGAAATCCGTGATTTTGGGAAATTTCGGAAATCGGGCTCGCTGGGGTGCTTTTTAGTGGCAACGACTCATAAACATAAAATTCCTGCAAAGATTAAACTGAATAAATTATCCATGGATTCAACATACCAATGTTCACATAAACAAGTACACATGTAGAATATGTTATATTTTTTCTTCTTTCGTACCAGTAAACACTGCCGTTTTATCTATGATCTCATACTTCCTGTCTGCTGGTGGTACTTGGTGGTGTTTTTACGAAAAATCGGCACCCTCTCCCCGACACCCGGCAAGGAACACACGTGTTGTAATGGTGGTATCGTGTTACAGATCTTGCTTTAATGAATCTGTTCATCATTGGTTCAAGAATTAGAGTCTTATAAATCATAGTAATACAAAGGTGATTAGAAACCTTGAAGTTCACGATTGTCCCGAGTTTCCCGCTTTTCTTGTGGAACCACTTTGCCAAGTGATGCTTTCGCATTTTCGTTCAAACGTAATCACCGGTTTTGCTGATAATGTATTCAAAGAATTTATAAAAATCAGGAGTTCAGGGGATGAAATACTGGTGGAAATGCCTGCTTAGACATGTTACAAAAAAACATACTTTACATTGTGAAGACTGTCAATAAAGATGTTTTCAGTGTTTTTCTATGGCACGGTGTTTCTTTGTAGTCGTAGTACCAGTCTCTTCTGACCCGGACCCATCAAAATTTTTCCAAAAATTTGTATAATATCTAATTTCAGATACCGCAAGTTGAAGAATCAACATTTGCAGTAAACAACATGTGTAATATTCATAAACGATAATTTTTGGCTGTGAGAAAGATTTATTCTAAAGAAGATCTAAGAGGAATAACAACAACAACAACAACAACGACAACAGCAACAACAACAACAACAACAACAACAACAACAACAACAACAACAACAACAACAACAACAACAACAACAACAACAACAACAACAACAACAACAACAACAACAACAACAACAACAACAACAACAACAACAACAACAACAACAACAACAACATTAATAACAACAACGATGTCAAGCACATCGACGTGCTTGATATGTCAACCATCAACGCTATCCTGGAAATCCAACTGTTTGGAACAAAGTTAGTGACTGACTGACTGACTGACCGACTGACTGACTGACTGACTGACTGACTGACTGACTGACTGACTGACTGACTGACTGACTGACTGACTGACTGACTGACTGACTGACTGACTGACTGACTGACTGACTGACTGACTGACTGACTGACTGACTGACTGACTGACTGACTGACTGACTGACTGCCTGACTGACTGACTGCTTCGCTACCGTATATTTTCAAGTAATGGTTATATCAGTTACCGATATTTAATTTCAGTGGTTAGCAAGTGCGAAAAATTAGGCCAGTTATAATAGTCGTAAACCGGTTCATAATTGATCTTGTTCGATGTAGGTTTCACATAACTCTCTGATTGTTCTCAGCTATGTAAGTATTCTGTCTACCGAAATGCTTTTCGAACGCTGCCGAGTCGCGACTATTGAAAACCAGAACCGTTTGATTGTGTACGTATTACACGTTTTTACGGTGATAAATAATCGCCTCTTCAACTCGTTACGTCTTACGTGAATATTTTACTTCTCTTCAAGATGCCGTAGAAATTTATTCCATCCACAGTGAAGCACTGTCAAGTAAAATGTCATTTTTCATAATAAACTAGGTAGTTCAAGCTGATCCACTGGCAGACTAGCTAACCCTCCAAAGAGAGAGGAATTTTGTACGGAAAACGTTTTTTAACGAAAATGCGATTGAGCGGGAAACTGTTTTGAAGCTATTTTATCTATTCCTTTCAGTACACATTCTTCTTTATACCGCAAAACGGAGAAATTCCACTTCTCCTTCCTCTGGTCGTCCCCATGAGTGTTTCAAAGTTTGACATTACATTCCATGTAGATACCTACATATAGCTTGGTCAGGGTTTCTTGTTATAATAAATAAATGTTGTGAGACGGTTACTCACGTATGCGATGAATTAGGGGCAATTTTATATGTTATCTAAATGTTATGTGAAAGAAAATTTATTTTTCAACTTTTCGAAAGCGCGCCAAAAACAGATTTGAATTCAAACTGCGCGCCGAAAAGTTTTCGAGTAACAAGAAACCCTAAATAAGCTATACATAATAAGTACATACATCGGTCCCTTCTGATATCAACTCAGATCAACTTAACGTCATTTTACTTTGTTTTATATAATGGTTTCGCGCATTGAGGTGTGAAGTAACGGGTATTATGTCAATCTATTGTGCTGTACTGTGTAAACATTAACTTAACGGTCCAACTATTCTATTGTTTATCAGTGATAGAGTATAGACTCAGAACACTTGGTCGAACGCTGTTTTATAGCTTGACCATAGTTTCGTGTCACTTGTGGTTAGGGAAGGACTTGTAAGGACGTTAGAGACTCGAAGTTTCAGGTGTTCGCAAGTTTGAGAACCGATATCTTTTGACTTTAAGATGATTGAAATTGTGTTAAGTTTTCCTTTAAATTCTGAGAATTAGTTGCTTCAAAGTTAGCACGTCCAACATTAAATGTAATTCCCATGAACGAACCTCATCTGAATAAAAAAATAATTACCAGGTAAATTAATGCGGATTCATAAAAAATTTACTTCGATACAGTTAAATCAGTATAATTTAAGGATCAATTTGTTATTTATTTAGATCTCCATACTAACCTAAAAGAAATCAATACCATTTATGATGAAATATTTATACCGATGAATAATTGAGGTTGATGAGTAACAATTTATTCCATCTTGATTCAACATTATTCATTTCTTGACAGTAATGGGTTTGTGTTTACTTATGCTATTGATGCACGAACACAATCTTCTCAAACAAATTACCCTGTAAACGGACAGAAAAACACTCGGATTTTCTTGTCATGTATCATGGAGAAAACTCATTGCCATCTTATGCCAACAATAGAAACGGAGCAAAGTCAAAATAATGGACTTTTTAGTTGTTCTTCTGGAGAAATATCATTTCTGCAATATAAATATAGCTTGTTTTAGAGTTGCATGTCAGAAAGACAAATGAAATAAAGAAAGGATACTTATGAATTCTAATTTTAAAAATAAACCCTACAATACGGTATTTGTTTCATGGTTACTCATAGCCCACTGCAACAACCTGATTCATAGTAGTGTATCTATCTACATAGTCAGAAGCGGAAAAGAAGATTGAAGGAACAGTGGAGTTCCTCCCTCACCCACTTTTGAAAATGGAATTCATGTGTATGGAAGTGTGGATTTATTAACTTGATAATAGACGACCCCTTCCTTTTGTAAGAATTCCCTTTTTCTTGGAATATTTTATTCTGGTCCGCCAGCGGCTTGTGGTGCCGGACTGTGTACCGTTTAACGCTACACAATGAACAATAAATTTTTAATAGTGGTTGAATGAATCATCGATTATGTTGTTTTTGAGATAAGATAACAGTTTTCATACTGTTTTTTTGCGCGAAGAAATCACGGTAAAACATTGTTTTCCATTTCGGTCTTCATAGAAATGATTACATGTTGGTTGAAATGGTTGAAAATGGTAATTAATTAATGTAAATATGCTGCCTTCTTCAATAAGACTGACATTGTCATTTTCTTATATGAAACTCCTTGGGGGTTAAAAGTTCTAATCAGTCTTATAACATAGGTATTACATGATTTCAATTTCAATAAAATATGTAAATACCATTAAAATGTTAAACATGATCATGAATCATCGGTACTGTAGATTTTTATTTGGTTGATTTTGCGTTTATAAATACCACTGATAAAGCGCCACCTTTTTTTACCACCGGCCAACGGTGACCTGGAATCGTTTAAAAAAGAATAACTATTGAAAAGTAAGAATTTTTCCGGGGACATGATTCTCCATAATTGAAACTGCAAACTGTAACACCTTTATCCAAATCTTAAGTCACTACATACATGCATTCGTTTTTTAATGATTACCCAAACACTCATGACGAAATGCTTCCTCAATCGTCAGAGAATCTTCAACTCATCCTTCTGATCGGTCATTCTGCAGATCTTTGAATTTTTAAACTCTTTATTTCCGTCAGTAATTCATACGGAAATTCCTTCAAACCGTCACCACTTTATACCGAAATGATAAGAATGATGACTGTTCAAGGTTTACATAACAATGAGTCAGTTTCTCCTGGTTTGTCACAACATTTGTATGTATTTCTTCGCTGCTTGTTCCGAATATCACCACAGCTGATAACAGACAGTTTTCAGGTTTCAGGTTTCAGGTTTCATTGGGTTGACTCGTATATAATCGGTCTTACAAATTACGAATTACAAATTACTTTGAATAAACAATAAAGAAATATAATGAAAGTAAGTGAGACGTAATTAATAAAAAATAAAAAGTGAGAGTAACGACCAGACATATACGGAACTTGTCCTGATGGACATATCGAAAACCGGAGGGGTTTAAGGAGAGGAATAACAACGGGTTCGAATACACGAATACATCTTTCGTTACTGTAATACTAAAAACAAATCAAAGAAAAGTATATAGTGAATAAAAAGTCGAGATTCGATTGATTAATGGAATGTGGAATGGTACTGAATAGCAAATTAATTACAGTTCTGTGGTTTAGGCATATCGGCTATCTAAAAAAGTGGGCTTTATATCTTCGATGTACTTATACACAATGTTTGAATCAATTAATTTGCGTCTGAAAACAACAGAACATGGGATTTCAACCAATTCTTGAGAAAGATCATTCCAAAGGTTCAAAGATCTGAATATAACATGGTTTTTCAAGGACGGTCCTGTATGAGTCTTTACAATCTTGAATGAGTGTCCTCGTGTACTAGATCTATTAAATGAAATGAAATCAGTTGGTTCCAAGTCTCTGAACTTCTTGTGAACGAGTTTATGGAGCACCACCAGGTCATTGACAATCAGTCTAACAATAAGCGGTATTAGATTGAATTTACTACAACGGTTTCTGTATGATAATGTCATGGCATCAGGTAAGTATCGTGTAAAATCTTTTTGAATAGCTTCAATTGATTCTTTATCCCCCCATTTATGAGGTGACCAGATGCAAGAACAAAAATCTAAAGTTGATAGAGTGAAAGTTGAGAACATTTGTATATTGAAGTTTGGATTTTTTGAAAAGAAACATCTACTAGTTACTCTAGACCGTTTTCCGGCTGTTTGGCAAAGTTTTTCTACCTGGTTTGAGAAGGTCAATTTGGAATCGACTAAAACTCCTAAATCACGAAAAACTTCATTTTCTGGAATTTTGTCACCATTAATTTGGTAGGTTGCATTGAATTTTGATTTCCCTATTCTCAAAACTGCAGATTTTGGAGCAGAGATTTTTAAGCCATTGTTTGAAATCCATTTTTGAACAGAGGTTAAATCAGTCTGTAAATTTTCAATGTCAGTATTGTTTTTTATTTCTGAGTATAGTTTTATGTCATCAGCATAAAGGAAAATTTTTGAATGTTTTACGACATTTGGTAGATCATTTATAAATAAGATAAAAAGAAGGGGGCCTAACACAGAACCTTGAGGGACACCCATAGTTACTGATGTTTGTTTTGATCTAGCGTTATTTATGCAAACTGATTGTGTTCTGTTGTGTAAATAAGAAATTACAAAATCAACGAAATGTTCAGCCAGCTTTAAGTTTCTTAATTTTTGTATAAGAAGATTATGCGGTACAAGATCAAAGGCCTTAGTGAGGTCTAAGTATATAATATCTGTGCAGTTACCTGCATCCTTGTTTGTTGCCCAGTCAAAATGACATCTCAAAAGTTGGCTTTCAACTGATTTTCCCGGTAGAAAACCATATTGGGCAGGATTTATTAAGTTGTTAGCTAGACAACAATTTAAAACAGCTTTTTTAATAATTTTTTCAAAAACTTTTGAAATAGTTGCATTTAAAGAAATCGGTCTGCTAGAGATTTATTGTCCTTTTTATGGATTGGAATAATTTTCGCATGCTTCCATGATGAAGGGAAGCACGAAGTATAATATGATACGTTGAAGATTCTTGCCAGTGGAATGCTTATTGAACGGTTCAGTTTTTTCAAGAAGATGTTTGGTATTTTGTCAAAACTAGATGCATTATTATTTTTCAAAGATCGTATGGATTCGCTAACTTGTTCGGGTGTGAAAACGGGATAAAAATCTGGATTGTGTGAAAATACTTTAGTTTTAGGTTTCTGAATGTTTGTACCATTGCCTTGGCAAACTTTGGTTATGCTACCTGGGTAAATGGAGGAAAATTGGTTTGAGAAATGGTTTGCTTTTTCTTGATCTGATACAAGCTCTTTTCCCTGATCGATTAGAATGGGAAGTGAGTCTTTAACTTTTGTCTTTGAGTTAACATATTGCCAGAAATTATGTATGTTACCTGACGACAGAATACGGGTTTCATTGTTGTAGTATGATGACACTTCAAGTTTTCTTATTTGCCTCGATATTTCCATGCGTTGGGAATGAATATTCAAACATTTTGTTTTCTTGAATTTTGTTTTTAGCCTCAGTTCAATGGCCCTCAGGTTCCTTAGGTTAGGGTCTTGAACACAGTATAAACGGGTATTGGTTTTCTTATATACAGGGACATGTATGCTTATAAGATTATTTAAAATTCCCGTGAAGGTTTCGCACATTTGATTTAGAGATAGCAAGTTTGGATCAATAATATTATGCCAGTTTTGAGAATCGAGTATTAGGTTCATTGTGTTGTAGTCTGCCTTATGAAAGTTTGGGAATTTGTATCTTATTTGTTGATTAAGTTCTATGTTTGTTGTCAAAGATATTCCAAAGTGATCAGAGGGTGGGTTACATATGCCGTCACCAAACCGCTGCAGTTTTTCAATTTTTCGAGTAAGCTTCTTGTTCGAAACAAGAATGATATCTAATATGTTGTTTTCAATATGGGTCGGGAAGTCTACGACCTGGTGGAGTCCAACCTTATAAATGGACGATTTTATATTCGTGAAAACTGTGTTTGATATAGAATTCTCTGTCCACCGAATCTCAGGCATATTTCCATCTCCAGCTAACACAGTAGTGGTTCCGTGGTTAAGAGATTCTTGGTAAATCTTTAATATTTCATTTTGGGCATTTATCAATGCTTCGTTTTTCTCTTTCTGTTGAGGTGGTCTGTAGAAGCTTATGATAGTGTAATTTATTTTCTTGATATTGATTACTATGCCTATTGATTCAAAGTATGGGGTGGATATGCTGAGATTCGGTTCAAAACGGCAGTTGAAGCGTTTGGGCACCAATACCAACACGCCACCACCACGACTGTTTACACGATCATTTCTAAAGACATTAATTCTGTTTTGAAACTGGAAAGGCGAATCAGAGAAATATTGAGACAACCAGGTTTCATTTAGACAATAGACGGTCGAGCTTGAACTGGGATCATCATTTATTAATTTTTCCAAAAATATTCTTTTTGATGGTTGGGCTATTGAACGGCAATTCGCGAGATATATTTTCAAATATTCAGTAGAATTATTGGTTTTTTTAACACGTTGTATTCCGGCGTATCCCTATATCTTCTGATCGCCTTTCTTCGTGGTGGTGGGCGGGACGAAACCGTGCTCCCGGAACAGGTCGTCGCGCGGGTAGCCGAGGAACTCATAGTGAGCCCGACCACCCTCGAACGACCGCTCCGAGATAATGGCATCGTCGGCTGAATCGCGCACCGAAGCAACGACATCTCTGCCTGTTTTGTTGTAGAGATAACGGCAGAATTTCTGTGCCAGCGCCAATCCGGCCCTCTGGTTCTCAGTCAGATCGTGTCTGACGAGGACCAGAGGCTCGGCTTGCAGCTGCATTTTGCCTTTATAATATTGGCGTAATTGGGATCGAAATTTGGGTGACATTAGCAGTTTCTTGGCAGTCTCACCGTCGGCGACCACTTTTAGAAGTCGACCGCCTTCAGCTGACTCCTCAACCGTTTTCAACTGACCCATTCGGAACACACGATTAATGGCCTGGCCTTCGCCCCCCAATCTATCGACCACCGACCGCACGAACTGCATGTCGTCATTCTTGGTAGAATCCCGACATGCTGGTTCATTGGCGGTGGCGACGTTGGGTGGCTCAGGCGTGCCCTTAATCACGACATTGAAGCGTTTTTTAACACGATCATCCATCTCAAAATGATCTTTTGTTTTGGCTGCCAGACCACTTCGCCGTTTACGGGGCGATTGGACGACTTGAAAGCCGTCGTCTTCATCCTGCATCACCACCTCCGGTGTCGGAGTTGGCTTCGGGTTTTCGCGAATTGGCTTCATCAAATCTTGGAGTTTTGACTCCAGAACTGTCTGTCTTTCTAGTAGGCTAGCCTGTTGGTCGAGAACCATGTCCAATTTCGCCCTGATTTCCGCGAACCCGTCGGCGGTGCATTTCTGTAGACCAATTAATTGTTCGTTCAGCTGCATGTAGAAATCAGTTGGTTGTTGTTGTTGTTGTTGTTGTTGAGACGACGACGATGTGGCCCTTTTTCGGGCTCTGTTCTTGCGTCCCTTCGGCGTTAGATTATTAATTAAGGCGTCCATTGGCGGGAATATCGTGACTGAACGCCTCTCGCAGCGGCACGCCGAGTTTGCCGGGTGTACCTCAAGTTATATGGGTTAAAACCAGTTATATGGGTTTTACAGTCTCCACATTGTAAACGCCCACGTTTTTGTTTTTATTTTTTTCCGGAAAATTTATGTGGTTTACTATCTTTACCATTTTACATGTCTCTTATTTTTACTATTAAAAAACCATTATTTACTATTTTTACCATCCTACATGCCAGTCAATTTGTTTATCGCATCTCAATATTCTACTAGTTTATGCACAAAAACATTTTTGCAATCCATAATTAAAGAAAATGCCATCAACTAATTCAACAAGAGCTTTTTTCAGAATCTGCTTGTACTCAGAAAAGTTTTTACTATGCAAGAGAGCCACATGTCCGTTTGTAAAGTAATGGTAAATGAAACTTATCGTAGTCCAGATGTTTGGACATAAAAACTTGCTGACTTTTGACCGTTTGGTTTGCATTCGGTGGTTCTCACAAGGATTTTTATTGTCAGACTTTTTTGAAAAGCCTAAAAATGAGAAATTAGGCATTTTCCAATTGTAACTAACACACGTATGTACCTCGGGATGTTTTGCATTAGCATTCACTCTTTCACTGCATCTGTTAAAAAACGTCTGGCGAACACGATGTATGAATATGTTCATTTTCAGATCACAGAAAAGGGTGATTTATTCTGAGACGTGACTGTTATTATGAAACAAATATACAAAACATTCAAATAATTTATAGTCCAATCAAATTCAACGGAATACTGGTACTGTTATGCTCCATTAAACTGTGCTTTAAATTTTGGATTTAATTTTCTTCGCTGAAATAAAATTTCACAACTATATTGATACTAAAAACAAATTCATTCGTCATTATTTCAAGAAATTATCCGCAATCTCAGATTTTCTAGTTGCTACGTACATACATATCTCAGATTCAAAATAAATTCTGTTCAGTGTTCCAGCGGTTTCTCATGGAATAATTCTACCGGTCTGTACCATTCCCCACATGTATGTATGTCTATTCAGTCAGTAGCATCGATTTCATATTTATTCCCAACGTGATTACCATCATCTACACCACTATAGTATGCATATTTACAATAATGGAGATGTAAATAAGATATGTAGTATTCTATCCGTGTACTGATCTAAAACAACTGTACTCATTTTGGTTCGATAGATCAAAACTAAAAACATCCACTCAACTGGTTCATACAGTACCTTCTATACTATAAATACTTTATGAACAGTAATTTGCTCATAAATGATGTGGCAAACATTGGAGTAACAGTATCCACCATCTAGTATACACACCTGATTACAACATATATGTAGCAACTTATATAGTATGAAACAGTTAAACATGATTTAATATTAGAAAATCAAAAATTAAAATAAGTTAATGTAGAATATTTGATAATAATAATTCAGGTCGTACGTACGGCAGTACTGCAGTTCTGGACGCCACAGTCATGTGCAGCTATCAAGTGTGCAAACCGGTGCATTCGCAGTCCGTCCATAATTTGTACCAAAACGATGATCGCACTACGTATGATGTGCCGTTGTCACAACAGAAGGTTCACTCATTCACTCACTCACACACTCACTCACTTACTCACTCACTCACACTCACGCACTCTGCACTCACTCACTCGTCATTCACTCACTCACTCATTCACTCATTCTCATTCAAATTTCAGAGATCTGCGTTCCAGTCGGTCAGACCGAATACGGCTCGCCCAGCGATTCCAGCAAAGCCAAGGGCCCTTCAACATGATGTTTCACCGGACGATCAGCATTCATTGTTAATTAATCAGTGCTGGTATCATGGCAACGTGACCAGGGTGCAGGCAGAGACCACCTTGAAGAGACAGGGACAGTTTTTGGTTAGTTGTCTATAGAATGATTCACTCAACCACACTTTCAGTTCACTCAGTTCACTCACTCACTCGCTCACTCACTTATTCACTCACTCACTCACTCACTCACTCACTTATGTACTAAATCACAGGTACGTGCGTCCATCTCCCAACATGGCGAGTATGTCCTGACGGCCCACGATGGTGAGAGACCACTGCATTTCCAGATCAATAGAAATCGACAGAATCCTAATCGATCGTTATACCATTTTGAGGAGGAGCAGTTCGAAACGATACCCGACCTCATTGACTTTTATCGGGCACATGGAAAACCAGTTAGTCAATCAGTCAGTCTATCACATACAGTCTGTCTCTCAATAAATTGCTTATCAACAGTCAGTCAATAGTCTGTCTCTCAATTAGTCAGTCTTCAGTTCGTGTCTAAACCAATCACTGACTCAGTCAGTCAGTCATTCATTCATTTCAGATTACCGTACAATCAAAGTGCGTCATTGATTTGCCAGTCAGTCGACCATCAGATCAACTAACTTCTTTGATCGATACCTTGAAGGAGGAGTTGGAGGCCAATTATGCCCATGTTAATAGCAGAATACATGCACAAGCTGTAGTCACCAGACAGCATTCAAGTGAGTGCGTGAGTGAGTGAGTGAGTGAGTGAGTGAGTGAGTGAGTGAGTGAGTGAGTGAGTGAGTGAGTGAGTGAGTGAGTGAGTGAGTGAGTGAGTGAGTGAGTGAGTGAGTGAGTGAGTGAGTGAGTGAGTGAGTGAGTGAGTGAGTGAGTGAGTGAGTGAGTGAGTGAGTGAGTGAGTGAGTGAGTGAGTGAGTGAGTGAGTGAGTGAGTGAGTGAGTGAGTGAGGGAGTGAGTTAGTGAGTGAGTGAGTGAGTGAGTGAGTGAGTGAGTGAGTGAGTGAGAAGGTACTTACGGAGGTAAAGTAATATTGAATTATCAGCACCCACATCGAATCTCACATCTTCATGTCTGCTGAGACCATCAGCACCAAAACGTCCGTTGCCCAAACTTCCCACGCTCCCCAGTACCGTGTCACCTCTTGAACGTTGGTTTATTTAATAATTTTGTGACTGACCTTCAGGTTTTTTTTACTAATATATTTACATACTGACGGAAATCTTATGACTGATTGGACGAAGGGATGACTTACGGCTAAACAAAATCTTATTGATAAACTAACTGAATGTCTAATTTACTGTTTTCAGGAAAAGTTCTCCTCAACCAGGCTACTAAACAGCTGACACGCAAGTTTGGCAGCGAGAGTCATCTTATTTCGCCCGCTTTGCACAATCAGGCAATGATTAATTGTGAACCCAGGGAAACGGCAGGTGCGTTTATTAGTTACTGAATCATAATGTTCTTTATTTAGTCAGACAGTCAGTCAGTCAGTCAGTCAATCAGTCAGTCAGTCAGTCAGTCAGTCAGTCAATCAGTCAGTCAGTCAGTCAGTCAGTCAGTCAGTCAGTCAGTCAGTCAGTCAGTCAGTCAGTCAGTCAGTCAGTCAGTCAGTCAGTCAGTCAGTCAGTCAGTCAGTCATTCACATTTTACTCATCCACCATTATTTAGATCGACCATCAATACAAAAACAAAAATCCTGTCTGCAAATTCCAAATCTGGCTGTGGTGGACGATGGATTCGATAGCAGCAGTCAAGACGTTAGTGTTGTTGTTGTTGTTGTTGTTGTTGTTGTTGTTGTTGTTGTTGTTGTTGTTGTTGTTGTTGTTGTTGTTGTTGTTGTTAACCACACTCCATTTCAGTACTGTGACGTGGACTATGACGAGATGGAGGAGAGTGACGTGACATCATCATCACCGATGTCATCATCAAGAAGCACTTCGTATCCGTCATACCCGTTGTCACCCAATTCAGTGACTCATCCAGTCCCTCATTCAGCGCGTGCCAGCGCTCCCTCCCAGTCTTCGCATAGCCCCTCCATTCCGTCTTTGCCCAGTCGCAACAAGACACCCGAAAGAGATAGTGCTTGTGTGCCAGATCTACCCATCTATGACCATTTGTTAGTTGCGTCGACGAATGGGTGAATAAAGGAGTGAGTGAGTGAGTGAGTGAGTGAGTGAGTGAGTGAGTGAGTGAGTGAGTGAGTGAGTGAGTGAGTGAGTGAGTGAGTGAGTGATATGCTGCCTGAATGGAATCCGAACATTTGAGTTGTTATTGCAGAATGAACGATGACTATGGTGTTTCACCCGTTGCAATACGTCATAAACGCGCTTTCCAGGTAAAAATTATCTTCCTTTCACTATGATCTGTTCACTCACTCACTCACTCACTCACTCACTCACCATTTTACTCCAGTTACCACCAAACTTCCGTGCAGAGGCCAGCAATGGTCAGAAGTTGGCCATCTGTATCGACGCTCATGATTGTGCCCTACTGGCATCTGCCGCTGGTAAGCCTGGCACAAGCTCGAATCTGCCAGTATACATGACACCCAACGGTGGGGTTGCTGCGAGGAAACGTTTACTAACAAGGTGAGTGCCAGACAGACAGACAGACAGACAGACTGACAGACAGACAGACAGACAGACAGACAGACAGACAGACAGACAGACAGACAGACAGACAGACAGACAGACAGACAGACAGACAGACAGACAGACAGACAGACAGACAGACAGACAGCCAGACAGACAGACAGACAGACAGACAGGCAGACGGACAGACAGACAGACAGACAGACAGACAGACAGACAGACAGACAGACAGACAGACAGACAGACAGACAGACAGACAGACAGACAGACAGACAGACAGACAGACAGACAGACAGACAGACAGACAGACAGACAGACAGACAGACAGGCAGACAGACAGACAGACAGACAGACAGACAAACTATTTTTAGAAGCACGGCTCTGACGGCATTTGTCCATCAGTCTTTGCTCGTCGATTCCACGCTATCGATCTGCTGGTTGCAATGCGCCGAAAGTCTGCTACTTGACAAGAGAAACCATTTTTCGTTCGTGGCCGTGATGGATGGAATGCAACGATCTGAAGTGAGTGAGTGAGTGAGTGAGTGAGTGAGTGAGTGAGTGAGTGAGTGAGTGAGTGAGTGAGTGAGTGAGTGAGTGAGTGAGTGAGTGAGTGAGTGAGTGAGTGAGTGAGTGAGTGAGTGGTGAGTGAGTGAGTGAGTGAAGAAGTGAGTTCCCTTTGTAAAAGGAATTTCCTACTGATAGCTGAAAACTGAAGAATGAGGTGTTGTGATGCTAATTTTATCCTGCCATGGTTCAGGTGTTCTCGAAGCAACCGCTAGAAAACGGTCGACGCTCCACGTACCACGGGTGTCTGCTGCCCAGATACGACGACATCGTGGAACACAGACAAGACCTGCAGGCCGTTAGGGTGCCCTATTTGCAGCCCATGGTTGGTCACGGTTTATTATCATTCTTGTTCAAGCAAATTTTTTTTTACGAAACTGACCAATCTTTTTCAAAATAAAAATATCCGCCTTAACATATGTAATTCAGTTGATAACATGGTTTATCTTGATTGAAAACTTGGTTATAACACATGTCACATTTTGAGTGATGATGATGTTTTTCATGTTGATAATGTCATGTTCTTCGTCACTGAGAACTGAGAAGTGAGAACCGACGGAGAATTTCGGCAATATCTTGTTCGGGGCGTACAGGAAACAAATATAGTATTTTTGAATCAAAATTATAATAAGGTATTCGACAAATTGTGAAGCAATATAATATTTCCAGCTGGAACTGCTCAACCAATCCACCAACGCGCTATCCGTCCTGTTTGGATCAACAAGCTGGCGTTCCGACCTGGCTCGGCTAAGCAACCTGCTAAGCGCCTGCAAGCAATGGCTGGACTCGCGGCCCACACTAAATGAAACATCATCGTTCACGGACAACGAAAGCTTCATGAGCACCGAGTATTTAACAAGAGCATTATAATGTGATTTACTTGATTGTGGCTTCGAAAATATACACAAAACTTATCAAATTTAGATGTTTATGTCGCATACGTATTTAATAGATTTCGATTAGGCTTGTGTATTGTGTTGTGTCTGAAATATGTAATCCTTATACATACCATAATTAACATTTATCGTGTTGGGAAAAAAAATTACGTGCGATGATTTACCGAAACTGACTGTTTTTGAAAATACTATAATGTTTTCAAGTTTTATCTTATGTGTACCGCTGCTAGTCCGTCATTGAAATACTGAATTGCGTTTGTCATAATTTGCAATTTAATGTACGTTAGTGATAATATCTGTTACATAATAAACGGTGTATCAAAGAAGATGTGAAGGAAGCGACATTTATATTTAGCTCACTCACTCACTGACTCGATCACAAAAAAGTTTTTTTGTTTTTAAATTTTCTTTTATACAGATGCATTTTAATTCAAATTTATATTAATGGTGCGTAAAATAGGAAACGATGATATTTACAGTTATTTTCCCCGATGTGCAAACATAAAAGTTCACTTTGACACATCTCTTACTTTCTTACACGTAAAGACTCAAATAATAACATGCAAAATACAAGTTTTAAAATAAAGGTCAAGTCGAAAATATATAAGCCACGGCCGAGTTAATGCTAAGTGATAGTAGAAGGTAGGACATATCGATACGAAAACACAGATTCGCCCAGTCAGTTTCCACTTTTCGACGCCATTTCTTCTCGTCTCGCAACCTGAGTGAGTGAGTGAGTGAGTGAGTGAGTGAGTGAGTGAGTGAGTGAGTGAGTGAGTGGGTGAGTGAGTGAGTGAGTGAGTGAGTGAGTGAGTGAGTGAGTGAGTGAGTGAGTGAGTGAGTGAGTGAGTGAGTGAGTGAGTGAGTGAGTGAGTGAGTGAGTGAGTGAGTGAGTGAGTGAGTGAGTGAGTGAGTGAGTGAGTGAGTGAGTGAGTGAGTGAGTGAGTGAGTGAGTGAGTGAGTGAGTGAGTGGATGAGTGAGTGAAAAAAACCTGCGCAAATGTGCCTCTGTTTCACGCTGTTTTAACAGAATTTGTCGCAACGTGATGAAAATCTTGGATTGGATAGAAACTTGTCCGAGCCAGTCGTCCTGAAACAAACCGTTATTTCCCGTCATGTATGTAATTACGGACATAAGAGACCAATAATCATTAGAAAAATCTTTATAAGTTTGATTTTTTGTTCACAGATTTTATTAAATACGTATGATAACTGTCGAATGAATCAGCTAAGTTACTCAAAGTCAACCGCATACAGCCGAACATTTTCATATTACCAATCCCGACGGTCATGACGGAATTTACCAATTCCATGGTCCGTGGTACATGACACTAGAAAAACACTCTTGTTTTTTTCATGAATGTAGGACACCAATATTTTAAAACAAATGGTTACCTGTTTTTCACTGAACGTAATGGTGGCACTCGTGGTGACAATGGTGTCGTTGGGTCGTGCTGCCATGGCAGATGGCGATCGCGGGTACGTCTTCAGATCCAGACCTGGTGTGAAGTAACGGGCCTGTAAGTTTGTTAGCAGGTATGAAACGGGCTTGGGAATAGGTTTATAACTTCAGGTGATCACAATCACACTACTGACAAGCGTGATTTTATATGGTTTCGCTACTCTTTTGATTTTCATCAGATGAAGTGAATGAGATATGTAACTCTTCTTCATCATGATATACTGTATGAGTTTTTTTATGATACGTTGGAAAAAACAGACAGACCAACCAAAATTTCGGGAACTGGTTTCAAGGATTTGCCCTGACTGTGCAACATCATCACAATCACGGCGATTACGGTAGACACGGCCATGATTATGATCTCAAACAAAATGAACGTGCCTGAAATGTTGTTGTTGTTGTTGTTGTTGTTGTTGTTGTTGTTGTTGTTGTTGTTGTTGTTGTTGTTGTTGTTGTTGTTGTTGTTGTTGTTGTTGTTGTTGTTGTTGTTGTTGTTGTTGTTGTTGTTGTTGTTGTTGTTGTTGTTGTTGTTGTTGTTGTTGTTGTTGTTGTTGTTGTTGTTGTTGTTGTTGTTGTTGTTGTTGTTGTTGTTGTTGTTGTTGTTGTTGTTGTTGTTGTTGTTGTTGTTGTTGTTGTTGTTGTTGTTGTTGTTGTGTTGTTGTTGTTGTTAATGAAGATGATCGCCGAACCAACCTAATTTAGGAAACGACGTGGCGTTCTTTGGCATCAAATCCGACACGATCATCAAAATGACGGCCATTGTTAAGAGGGCTGTTAGACCGATAGAAACCTGCAAAACTTAAAGTATGAAAACTACCCATGGATTGAAAAAAAGTAGATTCACTGATTTCTGATATTTATTTAACGAATTCGTTTGTATAATGTATGTACAAACCTAAAGAGCCAAAAAACGTAACAGTAACCTTTTCACCACGTGCCACACTCTGATGACTTGGAGTGAATACACCTGAAAAAAGTGCGATAAATGGTTCATGTTGGGTCTTCAAAAAGCATATCACAATTTATTTTCAAACAGAAATTTCCCAAAAGTATTAAGGCCCGTACATACTCCACCATAACACCGTAATATAACATGTTATGCTATGGAGGCGGAGCCTGTTACGGTGGGTCTACATACTCCCCCATCGTAACATAACACGCATCATAACATGCAGGAAGAAAAACTCTGTTATGGTGTTATTCGAATTTTTTGGAATAACTTCGTCCATAACACATGAGATAAATAAAATAAATTTAGCTTAAAAATTAATTTCAACAAACTGAAACTTGAATATTATCTTTTCATACTTTTTAACATTAATTTTCATCAGTTCAGCGCGATAAACGCTGATTGCATCATCTTTCAGTCGACATCCTGGAGAACGACAGTTCATGTTTCGATGCTCCATAATTTAATTATCCGTTCCAAGTTGTTTTTTTTGGGTAGCCATGGGAAAAGAATCTAAATTTATGTTTAATATTCCAGAAGCTGAAAGATAAACACGCGCGCGAACGTTCGAGAAGGTTCCAAACACTATGAAACATTAGGTAATCCATCCCAAGTCAAGCCCAGGCAAGCTGAGCTGCATTTGCTGGTCAGCTGAACAATAAAAACAGTATATTCCTATCAGCAGGGAATACAAAACATTCTAGAATTATTAATTTCGAAGTATTAATGGCTAATTAAAGCTTATTTAGAAAGAAAAATTTTGGTCGGCCGCATTGAAGAAATCAATTGCCTTGTTATGGTGGATTTCCGAACATACTTCATGCGTCGTAACATAACATTGCCCGCCGTAGCATAACTTGCTATGTTATGATCCCTTGTTATGTTACGTGTTATGGTGGAGTATGTACGGGCCTTTATATTTTCGTTTTTTTAGTTCTGTATGTTATGTATGAAAAAAAGACTAATCGCCGAACCAATCAACGCCAAACTGGTAATGAGGAAGCTGGGTACAGTGAGCGTGATTATATAGTACATCGGTTTTCGACGGATACAAATCGTGTAGGTGATCTCGTACCTGAAACATTGCGTTTTGGTTATGGTTTTAGGCTTAGGCTTAGGTTTAGGATTAGGCCAAGGCTTAGGTTAGGCTTTTTTACTGCGATGGATTTTTGTTGATTTAATTAAAAAAAATCAGTTAAGGTTAATCAATTTAGTAATTAAGCTAATCCAATCATGTAACCATTTTCCGTGCGTAGCACCGTAATCCACCAGCTCCTCCTGACAAGTGTAATTGAGCAGGTCCCATTCTAAAATAATGAATTATGGTCATTTGGTTCATTTATTGTCTCTTCTTCCGTAAATCAAGTTGTCTTTTCTAATTAATCGGTTTTGCATATATAAGTAGTTTCGTTCAGACCAACATACAGTGGCGGTCAAAAGTTTAGGAACACCCTCAAATTGGGTGTTTTCTCACTATAAACCACGGTGGGATGAATAAATCGAGCTGAAATTTTCAGGAGCTGTGAAAAACATGTGTTAAGCCGCGTTTATACTCCAGCGTAAGCCGTAGATCTACGCTATATACGCCTGACTACGGGTCAACCGTTTATACTCGCTCACGCGTAGATTTGCATTCTCATCATGCGTAGGCTCCGCCTCCTGCTTACGCATAGAATTTGTTCCTGTACGCTCAATATCAAATTGATTTGATATTCTACGCGTAGATAAGTAAGGGAATTGGAAGAAAAACATTCAAAAATATTAAAATATGTTGGGAAATCAATTCTAACTCATAAGAAATTCATTTTACTCGCGAAAATTTGCTGAAACGTTGTTTTCGAAGATGTTCAAATGTCTCTAAATTTCTGTATGGGCTAAATTCAGGTGATTTAAGCGGTTTCTGAAGCTTGAAAAATTCTGAGATCTTCTCACCGTTGTTGAAAACCTATAAATAGAGTTATTGATGAAAAATAACTTCGATTGGTCACCACGCCGCTATGCAGATTTCGCCCCAGCTTATGAAGAAAACACGCAGTATTCGCTGAGCAAATTCGACCGAAATTAATTCATTTTTCGAGCTGGAAAAAATCACAGATGTTTTCAGGAGGTCAATAAACCCCTCTGACTACTTTTCTGTTAAGTTTTGTTACTGTGCAAACTAAATCCGAAGTTGGCCCAAAACACCCGAGGTAAACCGAGCATGCACGTAAATTCATAAAACGGCAAACAAGCCCTAAAACACGCGCTGGTATCAGACACACGAGCCCGTCAGCACTAGAAAAACAAAGGCAAAATAAATCCGACGTTTTCTTGCGTTTTTGATCCTATAAATAATTTTTTCGGGATTTAGTTGAGGCGTAGCGAACGAGCATTTATACTCAAATTTTTACCTACGCGTAGATCTATGGCATAGATGTACGCTTTGCCTACACCCGTAGACTCCGCCCCCACTACGCTACGGCTTACGCTGAAGTATAAACAGGGCTTTAGAGTCCGTTTCTAATACATACTTGAGCATTA
Organism: Daptonema setosum; assembly: GCA_964036265.1. Classification (NCBI taxonomy): domain Eukaryota; kingdom Metazoa; phylum Nematoda; class Chromadorea; order Monhysterida; family Xyalidae; genus Daptonema; species Daptonema setosum. Next base: position 19,706,436 of record OZ038447.1, on the reverse strand, counting down.
GCAAAAACATTCTATTTTATAAGAAGTTTATCAACGACTTTGTTATATCACGCGTTTGTACGTGGCTCACATGCGCCGACAGTGTTTGTTAAGACCGTTAGATAAATATAAAGTATTCAATTGAATTTTAATCATTAGAAATAGTTAACTGGTAGTTATGGTATCTATTGCTGCCATCTAACAGGGAGGAAACAAACCTCAAGTTGCCCTGTGTTTCATTATAAAAAGTGAATGGTTTTCGGAAAACCAAATTTTCAAATTTTCGATTTGAAGACTAGTTCATTGATTAATCAACAGAAAGAAACACCGAAAATAACGTGTTTGCTTCAAAACACGCCATGTATAACCATGAATAAACTTTCTTGCTTCAAATCTCATTTTCATACGAAGTTTTTTCTAATAGTCACTCGGTGGCTTTCCATGCATTATGCGGGATTCGCTCCAAGTGGCATTAGGAGATGTTCAACACGGAAAAAAAATATGGATGAGGTATGGGTAGTTCCGCTAATTATCATCAAGCTAATTTCAGTCTAAATGTAAAGTTAAAAACTTTGTAACTGCCTTCAAACCACCGTCGATGCGTGTCACCCAAGAACAAACGCATGCTTTCATATATAACATTTATACAACCTGAAAACCAACTATAATGAATGAAACACAGTTATACAAATATAACAGGCTGAAACACATGTTTTTCACATCTCCTGGAGATTTCAGCCCGATTTATTCATCCAACCGTGTTTTATAGACAGAAAACACCCAAATTGAGGGTGTTCCTAAACTTTTGACCGCCACTGTACATGGCACTAGCGGACGAGAGATTGAAAGAAAAATGGGAATTCCCCTCTTCTCCCGGTTTCATGAAGAAGAGTTCGTTCATCAAGGTGTAGGTAAAGAGGGTTAAGATATGTCAATTCCCCTCCCTTTGGAAGTTTGACTTGTCTAGTGCCTCCAACAAACCGGTAGATGACTGAAAGTGTTTATCACGTGCCCGTGGTGCATGTCTGGCCTTGAGTATGATGTCCGTACTCGGATATGCCCACGTGACGTACGTGATGTTGCACGTCTGTATGTCGTCGGGGAATGCGCGCACGTCGAAACTGAAATCATTTTTGACATTATATGATTTTTTTTTTATTCTAGATTTTATATCAATAAATGTATGGTAACAGATTTAGATCAAATTAACGTTTGGATAATTAGTGTTTCATTTATTTTTTTATGAACTCCTCTTCCCTCAATAATATTTTAAGTCAATATCAAATATATAAATAACCTGAATTATACTGAGTAAAAAGAAACCTAAAATGGTCTATGATTTTCAAGTGTTCCAGTTCTCGCTTCATTTATACCTGCAATGTATAGTGAGTTGTTCGGTTTTGGAAACGAATACGGTACCATCCGAGTACAGGGTCATGAACGACGTACTGCGATCACTGACGGTGCGCTCCAGTCTGTGAGTGAGTGAGTGAGTGAGTGAGTGAGTGAGTGAGTGAGTGAGTGAGTGAGTGAGTGAGTGAGTGAGTGAGTGAGTGAGTGAGTGAGTGAGTGAGTGAGTGAGTGAGTGAGTGAGTGAGTGAGTGAGTGAGTGAGTGAGTGAGTGAGTGAGTGAGTGAGTGAGTGAGTGAGTGAGTGAGTGAGTGAGTGAGTGAGTGAGTGAGTGAGTGAGTGAGTGAGTGAGTGAGTGAGTGAGTGAGTGAGTGAGTGAGTGAGTGAGTGAGTGAGTGAGTGAGTGAGTGAGTGAGTGAGTGAGTGAGTGAGTGAGTGAGTGAGTGAGTGAGTGAGTGAGTGAGTGAGTGAGTGAGTGAGTGAGTGAGTGAGTGAGTGAGTGAGTGAGTGAGTGAGTGAGTGAGTGAGTGAGTGAGTGAGTGAGTGAGTGAGTGAGGCAGTGAGTGAGTGAGTGAGTGAGTGAGTGAGTGAGTGAGTGAGTGAGAGTGAGTGAGTGAGTGAGTGAGTGAGTGAGTGAGTGAGTGAGTGAGTGAGTGAGTGAGGTGAGTGAGTGAGTGAGTGAATGAGTGAGTGAGTGAGTGAGTGAGTGAGTGAGTGAGTGAGTGAGTGAGTGAGTGAGTGAGTGAGTGAGTGAGTGAGTGAGTGAGTGAGTGAGTGAGTGAGTGAGTGAGTGAGTGAGTGAGTGAGTGAGTGAGTGAGTGAGTTAGTGAGTGAGTGAGTGAGTGAGTGAGTGAGTGAGTGAGTGAGT
>OZ038447.1:19686101-19704039 GCA_964036265.1 Daptonema setosum | reverse complement strand
CATGATTCCTTGACTTCGTTTAGAGTTAAGTCAAGTTGAGCAAACTCCATTGTTTGGGAGAATTTATAACACTTACGTTTATAGCAGTTACGTTTATAAAAGTTACATATGTATGTGATTCCCGGTAAACTATCTAATTACTAAATTCTTGTTGAGAAATCAGGCAGCAGTTGGCGTAATTTTGAATTTGCAATGATGATATTTGAGAATGATCTAGAACATCATGTGTGTTTTGGCACCCGTACCACCGGCTACACCACCCGAGGCGGCTTGTGAGGCCGCACTGCGCTTGATACCTGCAAGTGAGTGAGTGAGTGATTGAGTGAGTGAGTGATTGAGAGATTGAGTGAGTGAGTGATTGAGTGATTGAGTGAGTGAGTGAGTGAGTGAGTGAGTGATTGAGTGATTGAGTGAGTGAGTGAGTGAGTGAGTGAGTGAGTGAGTGAGTGAGTGAGTGAGTGAGTGAGTGAGTGAGTGAGTGAGTGAGTGAGTGAGTGAGTGAGTGAGTGAGTGAGTGAGTGAGTGAGTGAGTGAGTGAGTGAGTGAGTGAGTGAGTGAGTGAGTGAGTGAGTGAGTGAGTGAGTGAGTGAGTGAGTGAGTGAGTGAGTGTGAGTGAGTGAGTGAGTGAGTTAGTGAGTGAGTGAGTGAGTAAGTGAGTGAGTGAATGCGTCAGTGAGTGAGTGAGTGAGTGAGTGAGTGAGTGAGTAAGCGAGTGTCAACCCACCAGTGTTTCTCCTGACCACAGCCCATTCGGCTAAAACTGAGAGGAACACAAGTAGGAATGACCCGATAAACATTTTGACAGCCCAGTCAGGTATTGAATGCTTGGGGCCGTGTCCTTCTGGAAATTAATCACATGGATCCGTCAGTCAATCAGTCAGTCATTCACTCACTCGCTCACTCACTCACTCACTCACTCACTCACTCACTCACTCACTCACTCACTCACTCACTCACTCACTCACTCACTCACTCACTCACTCACTCACTCACTCACTCACTCACTCACTCACTCACTCACTCACTCACTCACTCACTCACTCACTCACTCACTCACTCACTCACTCACTCACTCACTCACTCACTCACTCACTCACTCACTCACTCACTCACTCACTCACTCACTCACTCACTCACTCACTCACTCACTCACTCACTCACTCACTCACTCACTCACTCACTCACTCACTCACTCACTCACTCACTCACTCACTCACTCACTCACTCACTCACTCACTCACTCACTCACTCACTCACTCACTCACTCACTCACTCACTCACTCACTCACTCACTCACTCACTCACTCACTCACTCACTCACTCACTCACTCACTCACTCACTCACTCACTCACTCACTCACTCACTCACTCACTCACTCACTCACTCACTCACTCACTCACTCACTCACTCACTCACTTACTCACTCACTCACTCACTCACCATTCCACTCAAGTTCGAGTCGTTCAGCCAGTTTTGGTATCAGCTCCATAATGACGTTGGTCATTTTGCCTTGTTTGAGTCGAACTTTGGCGTGCTTCATTAATAACTTAGACAGCTTTTCTGCTCGTTTTCGGCCTGAATATATTCAATGAACAGATTGAATGGATGAATAAATAAATAAATAAATCAATCAATCAATCAATCAATCAATCAATTGTATTCTCATGCCCGAAACGAGTTATGTACACAAACACTTAACTGCCCAGATACATGACACAGTGAAGATTTCACATAACTACATACAAACATAACGCAGCTTCCAAGTTGATATTCTATACCATGCAATTCATTTTTATCAACCACCGGTCGAAAACCGGTGTCAAAAACCATTGCTCTTCACAATGTCATTTCAAACTAGAGGAACATAAAAATGGAAAAGGTGTGCCAACATTTAGTGCCACCGGCCACGGTGAGTATCTGGCGATCGTTGAATCCCTGTACGTTGGCGCCATGCATGAAGGCAACGAAGAGCACACTCAGCTTGTCGCACGGATCCGTCTCGACGTCACGAACCGTCGGGAACCAGCGCGAATGCAGCACCTGCATACAATTACAGGTATTGTTTTTTCTTGAAACTCGTCTTAATTGAACCCAACATGGAACACTAAATCATGGTTGTTTTCGCAGTGGCCAGACATGCTGAACTAACAAAGCGTTAGGATCTGTGTCTTAAGTCAGGTTTCGAACTAAGGACCACCAGTTTCTGAGGCTGGTGCCCTACGCTCTTAACTATACGGGTGACATAGTTTTTTACTTGGATTTCTTCATTACTGAAGCCAACACGGCATACTAATACCAAATTAAAATGGTGTTTTCGCAGTGATTGGAGATGCTGAATAAACTGACGAGCAATGAGAATTGTTTACTGAAGCGAATCGTAATTTTTCAACGACTTTGAAACATCTAGTTGCCGTGAACATAGCGCATTTTTAGATTTTATCACATTCAAAAATAAGAGTGTTGCATGATGTCTCCAAATGAAAAAAAATCATGTAAAGTGATAACATTCTTTCGTGCACAGTGATATTAAATATTATCTTCACATCATACCAGAGAAGATCTAACCAACAGATGTCTTCAACTTGTCAATAATTTGTTCATGAAAAATCCTCCAGCTGACTGAACTTCTGTAATTTATCTCACCTGAGCAAATGTTGTGATGTACATTTCAGTGTTGTCGGCAATATCAGCCACCTGAGATGTTTCAAGATGACCTGAAACTGACACGGTTAAATACTCACTCACTCACTCACTCACTCACTCACTCACTCACTCACTCACTCACTCACTCACTCACTCACTCACTCACTCACTCACTCACTCACTCACTCACTCACTCACTAACTAACTCACTCACTCACTCACTCACTCACTCACTCACTCACCCAAGCATTTGAATCGCTGATCTTCCCAGACTGAGTTATGAGACGGTGGCACCATCAGCTGGTCCAGTACGGCGATCCCGATTCTATACTGGTTGTGCTCGTGGTCGTACAATATATCCATGTGCTGATCCACAGTGTTATTAATGGCGACTGCCTCGGACCGGGACATTTGATTGTGCGGATCGCAAAGATATGAAATGTGAAGGTATTGTCGGCCGCAGCCATCGGGTATTGACGAGTCATCCGGTGGGAAGTACGGAACGTTGTTGGCTTATGGTATGAGCTCGGGTACTGGATAGCTGCATGGTGTTAATAGCCTCGGACTGAAATATCATTGGATGAGTATCGGTTAACCAGGCTGTGCTTCTGTACTGGGATACATTCACTCACTCACTCACGTACTCACTCACTCATTCACTCACTCACTCACTCACTCACCCACTCACTCACTCACTCACTCACTCACTCACTCACTCACTCACTCACTCACTCACTCACTCACTCACTCACTCACTCACTCACTCACTCACTCACTCACTCACTCACTCACTCACTCACTCACTCACTCACTCACTCACTCACTCACTCACTCACTCACTTACTCACTCACTCACTCACTCACTCACTCACTCACTCACTCACTCACTCACTCACTCACACACTCACTCACTCACTCACTCACTCACTCACTCACTCACTCACTCACTCACTCACTCACTCACTTACTCACTCACTCACTCACTCACTCACTCACTCACTCACTCACTCACTCACTCACTCACTCACTCACTCACTCACTCACTCACTCACTCACTCACTACCACACTCACTCACTCACTCACTCACTCACTCACTCACTCACTCACTCACTCACTCACTCACTCACTCACTCACTCACTCACTTACTCACTCACTCACTCACTCACTCACTCACTCACTCACTCACTCACTCACTCACTCACTCACTCACTCACTCACTCACTCACTCACTCACTACCACACTCACTCACTCACTCACTCACTCACTCACTCACTCACTCACTCACTCACTCACTCACTCACTCACTCACTCACTCACTCACTCACTCACTCACTCACTCACTCACTCACTCACTCACTCACTTACTCACTCACTCACTCACTCACTCACTCACTCACTCACTCACTCACTCACTCACTCACTTATGTGGGACGTTTCGTTTCCTTACCAGTGCTGGTAATCTCTGTCCACCAATGAGCAGTTCAAAGGCGGAGAGTTCTGAACGTCTGAATTTATTCTCGGGACCCACGGCTATGTTACTGTCCGTGTCATCGACCGAACTGTCATCCATTATCATCGGATCACCAAAGTCGATAAAATTATCATCAACGTTCGACGAGTCGACATTCCCAAAGTTCGATGTATCGAACGGTTTGTCGTCAGTAGTTCGAATATCGACGACATTACTGTCGACGGCAGTTGATATCGATAATAAAGCACCGAGGTTGAGCAGCGTGGTCAATGATATAATGGTATTGAGTTGATGCATATCAGGTGTTGTGAGGGTGAGCATCCCGGCTACGGAGTACGAGGATTACGACCACACAGCAAACGCAGTCAGGTACGGTGGATCGTGAATGGACATCATCCATCAGTCGAGGCCGAAACGATTCGTGGCACCTGCAAATATTTTTATTGCATTACAAAAAGTAATGTTACGGTAATCTCAACTGCGGGCTTACCTTTTCCTTGATAGGATAGTTCCACATGGTGGTAGTACATGAATATTCAGAGCTCCAACAACAAACAACATGTGGTTGCTTTATGCCTCTGGGATTAACGTTAATAAAAATGGCTGAACAAGTGGATACAAATGTCAGTAAATGAGAAAACCATAACTAGTTTTTTTCTATGTGGTTGTAAGACCGTGGTTAGTTTTTCTATCAGAGACGCAGAACATTGTTGACAGAATATTGATGTAAGCCTACATGTAGACTCACTCTGAAAAAAATGTCCGCAATGTTCTGTGCTTCGAATAGAATGCGTAATCTTACAACAGATGGAGCGAAAAGGCCACTGGGTAATTACATAGACTTAAAAAACGCCTTGCCTGAGAAAACCTACAGATTTTGGCCCCTCTTATCAAAATCGAGTTATGTGGTGTTTTGGAACCTGCCAGGGTAGTGTATCAATACCCTATGACCGTTTGGTTCAAAGTTGCTCAAAACCGGAAATATCCGGATTTTTCGATTTTGGCTGTAGGGCATGCGTCACCATGCGATCTGCTCACTTTGATCGGCGGCCGTCATCGATAGAGACTTCCAATCACTAAATGGATAACATAGTATGAAAGTAGACTTAATTCTGCGTGTTTTAAGCCCTATTTTACCGCATTTGATGGAATATTCAATTTAGAAACCAACCCCGAAATATTTCGAAAATTAACTTTTTTTGAAAAAATTGTCAAGTTGGAGACATAAATGTCAAAATAAAAAAAGTTGCAAGATTTATCCAGACAAACCGAGTATGAGGGATGATGCCCCCATAGTAGACCTTCGAAAAGATCATGTGCTACCCCCCCACATGGCCCCATTTTTTTGAGCTACGAGTCATTTTTTGCCAAAAATCGCTACATTTCCGAGTTTTCTCCTATTTTCCGTATATAGTTGATTGTTTATCGGCGAATTGTGCATGATAATACCTTCCCCTGATAGGCAAAGTAATGATAGAATACTTATATTTGCTTTAGTCCGTCTTTAAAATATGATAAATAGGGCTCAAAGGCTGAAAATGACCAAAAACGACGAAAAACCATAAATTTCTATGTTTGCTCAAAATAGAGAGGTTTTTACGTTGTAAGTAGGCAAGAATGAGTCGAGAAGGGTATATAGTGGAATATAAACTGTTTTAGTTCCATTTTATCAATTATAGAATTAGCCTCAACGTCGAAATACTAGTATCAGGGGTTTTGAACAGTCGTTTTCAACGATTTTTTGAATAAAATTCGTCAAATTAAGGGATTTCCATCAATTTTCCGTTCGTGGTTCATGGTTTTTCAGTAGTTAGTCCATGACAATACAATCTCCTGATAGGAAAGGTAATGAGGGAATACTTTTATTTGACTTAACCAGTTTTCAAAATTTTATAAATAGGCCTAAACGGCTGAAAATGACGATGAAAAAGTATAATTTTGATGTTTGCTGAAAATACCTTAACTTTACCATTGTATGGAGCAAGAATGAGTCAAAAAGGCATCTCGTGGAATATACAGTGTTCTTGGTCTAATTCAACAAATCCATGTAAGTAAGTTGCAATAAGTTAAGAGCTTACAGGAATGTCTCCAGTACAAAGCAGAAATACTGAAAACATCAAAATTTTGGCGCTACGCACCATCCGTTCTCGTGCTTCCATGGTACCTCTAGGTTGAAAATTAGAGGTGTGGAAATGTCGAATTTGTGGCGCCTTGCGCCATCCATTTACAGGTTGTAATGTTAAGAACTCCACTTTTTGACGCCATTTGAATTTTAAGCTTTCGGGCTTTCAGAATACATATACAATAAATATCAGTGTTACTAGAAAACGCCAATTTTTTACGCTACGCGCCATCTGGTTTCTGGAATAGAGCAGGAATGCTATGAAATTTTAAGTTTCGGGGCAAAGCAATGCAATACAAAGAAGTAAAGCGGGAAACTTTTCGCTTCCGCTTTTCGCATCGCGCAGTCTGTTTTCGGGCTTCCACATCATGATTCTAGAACAAAGCAGTAATGCTGAGAACGTCCGATTTCGGGAACCACTTGCACTCAGTTCGTTTGAACTGTCGGCTCTCAATCAGACACCTCTACCTTGAACCGAACTCAATCTGACGAAGTGGGTAAATAAACAAGAGAGTTGATGACTAGGTGAACTTCTGAAGGAAAAGAACTGAAAGTAGAAGTACACCAAAACGTCTGCCAACAGTATTCAGTTGTTCACTAATGCCCTCTATTCATACCGCTAAAAGTATCATAAAATCACTTAATTACTATACATACCTAGGCATACATGGGGATCGATCAACTGCCGCCACCACCAACTGCAGCCACAATTATCAAGTCAACTGTCTTCACTTTTCTGGACTTTTTCGGCTGCATTTGACTCGCCGGAAAGTGGCGTCAGTTGTCGTACGTCATTTGCAGCCACTAATTTGAAAAATTTCTGGCTGCAGTTGTTTCGCAGAAATTAGCGTCAGTTGCCTCAAGAATCATTAATTTAGTCAATAAAAGATGTTTAATGCAATCAATGTAAAAACTGCAGACAAATTATCCAAAGTTTTACTATTGCCTTCGAAGTATGTATTACTGTTCGTTACCCGCTGAAAATCTATCGTAAGGCCCGTTAGTACCGCGCGAAGCGCAGAAGTGGGATTCGTTTGAAAAGAATGTTCATCATCCTAATGTTAGTCAACGGCATCCGACTTATCATTGATTGCATGAATCCTTTATTAATAACATCAATCATTCTTTTTTCATAAGAGAACTGACGCTACTTTTGAGCGAGTCAACTGCAGCCGGAAAATTTCAGAAAAATGGCGGCAGTTGACTCTAAAATTGTGACTGCAGTAGGCAGTGGCGGCAGTTGACGCACAATCCGCATACATCCGTTTGTATGTACTATGTATGTATGTATGTAGGACAAAAATGGATGTATTAGCAAGCTATGTCGAATAAAACGGGTGAGAAACCAAAAATAAATATATTCAGAAAACCCATTTCAAGTACATGAGAGCGATTAAAACGAAGAAAGGTGTATTTAACCGTTCATTCCCCAACAGCGTCAAATTTGAGTTTCAGGCAAATATCGCTGATAGCGACTGTTAAAAACCTTCAATACCTGTGTTTTGACACTATAATTGATGAATATAAACCATAAATGCTGTATAAAACGATAAAACGATATTCCCTTCATCATGCTTCATTACAATGGTTAAATTTTCATATTTTTCAGCAAACATCAAAATTATACTTTTCCATAGTTTTTGGTCATTTTGGTTTTTGGTCACATTCAAATTTTGAAAGACGGTTAAATCAAATAAAAGTATTCCCTCATTACCTTTCCTATCAGGGGATTGTACTACTACTGAAAAACATCAACCACGAACGGAAAATTTATGGAAACCCGCTAATTTGACGAGTTTTCTTCAAAAATCGCTGAAAACGACTGTTCAAAACCCCTAATACTAGTGTTTTGACGTTGCAGCTAATTCTATATTTAATAAAAATGGAACCAAAAACACTGTATGTTCTACTATATACCCTTCTCGACTCATTCTTGCCTACTTACAACGTAAAAACCTCTCTATTTTGAGCAAACAGAAATTTATGGTTTTTCGTCGTTTTTGGTCATTTTCAGCCTTTGAGCCCTATTTATCATATTTTAAAGACGGACTAAAGCAAATATAAGTATTCTATCATTACTTTGCCTATCAGGGGAAGGTATTATCATGCACAATTCGCCGATAAACAATCAAGCATATACGGAAAATAGCAGAAAATTCGGAAATTTAGCGATTTTTGGCAAAAAATGACTCGTAGCTCGAAAAAATGGGGCCATGTGGGGGGGGTAGCACATGACCTTTTTGAAGGTCTACTATGGGGACATCATCCCTCATACTCGGTTTGTCTGGATAAATCTTGCAACTTTTTTTATTTTGACATTTATGAGTCCAACTTGACAATTTTTTCAAAAAAAGTTAATTTTCAAAATTTTCCGGGGTCGGTTTTTAAATTGAATATTCCATCAAATGCGGTCAAATAGGGCTTAAAACACGCAGAATTAAGTCTTCTTTCATACTATGTTATCCATTTAGTGATTGAAAGTCTCTATCGATGACGGCCGCCGTTCAAAGTGAGCAGATCGCATAGTGACGAATGCCCTACAGCCAAAATCGAAAAATCCGGATATTTCCGGTTTTGAGCAACTTTGAACCAAACGGTCATAGGGTTTTGATACACTATCCTGGTAGGTTCCAAAACACCACATAACTCCATTTTGATAAGAGGGGCCACACTTCCCATACAACCTGTAGGTTTTCTCAGGCAAGGCGTTTTAATATGAAGTAAACAAACCGACGGACTCTGATTAACTCAATCAAATCCATGTTATACATGTAGAGTTAGGTACGGATATACAAACTCACATTGAAAGAAGCAGGGTGCCCATGAACTTATTGGCAGTCAAAAGTGTAGACAAAAAATTCACAAGAAACTTGAATAAGGCATACAAACTGTGGAAATGACTTTTTTGTCATAAACCTATCAAGAATAATTAAAATAACAAAAAAGCAGACTTTAGATTAGCAGGGTGGATTAGTGCGTATTGAAACATCCAGGATTTTAATATTGAAAATGAGATACATCACTGGTTTTTTGGACACTCACGTAAATGAGACATGATTCAAACAATCCTATTATGCCTGAAACATCTGCAGCATAGGTTATGAATGCTGTCACCTTAAACTAAACTAACGCCCAAACTAAACGTCAGTTTGAGGTATCATTTTGTTAAATTCTCACTCAAATAACTGTTTACATCACGTGTTTGCCGTGATCTGAAAGTGTTCCAAAAATCACAGACGAACCAAAAGTATTTATTATGATTGTCGAACCGAAGTTTTTCCGGTTTGTCAAAAAAAATTAGCTGACCACGTAAGCAGCATAAACACTACAGCATGCTAGTTAGCAGCTGGTGAGTCGGCAGAAGAATACGTAATTAGTTTTTGGACATCCAGCAAGAGGATAAGCCATTATACACCAGTTGGTTAGACTCCCAGGAGTATTGCATGTGCACGGACGACGATACGTATACGGACTGACTGACTGACTGACTGACTGACTGACTGACTGACTGACTGGCTGACTGACTGACTGACTGACTGACTGACTGACTGACTGACTGACTGACTGACTGACTGACTGACTGACTGACTGACTGACTGACTGACTGACTGACTGACTGACTGACTGACTGACTGACTGACTGCCTGACTGACTGACTGACTGACTGACTGACTGACTGACTGACTGACTGACTGACTGACTGACTGACTGACTGACTGACTGACTGACTGACTGACTGACTGACTGACTGACTGACTGACTAACTGGATACCAAATGTGGTCCAAGAACGTTCTTACCGGAAGCAAACCAGCCCAATTTTCCTTCCAAATTGCGAACACGGTCTCCGTTTAACGACATTTTCGTTATACCGACAAATTAGGTCAGGTATGTAGAAAAGTGGACCCGCACACACGGAACCGTGGTGCTGGTCGTATAAGTTACTCACTGACTGACTGACTGTCTGACTGAATGACTGACTGACTGACTGATTGACTTACTGACTGACTGACTGTCTGACTGACTTACTGACTGACTGACCAACTGACTGAACACAGTATGAAAATACCACTATACCGTAGACTGGATTTACGACAGACCATAAATTTTCTGTTTTACCGGCTTGATGAAAAGACAGACGGAGGCTCATTATCCAGAATATGACATACAGATGGAGAAAAGGGATCCGACAAACATTGTCAGATCTTATTTTCAGGTCTAAATTCGAACTGTTCGACTGTTTCGGACAGATAAAAAAATGTACAACAAGTGAAAGTATGTACATGCGCTAACACAGATAAAGTTGTTGTAGAAATGACAAAACTATTAACTGTAAGTGCAAAGACTGACTGACTGATTTATTAACGGACAGTCTGTCTTTACGGACTGGCTGATCAATTCCCTGACTGTCTCGAGCCGAATGACAATAAAACGCACTCGCCGATGAAAAGAGCCAATAGTTTCGTGCGAAACGTACCTTTTCGGTATACACAAGTTTTATTACCGATCGTAAAAACACGCCCGGCTACCAATACCGTTCCAGGCTGCAATTGTACACTCCGTTTATTTGATTAACACTCTTTTCGGGGACATTTTTTTTTCGTAAAACTTTTTTCTCCCTCTTAAATCAATGTTTCATTGAAAAATTATGTTATTCAATGACTGAAGAAGCCAGTTTGAATGGGATTAACATTGATTTACCCTATCGAAGGGGACATACGTGCACACTATTTGGGCGTGAGGGAAAGGTTTTACATGAAATGTCCCAGAGATGTGTTAACCCGATAAACGCACTGTAAAAAATAAAGTTACTGATCGAAAACATGAAATTTTTTATAACTAGGAAAAACATGCTGCGATAATCGAAATGATGAGTTTTTATGGTTATAAATGACGGAGTACCGAGGGTCAGGATGATTATTCTAAAATCAAACGCTATTTGATATAACAACAGATGGAAAATCAAGGAAATGAATGAAAAATGTCGACAGCTGCGTACATTGTATTGCGTATCAGTCGTTTCGACAGTTTTTTTGGTTGGATGTTACCATATTTTTGTATAATAAAAAGCAGAAAGCAGCTGTACCATCAAACGGAGAGGTGTCAAAAATTTTGTTAGCTATGTACTGCAACAAAATAATAGCCATGAAAACGAATCTTTCAATAAAATATCTGTTTGAACTATCAACGTTTCGAAAACAAGGTCAGAACCACTATACCGAAAAACGTGTGCCAAGTCCAGCAAACACGTGTGATGACATAAATGGTACCAACAGCGGACGAAAAAATATTCGAATTCTCCTTTTTTTCAGCCGGTTTAAAACGTGAAACTTTGGATTTCTATGTTTTGTTAATGATCTCAAAATATATAACTCCCCTCTTTAGAAGAATTCTCATCCTTTCGGAAGACTTGTTCCATCCGCCCCTGGAATGGAACACAAACCCGAGCAGAATATTCCCTGAAATGGTCCCATTCGGCAAGAATAATGTGCCGAACAATGGCTTATGTCGGACGGGACCATTTTCATGGTCGAAGCATCCATCTGCGAAGACCGGAAGTACGTGAGAGTGAACAAACGGCATTCCGTTACATGATTCTTGAATGATTAAATTTCGAGGAATTAATCATTGAAATTCGGGAAATATATCAATATTAATTTCTAAGAATTAATCATCGAATTTCGAGAAAATAATCATTGAACTTCCAGGAATTAATCATTGAGTTTCGAGGTGTTAATCATTGAATCAAGGATTTTTTACAAGGGGTACAAAATTTATGTTTCCAAGTTCGTAGTTCCAATGCATGTTGGTCTCTCGAAGAGTTGGAATTAATAAATAGACACGGCATTTGTGTGGTTTGATCATTGCATAAAGATTACAATGGGTTGAATAAATGTATGTGAAATGTTAATAAAAAGTTGTTGTGAACAATTAATTGCCCAAGACAATGTGAATTTCCCCATTTCCCTCTTTTTAATCCACCACTTCAGCAAACCAAATCGGCATTGCCACATTTGGATGCTCTACCGGTCGAGATTAGAAGATTGTACGTTTAGGAAGGGATTCTATTAATATTCCTGAAATCATGCAGCCCATAGATGCGATGTGTTCATCAGTGTTTGAACTGCTAAATTAGTTGAATAACTCACGACTATTATGGCTCAAAGATAATGAAGACGGTGTTTTCATGCATTATTACGATAATGAATAAAAGATTACCATATATGTAGAATGAAAGACTGTTTACTATAGTTTAAATAAAAACCTACGTTTACTGAATCACACAAAGAACTTACTTGCAAAAGCTATCCAATATCTCATTTCCATTAGTTAATAAACTGTATTGCCCATTACTTAAATATTTGCTTAATCAGCCAGCCTAAGAAAACCAACCAGCCATACTTGTGTTTGTCAGCCTTAACTCTGTAAGACAGTTCCTTATCCGATGGCTTAGTGAGAAAACTCATCTAACAAAACAGATGTATCTTACTCGTAATGGCGCATCGCGAGCAACAAAAATGTCTGCTATAATAGTTTTTCCATCTCTTCTAGTTCAAATAAACTGTCATCTATTTTCTAACAGTCAATAACATAATGAGATCTGAACATTCGAATATGGATTTTGAAATACGGGAATCGCATTGAAAAGGTTTTGGAGTGTCAGAAACCACTAAAGTTATTCGCATCTCGAATTAACATTGGGTGTGCTCTTCCGTCACTATTTATAGCCATGAAGCAAGTTATCGCTCATAAAACAGTGGCAAATATATTTATCGGTTTGTCTATTATCGTCCTTCTGTAATAATATCATGGTAATAAACCATTTTGTTGAGATGGAAAACGCAATAAAACGCCATAGAGACGACGGTTCATATTGGAATCGACGGATATTATATTATAAAAATCGTTGTCTATTCACAATTGATTAAAAAAAGATTTTCTCCCTAAAACAACCCGACATATTGATACAGAATTTTTCAGTAAACACCAACTATCAGTTATGTAACTAATCATACACATTTCGGCTAAATTAAGTTGCTTGGAAATCGGCACGCATTTAAAAAATTCAGTCCACAAATAAAAAAACAGCTAAGAACTGTGCCTGGCCTGGCTGAAGCATACACCTTGACAGGGGCATACAAACATGTTATTATATTACACAATCAAAACACTGCGTTTCTACTCCTGTTTGTTTCATTATGAGGTATGAATCATGAAAATATCAATATTATGTAAAGACAGGGAAATATACGGATGTTGAGACGAATTGTTCGATGAGTCAGACTTGATTCAAGTTACAGACCTACAGTAGTGACAATAATACGATGCAAGCTTATGAGAATCTTTAACTACAGTGAATACTTTTATGTACAATAATGAGTAAAAAACAGTGAAACATTGATGACCGAATAATTATACCGGCGTTTGATGATTCGGGTATGAAATAACATAACATAACTAATTTAAAAAAAAAAAACAAAACGATTCCTTAAACCAGACATTTTCATGTACCATGATGGACTCTATATTCCATTTCGGCTGACGTCATAGTAAACGAACACCAACTGCCAATATCTAACATGTTTCCGGGGCTCAAAACCCGTTGCAACATGCCTAACTTTTCCATACAAAATAGCTTGTGTTTTATACCATCATTGAGGACAAGCTGTAATATCCTCATAAAGTTTTAAAGCCCGCATTTAGTTTTATAACTAACTGGTAAAAGCTATCTGCATTCATTTGAAGTTAAGAGTAGAACCATGGAACGCCGAGTATTCAGTTTACATTCCATTCTTTACTGCAGAGTATCCGAAATATGACCGGGCACTTGGATTGGCTCAATTGGTAAGGTACCGGTAGGTACATCCATATGATACGCAATCTGTGGCTTTCTGAGTCTCATTATGTAATTTACGGTGGAATTCATTTTAATTCATCCGGAAGAAAATCTTTCTTGAACGTATAATTCGTTTAAAAATGTCTGTTAAAACCTGTTTTTTATTTTGCACATTCATTCAGTGTGGTATTTTCCAAATGCTATCGTATCAATATATGTACATGCCAATGAAAAACACGTGTTCTCGAGAATAGCCCTCTACTTCAACTGTTTTTCACGTGCCATAAAAGTTTGAGAAAAAGTTTTTCAAGTTATCTATTAAAATAAATAGTTATGTAGCATCCCAAATCTCTTCAACAAATGAAAAGTTTTTTTGTTATAGAAAAGAAAAAACGACAATACAGCAAACGAAAACCAATAAGCACTGAATTGTATGCCATTGTGGCCGTGGTATATTGGGTTGTATGCCTGTGTGAATGTGGTCGTGATGGATCAGCCAGGTAATCATGATCATAGTCTGCTTGACACCGCCAGCGGATGAGGGTGAAACGAAAAATAGAATTCCCCCCTCCCTTTGATAGTTTCTAAAAACTTCAATTTGTTTGTTAAACGACCTCAAACTAGTTATTCCTACTTGCTTGGTTAAATTCCCTCCGTTGGAAGATAAGCTTTCCACCTAAGCCACCCGGTAGGCTGACAACCGTTGCCACAATTGTACGGTCGTGGTACTGAATGGGTGGATTTATGATTGGTCACATACAATAATATATGCATGCAATGATAAACTTATATATTCATACTGTAGTTAATCGTTTATGAGATTATATCAGGGAAACTGGGTACAGTGGCATCCGAATGGTATTAGGAAGGACTACGAATCTTACATAAATTTATTTTTGCTCAGAGCCAATTGTATCTTTACATATCATTAACGGCATTATAACTTTTTAGAGCTGTGTTCAAATATGTAGCTGAATAAATTTATTCGACAGTATTAGTTGTGAGAGTAAATTATATTATAGACATTTCATAATTTCAAGTTAAATCGTCGGTTAAAATAAGTTATGTAACCCGAATCGAAATTTAACTAGCATGTATCAAGGAATGTTCTCCTCAAATATTATTAACCACATAAGCAACGAATTAAGCGGAATGATCCATGCTGTCCAAATGCCATAAGAAAAAAGGGAAGTTGTGGACAGGCTATATCATGCAAAAACCGGTTCTACTGAAAACAGGTACTTCCTTGTAGGCTCATGATGGTACCATCATAACAGGAAATACAGTACTTTAGAACGGATTTCCGTACGAAGAACCAGTTTGCCGAATGTTGTATGTTGTTAATGTTGCTGTTGTTGTTGTTCTTCCTGTTAATGTTGTTGTTGTCGTTTTTAATGTTGTTGTTGTCGTTTTTAATGTTGTTGTTGTTGTTGTTGTTGTTGTTGTTGTTGTTGTTGTTGTTGTTGTTGTTGTTGTTGTTGTTGTTGTTGTTGTTGTTGTTGTTGTTGTTGTTGTTGTTGTTGTTGTTGTTGTTGTTGTTGTTGTTGTTGTTGTTGTTGTTGTTGTTGTTGTTGTTGTTGTTGTTGTTGTTGTTGTTGTTGTTGTTGTTGTTGTTGTTGTTGTTGTTTGTTTTGGTACAGTTTTATTAACATAAATTTACGAACAAACAAAAAACAGCCTTAGATTCAAAATAGAGTCGAAGAAGTTTTTGTCAGTTTGATCTGTTCAGATCTGCTTGTAACCGAGTTAATTAAAAAAACCAGCGATCCCAATACAATTAAGTCCGGTAAAGTCTAGTTTCTCATATGGCAAGCTTTACTTGTAACGTGGTCAAATTATGTACGAAGAAAAAGTACATAGTTCAACGAAGCGTAACTAACTTCCAGTACTACTGAAACAATGGCGGGCGAGAGAAATCAGTCGACTATTGAACATCTCAATAAAAAAATCAAATCTTCTTCAAACTTAAAGAAATAAAAAAAATAACGGAGGTAAATTTTTTCCATTTATTTTTCGTTCGTTTGTCGTGCATGGTAATACTAAATTCTGCAATACGTGACAAACATACATTCCGGACTGTGGACAAACAAAACCACAAATTATGAAGCTTGTTCACGCATTATTACATCAATTATGATACGATAATGCCCAATCATCATTTCGAAAACTAAGAATCCAGAGAACACAAAAATAATATGACTTACATGTACGTACCATGATTTTAGAATTAAGAAACAGTACCAGTCATACTGGAATATTTGCTCCTTAGTTATAAAAAGTTCGGCGTCTTATAGGGGTGTGGGGAGGGGGGGGGGTGGGGGGGGGGGGGTCAATGGAATAATGCTCTACTGCCAGGACTTGCATTTAGTTACCTTAATTTCAGCCGAAATGCAAGTTCCACAGTCTCCCTTTTTTCTTGTACTCTCATGAACCTACTTTCACAACACTTAATTTATACTGAGATAAATTTTACGACTTTAAAAGTACATTAATGGACTATCAATATGATATGACAATGGTATGTGCCAAATTTTGGGCTAACGATATTTATAATTTCGCCCAATATTCGACGGTAAAAAGTGATGTGTGTCTGCGTAACCATTATCGACCAACTAATTGTTGTTGTTGTGAACAGGGCACAGTCGTTTAGGCACAGCCGACACTCAATTTCATTGCCCAAAACTGTATTCATCGCAACTTTTTGGGTTTATTAAATTATTTTTTGTTTGATAATCAATTTTAATGGTTGATTTAACGGTGTTGATAAAAAGTTGTACTAAGAACGGATCACGTTTCGAGCATTTCGATGAATTTGGCCCTCCTTGTATGCCAGGCAATTACCTGACTAATTGACTGTACTGTCGACAATTATTGAGGGCATTTAAAATCCTATGGTAACAGCCAAACATTCCCATGGTTCTGGACACTTGCCAACACCGTTTTGTACTACTCGATGAGAATTGAGAAGGGATGCCACGACAAAGTTTTGGACATTCAAAAAAGCTTAGAATTAGTTCAAGTGAATTAGAAATTTTTGGGATTCAAGTTGAGGTTCCAAGACGGGTTATGTGACGAGCAGTGACATCAGCGAAAACAAAAAGCATATTATTTTTTTGTCGACGAATAATATCTTTACACCACTTTTAGTTTATGCAACTATCGAATCGACATACAGTACATATGTATATCCTGAGGTCAAAGTACATAACTGAGGTATTGTACCCACTACAGGAAGTAAAGTATGTATGTTGAATAGTTTGAGCCATCTGCCTATACACTATATATTTCTATTGTAACGCAATAAACCGAGTGTCTCTGCTGATTCACTTAACTAATTCACTTTTTTATGTTGAGTACTAGCACAATTAGATTTCCTATCCAAGTGTTTCCAAATTGTGAAAAAGGTTCGGCACGTGATCACGGGAAGAACCAAGTAGCCTAGTCACCCACTCACCACGTCCACTCACTCACCTCACTCACTCACTCACTCACTCACTCACTCACTCACTCACTCACTCACTCACTCACTCACATCACTCACTCACCTCACTCACTCACTCACTCACTCACTCACTCACTCACTCACTCACTCACTCACTCACTCACTCACTCACTCATCACTCGATCACTCACTCACTCACTTCACTCACGTCACTCACTCACTCACTCACCATCACTCACTCACTCACTCACTCACTCACTCACTCACTCACTCACTCACTCACTCACTCACTCACTCACTCACTCACTCACTTCACTCACTCACTCACTCACTCACTCACTCACTCACTCACTCACTCACATCACTCACTCACTCCTCACTCACTAACATCACTCATCACTCACTCACTCACACACTCACT
>OZ038447.1:19678809-19685901 GCA_964036265.1 Daptonema setosum | reverse complement strand
ATGCAACTATCGAATCGACATACAGTAAGTTTATGCAACTATCGAATCGACATACAGTAAGTTTATCTACCTGACCTCCTGAGGTCAAAGTACATAACTGACGTGTAGTACCCACTACAGGAAGCAAAGTATGTAGAATAGTTTGAGCCCTCTGCCTATATACCATATATTTCTATTGTAACGTAATAAACCGAGGGTCTCTGCTGATTCACTTAACTAATTCACTTTATTATGTTGAGTACTGGCAACATGAGATTTCCTATCCAAGTGTTTCCAAATTGTGAAAAAGGTTCGGCACGTGATCACGCGGGAAGAATCAAGTAGCCTAGTCACTCACTCACTCACTCACTCACTCACTCACTCACTCACTCACTCACTCACTCACTCACTCACTCACTCACTCACTCACTCACTCACTCACTCACTCACTCACTCACTCACTCACTCACTCACTCACTCACTCACTCACTCACTCACTCACTCACTCACTCACTCACTCACTCACTCACTCACTCACTCACTCACTCACTCACTCACTCACTCACTCACTCACTCACTCACTCACTCACTCACTCACTCACTCACTCACTCACTCACTCACTCACTCACTCACTCACTCACTCACTCACTCACTCACTCACTCACTCACTCACTCACTCACTCACTCACTCACTCACTCACTCACTCACTCACTCACTCACTCACTCACTCACTCACTCACTCACTCACTCACTCACTCACTCACTCACTCACTCACTCAACCACTCACTCACTCACTCACTCACTCATTCACTCACTCACTCACTAAAAATAACATTCAACATCATTTAAGAAAACAATGTCTTGGGTTGGTCGATTTGGGCAGCAATTGGGTGACCAAGTTCCGGGTCTGACAATGATGAGGAACCATCAAACATTATTCGCAGTGAGCACATGCCAATTACTCTAAATATTACAGTGGTGTGTTTGGATGTTACTTGATGGGTCCAGGAGACAGCGGGCCCAGAGCGAATAAATAAGAAATTCACCAAACACCGCTGCTTAGTACCAGAACACATTTGTATTCATGGTGATACACCGAGATCAAAATGAAGAGTGAGTGAGTCAGTGAGTCAGTGAGTCAGTGAGTCAGTCAGTGAGTCAGTGAGTGAGCGAAAAATCGTATTCTGTAGAAAACATGACGAGAGTAACATATATGTACAAAGCGAGTACAATATGGGTGACCTTTATCTGGTATGTCTGGTATTCCTATTGCGCGATGGTTTGCCTTTTTATGAATACTTTGGCAGCTGAATAAATGCATTTTTTCTAAAACTGCAAACCAGAATTCTAGACTTCAGATTTTCCCGCTATCTGACCAATAATGTATATTATCCAACAGAAATCGTTGTTTTGTTTTCACAGCTGCCAGACTCGCGTTATCTTGAACTTGACACAAACATGCATCCATAGTGCATCATTAGAGACGAAGTATGGTACGTGTACTCTATAAAGTAACTCTGCCAGAGAAAATTTACGGCAGCTGATGGTATATCTGATCTGAATTGTCGATTAATCTGGATCTCGAACAGGTTTTCCAAATAAAAAATACATTGCTTAACTGGTAACGCATGGACACGAATTACCAAAATGACCGAAATATGTTTTCTTTTCGCCATGAAAACAAAAGTGACAAAACTGTAAAATAACTTGAAGTACTTGCGAGTGGCAATACCGAACTACATGCATGACAATGTATTAATATATGACATTGTTGCCAGTAAATATCAACAATCAGATTAATTAGGGTACATTGCAACAATTATTTTTTCTAAGCACCTTTCAGTATAATGAGATGGGCTTGTTTATTAGTATGTTGTCCAAATGTAACGTGAACAGCTGAAACTTATGGTTTAGTTTGATACCGCACTGAAATTTAAATGTGCGCCAAAAAAGAGTAACGAGAAACTTTGACCAGACTAACTTGTGATGGCAGTTTGGTCGATGCCACTCATGTTTCACATCACATGTTCCCATGAACAGCAACATAGTACCGAACCGATTGACCGACTGACTGACTGACTGACTGACTGTGTGACTGACTGACTGACCGACTGACTGACTGACTGACTGACTGACTGACTGACTGATTGACTGACTGACTGACTGACTGACTGACTGACTGACTGACTGACTGATTGACTGTCTGACTGACTGACTGAGTGACTGACTGACTGACTGACTGACTGATTGACTGACTGACTGACTGACTGACTGACTGACTGACTGACTGACTGATTGACTGTCTGACTGACTGACTGAGTGACTGACTGACTGACTGACTGACTGACTGACTGACTGACTGACTGACTGACTGACTGACTGACGGACTGACTAACTGACTGACTGACTGACTGACTGACTGACTAACTGACTGACTGACTGACTGACTGACTGACTGACTGACTGACTGACTGACTGACTGACTGACTGACTGACTGACTGACTGACTGACTGACTGACTGGCTGACTGACTGACTGACTGACTGACTGACTGATTGGCTGGATGAACAGAAGCCACTCCAACATTTTTATTAGGCAATGGACGCATTGTACTGCATACATAAAACAATATGTTCGGTTGGATTGGGATGGTAAAATGCAAATTAACTTGCCGGATACAGGACATTCACCAACGATATACTTATATCATCAATTCAGCTGACAGTGACTAACATACCAATCGACAGAGAGTTAATTCAATATTTAATCAATTAGATCGTTCAACTGTAATTTTGAATTCAATATTATATGATTTGAATAAAAAAACCAATATGTTACAATTATTACAGGAGACATTTTCCTCTAAAAACTGTACAAGTGTCAGATGGTAGCAAACTCTAACTTTTTCAATGAAATGAAACTCCGAAGAAGGGTTTTTCTGCAATACAAGCTTGAAAGTTCTCAACGAAATTGGTTAGAAATAATGTTGATTGTAAAAAGAACAAACTAGATTTATCAGAGCACATTTAGGTTACAAAGGGTCTAAACTGAATCGTGCATGACGTACATACTGTACATTCATAAATTGCCCGTTTCAAGAATAACATGGACCAGTGAATAACATAGCCGTATGTATTACTGTACCACGCAAAAAGAGCTGATCAAACCAATCAACCACTATAAGGTTAATCACGATGAACACCAGTCAGTTCAGATCTTTCAAGATATGTACACACGTATCATACATCTTAACGTACTGGGGTGTGGTATAAATTGATTCGTATGTTGATTACGTGATACGTAATGCTGCTCCAACGGTACTAACCTAAGTTCTGATAAATCTGTTGCATAAAAGCTGCTGGCAAAAGTCTTGGCTTCGAAATACAGCAAAATAACGAACGAAATCCATAAATTAGATAAAGGCGGGTTATGTGAAGCGTCGTGTCCGAGCGTTCCGTCTAGTAGGATACATGCATGCATAGTTCAAGTTGGTGCATACATGTTGCTCTTATAGCCTATCCAACGTTTCTTGTTACTCAAAAAGTTTTCGCGTGCGCAATTTGAATTCAAAACTGGATTTTGGCGCGAGTTTAAATTTTCGAGAAAAAAAATCTTCTTTTCATATGACATTTGAACAGCATGCCAACGTTGCGCTCAATTTATTGTACATTCTAACAGTTCCATAAAAATAATTTTGATATTCTATCAAGAAACGTAGACTGAGCTATACATATCAAGGATGCCCGTCAACCCCAGATATCGTGTAGAAAGAACCATGGTGAGAAAAAAACAGCAACTGTCATTAACAGATAAATTTACATTAAATCAAGAGTTTTAGAATGTTTACAGTTTTGTGCCATTTTCGTACACTGACAGATGAAGACATACATACGAAGCGGCTCGGCGCAAGGAATGTGAAAAGTACTTTAACGATCAGCGGATAGAACCACGACTAAAAAAATAATTGGCTAAATTTTTTCAGGTTTTCTGCTATTTTGATCGGAATAAGTATCAATTCAGGAAAAATTATTCTGTTTTTAGAGTCCCAGCTTTTATATGTCATTTTCGTACACGTACAAATACATACTTCGTATACTAACAGTCCAGTGAACCAACAGCAAACAAACAGGCACGTGTGAGCCGAGCCGCATGATAATATTTCATGGTCAATTTGCGATTGTTCCAGGTGGGGGCAGGAAATAACGGCATACAGTTTTCATGGTATGCATTCGTGGAATTCGAAAAATTTGGTAGGTAAATCTGTGATCGCGCCAATGACATATTGAAACTTGCCGTTACAAAAAAAAACGATTATCTTAAACAGTGAAGAAAAAGAAAATGTGGATCAAGCGTGAAAAGTGCAAACAGAGCTTACAGGCAAACTTGATATGTAACTTTGTGATTCGTTCTAAATAAGAAAAATTATTTCTGCTCACCTTCATGAGTGTTTCATCAGCATTGTCTGAAAAAATTCCGAAAAAAAATTCAGATCAGGCGTGAAAAGTGCAAACAGAGCTGACAGGCAAGCTGCAACTGACGAGCCAACAACAACGAGATAATATGTGTGAGCACGACATGTATTTCTTCAACATGTACTGTACATATGTTGTATGTATGTATAATCAAGTGCGTAGGGCGCCTGTCTCGAAAACCGGCAGTCCTAAGTTCGAAACCTGACTTGAGACACAGATCCTGACGTGTTGCTCTGGGGTTTCTGCCATTGCCCGTCAGTTTATTCAACTCTCTGGCCACTACGAAAACACCATTCTGATATGGTATTAGTGTGCCTTATGGCTTCAGTTAATGAAAAAATCCAAGTAAAAAAAAAAAATACATACAGGGTGTCAATGAATGTATTATGTAGGATATGTATGAGAAAATTAAAAAAATATATAAAAAACGCTCACATGACTGAAAATTATCAGTTAAGATTAGAACTAACCAAATTTATTTTAACCCAATTGTGGTAAACTCGAATATTGAAAACAATAATACAGTGTAAACTAATTTCCAAACATTGACTAACAATTTATTTCACGAAAAAAATGGAAATAAAAAATATAATAAAAAAGTTTAGCCAGATCAATTTCATAAAATACTGTATAAAATAAACATGCATACGAAAATAGACTCATGAATAAATGCACAATCAGTTTTTGATTATGCATGATCATGATACTACGAATAACCGACGGTATTATAACCCATGATAATACGGTCTGGTTACATGGTTTGATGAATTATGCAAAGCGTACCACGGTATTAGTAGCGAGAAAAATAATCAATTCTTGAAACATATTGAAACCGAAAAATCCCCGTTTTCAATTAAAAAGAAAATGACCATAAGAAGAAATCATTCAAATTAGAAAATTTTTCCCATTAATTCAAGCTATCCCATCCGCGTGGTACAGTATATAAATAAGTCCGGTGTACTCAAACAAGCATTAATAATTCGGTTTAGGTCCTTGTGATACGGAGACTGAGGTCACTGTAAGCTTTGGTCTAACTTATCTGTAAGTATCCAATTTATGTAACAACAAATGTTTTGGGTTAACATAATTAACGGGACGTTTAGCAAGTAGTAATTCAAAAAATAAACACATTGTCGATGAAATTTAGCACTTATGTGCCCGAAACACGGATTTCAAAAAATTATTATCTGTTAATCTTATTTTCAATGGACGATGATGATTGTCATGTTTTCATTTGAATGAGTGAGTGAGTGAGTGAGTGAAAACGTATAAAGATGCATTCCACTGCGATGCTCGACCAGTTTGAGTACTATTCTAAGCAGAATAAATCTGCTTACAAAGCAATGAACATGAATGAATTTTCTTACAATGTCCAAAATTCCGAACAGTACCGAACGAAACAAAAACTTTGCAGATTTTTCAAAAAGGTCAGTAATGCGAAACCGAACGACAATCGACCATACTAGAAGACATGGCATAACAAGACGTAAGCAACGTTGTTGCGACACGTCCGTAGATGACGTATGCATCGTACTTGGATCAAGACTAATACCACAAGTCAAACCAATCTTATGTACTGTTTCAGATTTACTTTTTGTTCCATGTCTATCAAAAAAGATCATATTTCCACATTGTTGAGTAAAATGCCAGAGTACATTGGTTTGAAAAAATCTTCCTTTTCAGATTGCAAAGAAAGATTCTAGAACTATTTTATTTCAAAGTTCCCAATGTCTTTTTCTCAAAGTCCCAAAAGAAGAGTATGAAATGCAATATCGTAAAATTAAAAGTTTATGTTTTGACTGACGCGTACGAACAAAAATTTGAGTGCATGTATACACATACAATACATATTGTGCATGCATCGTACATACGTTGGTACTGTCACTCAGAGCAACAGGGTGCCACAGAGACACATACAAATACAACGATCCATCCATCATCAGAATCCATTGACTAATGCTTCGCCTATTAACGGTTCTATGCAAACATTTCAGCTATAATTTCAACAGACATGAATGTGAGAGAAATTCCGATATGTAACTGGGAGAAATTTTTTTAAGCTTTCGGTTTTTATATGCAGGACCATAGAGTTTCTGACATAGGAAATGCACTATTGCAATTCATGATGAAAAAATCACATTAATAATGCTGTGATTTTTATAATTGCAAGATGAACGGGTATCTGTTCAGATGAAACCATGATAAAAAGGTACCTCTTCCGACAAAGAAGAAAATGGCTTGATTGAAGACATCCAATATAGATCTACATACATACATACATACATACATACGCCAATGTTATTGCACCAACCACATTTTGGTACTAGTGAAAACGATAACTTAATACATGTAAGGTTTAGCAGTACAAAAAGAAAAACAGCAAAGTAGCATACAAGTTCGCACACATCGGTTGTGTGGTAAAGAACGTATGTTGTTTCTGCAAGCAAAAATTTCACCAAAAACGTCTGATAATATAACATCAGACAATCAGTGTTAACACGCACATCAATCATCATCACCCCATTTTATATGTTAAACTATGGTGTCAACCGAGTTGAGTTGAGGCTAGTGATGTTTCATTATCAGACGTTTTTGGCCATATTTTTGCATGCAGAAACAACATACGGGATTTGTGTAT
>OZ038447.1:19623809-19676309 GCA_964036265.1 Daptonema setosum | reverse complement strand
TACCTTAGGAAGTTTTTTGGAGAAAGAAAAACAGGAAATAAAAGGTGCATTTCAGGACGCGAGTCCACTGTGGGGCTGGAACAGCGTGGTTGGTCGTCTAGTGGTGCTGATCATGACGGTGGTCGGGGATGACTACGGGCACGAGAGCATTTGGAAGTTGGTTAATGTCGTTGTGACTGGTTGATGGTGGGGTGGGTCGATTGTAAACAATGCGTTAGTGTTAACAAAATGTAAACAATGATAGATTTCAGCTTGAATTTAGTGATAAGAACAAATATTACTGAAGCCAATACCATGATTGAAAACATTTGATAAAGTCAACGAGAGTAAGAAGGTCACTTAATACTTATGTACGAAGCCAGGTCATATGAAAATTCACTTCAACTGACGCTCACTGATAGTCGTGTCAGCCGGTCAGTGAAATATTCTATGACAAGTTTAGTGATAACGGACTGCAAGAAACTACAGTATATAGATTTGAAATGAGTAAACAAACGATAACATCTATGGCACTGTGAATTGTCTGATATGAGGCATTAAGTCAAAAATATGTACACTTGCGCAGTATAAAGTATCTGAGACCCCTTTCTCACGCATTGAATAAATGTCCTGAGGGTGTTTTTTGAGCCACGATCAGTCACTGACATGGCATCGATTATAATTTTTCTACTAGAAGTTCTTCGTTACTGAAGCCATCAAGACACACTAATACCATATCAGAATGGTGTTAATCATATCAGTATTCAGTACCGATTGTATTTATAAAAACTTGCAGAAACGCAACTCACGTGGAACGTGAAGGTGATCACGAGATCATTGGCTGTGGCGTGGTGGGCATTGCCAATGACTTCCATGTTTATGTGGACATGGAACACTTGAATTCGACATCTGCTGGTCGGTCAGGTCATCGTGATTCGTACCAAAATATTGTATACTGGTCATTAACTATATTTGTTTTTACTTTGTTGATTAATATATGAGTGAGGTAAACTTGTTAAGGTCTTTTTATAGGCGGAGATCGGTTCAAAACGTTTCTTTTTATGTTTATGTTTATGTGTAATTTAATTTTGTTTCATTTCATGACCATTCGTTTTCCGCTTTACACTTTCATCATCCAAACTTGCTTTCGCTTATTTTATGACTTTACACTTTATGTATACTGTACAAATGATGTATGAAATGTGTTAAGTTTAAAAAAATATGTTACAAATAAAAAGTTGTTTACGATTAAGTCGCCGTAAAAATTATTTATTCTATTAGATTTTTTAATACTGAATAATTAAAATTCACCAGCGACCACACCACCCTCAACACCACATTCGTTTACGCCACGGAGAATTTTGAAGTAACCTGAAATAAAATCACTCACTCACTGCCTCACTCACTCATACACTCACTGACTGACTGACTCACTCACTCACTGACTCACTCACTCACTGACTCCACTCACAGACTCACTTACCCTTATCTCCCCAGTCATCATTCCACGAGTTGGCAATCAACCAGTAGGGTTGATTATTCTCCGTTCCCCATCCAACAGCACGAACGGCGTGTCCACCCTCGTATCCACCAGTCTTATGGACGTAGACACCTGCGTCAGTCAGTCAATCAGTCATTCAGTCAGTCAGGAATTCAATCAGTCAGTCATTCGGTCAATCAGTGCGTCAGTCAGTCAGTCAGTCCGTCCTTCAGTTAGTCAGTCAATATGAAAGATACCCACCAGATTTATAGGCCAAGAAGTCCTCATACACAGTGAAGGACACTTCGACAGATCCCTTGGTCATGATTTCAGTTTGAATCTTCTCCACACCGCGAATGCTGTAGTGCGACTTGGCTGAAAATGATCAATGACTGATTGACTGACATACTGATTGACTGACTGACTGACTGACTGACATAATGATTGACGGACTGACTGACTGACTGGCTGACTGACTGACTTACTGACTGACTGATAGACTGACCCTTTGTTTTGTCATTGCCAAAGGTGTTGTTCTTGTAGTCAGTCTGGCATTCTTTGGTGCACTTTGGAGTCGAGTAAGTCTTTGCTGGACAGGCCGGGTATGTGGTATGGTTGTTGTGGTGCTCACACTTGGGGAACGGGTACGGCTCACAAGTGTTCTAAATGTAATGTGTGAGTGAGTGAGTGAGTGAGTGAGTGAGTGAGTGAGTGAGTGAGTGAGTGAGTGAGTGAGTGAGTGAGTGAGTGAGTGAGTGAGTGAGTGAGTGAGTGAGTGAGTGGGTGAGTGAGTGAGTGAGTGAGTGAGTGAGTGAGTGAGGGAGTGAGTGAGTGAGTGAGTGAGTGAGTGAGTGAATGAGTGAGTGAGGCAATGAACCTTATCCCCGTATCCACCGCCGGTGACCAGTCCGGTGTTACGAGCGAATGACCACGCCTCCGACGGGTATCCACCTTGGCAACTGTAATAAACGTACTTAAGTGAGTGAGTGAGTGAGTGAGTGAGTGAGTGAGTGAGTGAGTGAGTGAGTGAGTGAGTGAGTGAGTGAGTGAGTGAGTGAGTGAGTGAGTGAGTGAATTATTGACTCACCCGTGACCGCACAAAAAACCGCAGCACGACAACAGATCTTTGGCCGAAAGAGGTTTATTTTTGGCTCCTCCTGAAATAGTCGCTGACTGTGACCACAAGAACGACTGACTGACTGACTGACTGACTGACTGACTGACTGACTGATTGGCTGACTGATTGACTGACTGACTGACTGACTGAATGACTCACTGACTGACTGACTGACTGACTGACTGACTGACTGACTGACTGACTGACTGACTGACTGACTGACCGGTGGCAATGCATAGACGATCCGACATGGCTCCGGCGGCGGCGACGGCCCAGCACGAGCCACAAGCCGACTGATCCCGAATGTTGCTGTAAGAAACTAACTTCTGACTCACTGCTTTTTTCACTGAATGACTTGCTGACAGACTGAATGACCGACTGAGTGACTGAATGACTGACTGAATGACTGACTGAATGACTGAATGACTTACTGAGTGACTGAATGACTGACTGAATGACTGAATGACTGACTTGATCACATCGGCACATGCTGGCCATTGGACGCGGGCATCGAAGGCGTCCGGAATTTCGGCGGGTACCTGAGAATTTGCTAAAAGACTGTCGAAGTGTTTTTTTGAAGTAATGACAGACTGACTGACTCATTGACTGACTGATTGGTTGTTTGACTGACTTGATAACTTACTAAATTAGTTCAACCGATCCCAACCTCAATATCCGAAACTGGCAGCTTTGCTACTTTGCGCATTTCCTCGTCCATGATGACACCCATCATTGCACGAACCTACATAAATACTGTATTTACATAGTCAGTCAGTTCTTTATTCAGTCTGTCACTAAATTATTGAGTCAGTCAATCAGGTAATTAATCAGGTAATATGTCAGTCAGTTCGTCAGTCATTCAGTCAGCCAGTTAATCAGTCAGTGAGTCAGTCAGTCAGTCAAGCATTTATTCAGTTAGTCAGCCAATCAGTCCGTTAAACAGTTATTTTTGGATTCATTCGGTTAGTCAAAATGTCAGTCAGTCAGTCTGTCAATTAAGTCAGTCAGTTAGCCAGTCAATCACAATTTATTTAGTAAAAAATCAGTAAAAAAATTAGTTAACCTGTGATTTCGGCATGCCCTCGAACTTGGCATTGACACCGGCCGTCCAGCTGGCACCGACACCATTGACGTACTCGATGGTATCGCGGGCACGGAATACCTGATTTTGAGTGATTGAGTGAGACTTATTGGATTGAAGCCGTGGTTAAGCTGTTTCATGCAATGTCAGATAATAAGTTTGATCAACCTACTTTTGCCTCATACGCATGCTGCTTTTATGCTAGATATCATACGAAACTGTGGAAATACAAAATTTACAGCAAGAAACAGTTTTGTAAAGTTATTCAAAAAGTTTTTGAATAATTATCTGTTTTATTTGAAATTCTTTGTTGCAACGTTATATGCGCAATAAGAACAATCAATACACTAAACACAGATAATCCGACGTGTGCTCGATGCACCAGACACGCGCTGAAAACAAATACTGCTCATTTTGTACATATTTATTTATTTGGGTATTTTTTACATGGATTGTAACCATATTGTATAGCAATTATATTTATTATGATTTTTTATGTTTTTTAAACCAAGTAAAAAACTTAACTAATGAGCGCTGTAATCTCCCTGAGGAGGCCCAAGCAGCATTTTATTAGGAACGTTGTCGGAGGCAGGGCCGAAACAACGTTTAGATTTTGTTTTTCTCTTTTATAAGTTAGCAAACATAATTTTACAGAAAATATACTAGATTTTTATTTTTACAAATAAAAACAAATTTACTTAATAATAGCTTTTTTATTATTTACTTTAATTTTTGCTTTACTTAACCTATAAAAAAACTATTTTAATTCCATTCCTCAATAAATATGACTGTTCGCTATTATGGATTGACTGATTTACTGAATCAATAATTAATTGGCTTGATGACTGACTGATTGACTTTTCGATAGACTGACTGATAGAGAATGATGAGAAATTAAAATATTTTATCTGGGAATCTTAAAAAAATATGATTGGAGCCGCAACCTCTTCTCCATTGGCCAGTGCCACGACCAACAGCAGCGCCAGCATCTTCATTTTCATGTTCTGGAATAAAAACTTACTATAATGATATATTTCTATAACTCCAATAAATAATCTTATAATCAATCGCCATCACGGTCAATTTGTTCGTGTTGTTTTCAAAATCTCGTATGTAAAAAATGTATTATTATACGCATTTATTTAAAAATCAGTACCCCTAACTCTCATTCAGGTAGTCAAGGTAGAACGGTGAAATGATTTCCACACGCTGTTGAATTCGTTGATTTATACCCATATATCGTAACCCGATGCTTATCACCGTACTACTTGGTAACCCGACGTGCTCGCTCGTATTACCAGATGCCGAAATTCTCACGGTATTTTTTGAAAGATGATAATTTGATTTTTGCCGTCCACGTTTTTTACGTCTTGATGGTAGATAACTTAATTTATAATGCAACAATATTTTTTGACACGTTCACATTTTTTATTTAAAAGCCATGTATGATGCAATATTGGTATTTGACCTGTTCACACTTCTCTTTGTCATACAGGTATAATATTCGAGATTTGATGCTTTAATGGGATTCCTCGGAATAGTTCAAAAATTAATCTTCCGATGTTTTCTGGATAACAAACAATATAACACAGGAATATCTTTTATTTATTTTTTTGGTGTGACTGATTTTATAATAAGCTGGTGATTCCACTCTTTATTCATTCGATTTCATTATACGTGAATGACGATTGCCAACTCCCGATGAAGAATTGCAGCTAAATCCCATTCACTCACTAAAGTTACTTGAATATTGAGAAACGGAACGAACCACACTAATGGGATGATTGAAACGTTTTTTATTCATATCAGACGAAGTGATAAAATTTAGCAGCGTTCCAGGTTAACGTTTGAAGAACTTCATTACTCATTCATCGACTCTATAATTTTTTTACCTATTTTTACAGCTCGTATTCAATATTTAAGAAAGATTTGTTAGCAGAGATAACCACGACTTACTAGTTATAGATAAGTAAACCGAACCTTCATTATCAGCTATAGATAAGTGAATCGAACGAACCTTTATCAGCGTCTTCATAAATACCAGATTAACTATAAGAATCGATGGGTATATAGAGACTGAATGTGATGAATGAACCAATTCAATTCAACTGTTTAAAATACAAAAAATAATGTACAACGTCTCAATGAAGGTTTCTGATGGACCACGGCCGAAAATATTGCATTCTAATCAGTTTTCCCTTCATCCTTGAATTTGAAAATGGTCATAAATTTAATCTAGTTGGTAGCAGAATTCGTATGCATAAAAGAGAAGAGATCAAGCATCCAAACAAATGTATTCGTTAAAAAAATAGCATCACAACATGATCACCAAAAAATCATCGTAAAACACGCGAAAAAGAATGAAAAATTTGTAGAGCGTTGAAAGCGAATCAGTGAGAACAATAATCAAGCACGAAAATAAAAATAAGCGAGTGTAGCACATGTATGATTGTTTTCATCGGTAAAAAAGCAAAAATGTATGTTTATTTTTATATTTATAGGTAAATTACCAAACATTTTATGTGTCTTCTTATATTTATAGGTTCAAGCGGGTGTGGCAAACACGGAGTTGGTGCAGGTGGCACGCAGGCAGTAGTACTTGCACTCGTTCTCGTTCGATTCCGATTGCTCAACACTACCTAAAAAAATCTTATATTAGGACATTCAATCTTAATATGTATAAAAATGCAACATTTAATTTCGATATAATTCTAAAAAATCACATAAAAATGCATGGGTGCACGGAATCAACCGTACAACGGGGATAATAAATTTTTTAAGACATCCTGTGTAGTATAATATCCGATAAAGTAATACAAGTGCTAACCCATCTGATTCAGCTCGGGCAGTATCATGCTCAACGGCATGTAATCGCAGATCGGTGACTGGCTGACCGATACAACGGTACGGGGTGACCAACAATTACTCACCGAAGGCAGATCGGTTGACCGACACGTCCAGCTGTAGACTTGCCAACTGCAGTTTAATAAAAGTCTTGGTAATGGAGGAACGAAAATCATAAAACAATTACAGTGAAGAGTCGATCGTATGTTGATGGAAGAGATCAGAGGTGGGTGAGTGAGTGAGCGAGTACGTGAATCGGTGACGCAGAGAAATCAATGAGTCTAGATGGGTGAATGAACAAAACAGTGTGTACTGAATGAGCGAGGATGATCCACAGTGTGATCAAAAGAACCCTGTAGTTAGATGACTAAGAAGGATTCTGAAGATAAGTGAGTCAATTCGTTTCTGACTACTCACTCATCTTCAGAGTCGGTTAGTGTTCATATAAACTGCATAAAAACATCTCTTTCGCACTTCTCCGTGCCCATGTGAGTGAGTGAGTGAATCAGTTTCGGAGTAAGTCAGTAAGGTCAGTCAGCAACCAACTCAGCAACAGTAGTCGGCACATCAACCGCTCGCAGCGAGTACGTGAAGAGCGCATCGTTGGGCTGCTGGTGCACTTGGAAGTACTGTGCACAGTCACTGCAACCAACCAAATATATCATCATTACTCCCTACTACCATTGAAATACATTAATAACCAACAACAACATCATCACACTTTAAAACTACTTTACCCGTACCCGAGTCAAGTCATTATCTGAGCTGTGACCAACCGCGTGACATGCCAGAGCTTCTGCTGCGGCAGATTGAGCAGCATTCGACTGAGTGTGACCACCTCGAGGATGGCGTGCAGACGTCGCAGGTTGAGCACCTGTTCGTTGAGGGCACGATCAAGCTTACCGGTGCGCGTCGTCAAGAACGGACTGATAACGGCCGATGCTGCAAACAGAAAACAAACGCAACTTAAAAAATGTTCTCCTGCATGACCGGCTATCATAATCAGTGATCGAGTTCGAACGAACGAAACGAAACGGACAAATTGGTCTCGGACCGAAAATCTTTCGAACAAAAATTTTCAAATGTTCATCCGGTTGACGTTCGATCGAAAATTTAAATTTTCGTTTCGGTCCGGAACGAAACTTTTTTCATTTTCGATTCAGTTTCGAAAATGATTTCTCCATAGACACATGAGACGTATAGCTCACGTTTCAAAAACACTCCCAATATATATATAAAACAAAAGTCGGTGAGTTAGTGAGTGAGTGAGTGAGTGCGGTGAGTGAGTGCGGTAGTGAGTGGGTTGAGTGCGGTGAGTGAGTGCGGTAGTGAGTGCGGTTGTGAGTAGGGTGAGTGAGTGCGGTGAGTGAGTGCGGTAGTGAGTGCGGTGAGTGAGTGCGGTAGTGAATGCGGTGAGTGCGGTAGTGAGTAGGGTGAGTGCGGTGAGTAAGTGCGGTAGTGAGTGCGGTGAGTGAGTGCGGTAGTGAGTGGGGTGAGTGTGGTGAGTGCGGTAGTGAGCAGGGTGAGTGTGGTGAGTAAGTGCGGTAGTGAGTGCGGTGAGTGAGTGCGGTAGTGAGTGGGGTGAGTGCGGTAGTGAGTAGGGTGAGTGCGGTGAGTAAGTGCGGTAGTGAGTGCGGTGAGTAGGGTGAGTGCGGTGAGTAAGTGCGGCAGGGAGTGCGGTGAGTGCGGTAGTGAGTGCGGCGAGTGCGGTGAGTGCGGTAGTGAGTGCGGTGATTGCGGTAGTGAGTGCGGTGAGTGCGGTGAGTGCTGATGTGAGTGAGTGAGTATGATGAATGTATAATATAATCCAAATCGAAAATCATTCGAAAAAATAAAATTTCGAAAAGTTTTCGTTAACCGAACATTTGAATTTTCGTCCGGTTCAAGTCCGAACGAAAAACTTATTTTCGAACGGCTGTTCGTTCGAATAATTTCTAAAATTTCGGTTCGAACTCGATCACTGATCATAATAACCAACCATCACTACCAAACGCGGCGCAATAGTCCAATCGGAGTTTGTTGAGTCCGAGCTCGAGCAGAATCTGCAGCGGGTACAGACCCTCGAGTCGCGGTGGACTCAGCTGGTCATGGGCCGCGTCGCGCACCCAGTGCGCCAGGGTGCTCTTGCTGTTCGTGTGTACCTGGATCGCAATATGATACAACGTTAGTCAACATAAACATATTTTTTGAGACAAGTTATTTTCTGAAAAAAAACACAGCCTTTACACAGACATAATAATATATAATCAATGATGAAACTGCTCAAAATATAGACATAAAAATTAATAATAACCGTGGGATTGAAGTCATCGGCCTGCAGGGCTTCGAGTATCTTGTTGAGGCACGCCGTCAGCTGGCTGTTCGAGTTGCAATCTGTATAGAACATTGTTTATTACAGTTTGCAATTACACAATAATTCACCTTCACCAACTTCAGTATTGAAGGCATAGGCAAGTATTAATTAATTCCAAACAAACACATGCGGTTTCGCAGGACTACAACTGTTACACATAATGCTACAAATCTGAAAATCATAATTAAGAGATTCGGGTCAGCGTTATGGTACCGAGTCACCACCTATTTGTATGTACCTAAACCACGAGGATATCAAGCCGACATATAAACGCGTTAAGCTCTATTTTATATGAAAAAAACTTCAAGAAAACGACTAAAAACGCATAATCCAGTTCATAATGCACCCACTTCTGAGTATTATCCAAACGTGATCACCGAAGTCAAGCGTGTCCCTGAACAGGGCGTTGTGGGTGGGCGCGCGCAGCGGATGCAGGTTGGAATCATCCGATCCACTGTTGTTGGCGCCGATACCTTAATGCTCAACAGTGGAAATTAACAACAACAAAAACAGTGTTCAAAGAACAAAGTTAGAAACCAATGCTAATACATTGATGACAATAAACAACACAACATCAACAACTACATCGATAACGACAACATTAATGACAACAACAACAATAACGAAATCCCTGACAACAATATCATCATCATCAAACAACAACAACAAAAATAACAACCAACTGGAGAATCGGTGCAGTCCGACCGTCGATTTGCGCAGTCCGCCCACAGTGCTGGGTCGGGCACCAGCGATGCTCGGTCGACTCTGACCCGTGAAACCCGTATTCTTCCATTCTGTAGTAACAACGATAGAAATGTTGAAATTTTTGTGTTTATTTTAATTGCATTTTTATTTTGAAAATAGAAATGAAATTTGAAATTTCTGTATGTTGTTTCGGGTGCAGTTTTCATTCCTGTCATGAATTTATGTGACATTGGCTGCATTATCTTTGAAAAACGAACGATAGCCTGCCAAGGTTCATTCGCCTATTCATTTCATCTAAATTAATAAATAAAGACATAAAGTTGATAATAAGACCAGCCGACCTTCAATCATCATCTGCAATGCGTCAACCACATCCACCTCTTTGCCACCCTCATCGTCCACCACCTTACCAGTACCGTACCACTTGGCTGTGCCCGTGTCCAGCGCCACGCTGAATGCCTGCAAATCACAGTAACTTATGTATCTACAATTTACAGCAGCCAGTTAGTCGGATGTTCAACAACTTCAACAACAACCAACAACAACAACAACTTCAACAACAACCAACAACAACAACATCAATAACAACAACAACAACAACCACAAACCTGCAACAGTCGCAGCTCCTGCGAATGTCTGTACATGCTGCTGCGCTTGTCCAGCCAGGATGTGTGCACCGACTGCAGAATAAAACACAATAAATCCTAGTAAGTAACTTGGGAGGTCAACACATAATACAGATGAATGACTATGACTCAGCATAAGAACTTTTTCGAAACAAACTCTCAAAAAATTATGAAAAATGCAACTAACGGCAGTAATTCGACTGTTATGAGTCGGCTTGACACTGTTGACGGCCTCATCCGCCTTGACCGACCAAAGTGCATCCAGCCACAGGCCACCCAACACACTCTCTTTGCTTTCATCTTCCTACAATCATATTTTTTTTATTTAATCAGTAAAAACATACCACATGGTTTTTTATTTAATTAATAAAAAAACATACCATAGAAAATTTTAGAGCCATAATATCATTAAACAAAAACATGAAACATTGCAACAACAACAGCAGCTGCAGCAGCAACACCAACATCAACAACTCGAACACTGATAACAATGACGCCACAAAACAGCAACGACAAGAACAAAAAAAATATGCCTGAACCTGTTCGGCATTGTTGGTATCAAAATCAGCGAATATCACCGAGTCGATCTGCCGGCGGAGCATCACGTTTTGGGACCAGATTTCGCGGCGATTCTGAGTAAATAAGACTCGCGGTTCAACCAAAAATAATCTTTGAAAAATTTGATCATATGTCACGATGTTTGATACAATTCAATATTCACAATCACAAAGTTACATTTTACAACAACACGCCGGAGAAAAAAAATATAAACAGTGAACGACAGCCAACCGTTGTGTCAACCACGGGCAGCCCATCGACGGCCAATTTCAGATCCTTGACGTACGCTTCGTAGCCTAGCAAAATGAAATAGTTACATGTATTTTCGCCACTCAACACGCAATACTGATAGGTTTTCCAAAGTTTTTTTTATTCAGCTAAATTTTCACATTATTTCTAAATAATTCTTGTCGTTTTCATTTACATTCCACAGTTTATTTTAATTTTCACACCTGATGTATTTTACTACACATTATAATACACGCCGAGTAACCTAGATGGCTTGATGAAGCCGGTTAACCAACCATGCGAGTGCACATTCCAGCACTGTACCGCCTGACGGCCCGCATGCACGCACGCACCCAACATGACTACACGTGAACGTGCATCACAGTCAACGCCAATGAACAGGGCCACGGGCCGGGTCATTGACGCCGTCGTCAGCTTTTTGCGCGCCATTATGAAGGAGGAAAGCAGCAGTCTGTAAAAATGGGAATATTGGATGAGTACTCAAAGAAACGCTCAATTGTGCGAAAAAAAACAAGGATGAAGTCTAGTCAAGCTCAAGTGCGTAGGCCGCCAGCCTCCAAAACTGTTGTCCTGGTTCGAAACCAGACTTGAGACAATGACCGTGACAACTGACGCATTGCTCTGGGCTGCCATTGCCAGTAAGTTTATTCAACGTCTCTGATTACTACGAAAACATAATTAGTAGTGTGCATTGTTAACTTCAGTAATGAAGAAGTCCAAGCAAAAAGGTGTTTCAACCTGGCTTCAGTGAGCTCAATGGGATTGACGACCGACTTGGCTCGCATCTGTTTGAGCGACATCTTGACATCACGAAACCGGTGCTTGTCCACGTTGAGAAACTTGACTCGCAATGGTGAACCTGCAACATAGCAACAATTAAAAAAGGTTTCGGTTTCATCCAGGTACATCACCGAATTGGCAACGTGCGACTCCAAGTCACAGAGTGAAATAAACAAGCATCATCTCCTAATCGAATCGAGGCTCTTTCAATTCTGATTGGTCAACGTTGGAGTTGACAGTCTCTTTTTTGTGACAAAACTCGTATATTTTATTAGGTGAAAATGAAACTTTGATAACCTATTCCATATGTTATATTTGCTTTACTATACTTTTACTGGACTTATGTTTATTGGTTGCACGGTCGTATATATACAGTAACCAGTAACAACCGAAACAACAACCGAGCGAAGAAAAACACTAGAAAACAAACTGAGTTAAAAACACGTTTATTCGGGAAAAAATTCAATCCAATTGGCCAACCATCAGCCGAACTGTGTTCGGTGGTAGTCTGTTCAAGTGATTCCGATTCATCCGTGGTCAGCGTCTCATCCGAAGCCGCCGGTCGGGCACGTGGTGCGCGGGAATGTTCAGACGTTTTGGGCTAAAAATAGAGCCGACAACCTCAGAAAATACTCATAATTTTTTTACGGAAACTTTTTATCGGAAACCATTCCTACTCCCATAGAGAAGGGAATTCTCGCACACCAACCGAATCGAGGAACAGCAGCAGCGTATCGGCCGGTATCTGTGTTTTCAGCTGCAACTGACTGAAGCACGGCACACCCTGTAGATCGGTGCTGAGGTTACGGATTCGGTACGGCTGGTCGTCACCACGATTACGCAGTCGCACATCGATTGTGGTCGAGGCAGACTTGGTGGTCGTTAGCGAGTTCAGGCTGAATATAGCATATTCAGGGTTTATTGTTACTCATAAAGGTTTTTGGCGCGCAATTCAAATTCAAAACTGATTTTGGCGCGTGTTTAAATTTTCGAATTTTTTTCATGGGAGGACAGAATCGTAATAATAAATTGACAACATTGACAATTAGAAAGTATTTTTTGGTCGTCAATTAGAAAGATTGTTTGTAAATTGTCAGTAAGAAAGTTCCCGTGTACCAGGAAAAATTGTCAATTAGAAAGTTTTTACGTGTATAAGCATATGAAAACTTTCTAATTGACAAATTTTTTACACAGCTATTTTTAGATGTTTCATGAATATTTCGCAATAAAATACATTTGGTGAGATACAAAAAAGTTAAAGTGAATAAAATGTTAGTAAAAATAGCTGATTTGATGGATAAAAACACATTTGTTCGAACTTTTATTTGTGCGAAGTGTGAAGTTTAAGAGTGAGTGAGTGAGTGAGTGAGTAAGGTGAGTGAGTGAGTAAGTGAGTGAATAAGTGAGCGAGTTAAAGTGAGTGAGTGAGTGCGTGAGTGAGTGAGTGAGTGAGTGAGTGAGTGACGGTTTGTTTGTCAGTTTACTTGTCAGTTTGTCTGTCTGTCTGTCTGTCTGTTTGTCTGTCTCTGTGTCTGTCTGTCTGTCTGTCTGTCTGTCTGTCTGTCTGTCTGTTTGTCTTTCTGTCTTTCTGTCTGTATGTCTGTCTGTCTGTCAGACATTTGGTCTGTCTGTCAGTCAGTCTGTCTGTCTGTCTGTCTGTCTTTCTGTCTGTCTGTCTTTCTGTCTGTATGTCTGTCTGTCTGTCAGACAGTTGGTCTGTCTGTCTGTCTGTCTGTCTGTCTGACTGTTTGTGTGTCTGTTTGTCTATAGGTGTGATTGTCAGTCTCTCTCTCTGTCTGTCTCTCTCTCTGTCTGTCTGTCTGTCTGTATGTCTGTCTGTCTGTCTGTCTGTCTGCCTGTCTGTATGTATGTCTGTCTATCTGTCTGTCTGTCTGTCTGTCCATCTATGTATCTGTGTGTCTGTCGGTCTGTCTGTTTGTCCGTCTATCTACATGCCTACCTGTCTGTCTGTCTGTGTGTCTGTCTGTCTGTCTGTCTGTCTGTCTGTCTATCTGTCTGTCTGTCTGTCTGTCTTTCAGTCGGTCTGTCTGTCTGTCTGTGTGTCTTTCTGCCTGTAGGTCTGATTGTCTGTCTCTTTGGCTGTCTGTCTGTCTGTCTGTCTGTCTCTCTGTCTGTCTGTCAGTTTTTCTGTCATATTTTTTTCTAATCCTGACAATAAAAAAAAACGATTTTTTGAAGAACTTTCAAATAAAATTCTATATTACGATTCTGTCCCCGCACCATTTTTTTATAAATTTTTTTATGAGGGATTGCATAAAAAAATTATTCATAAATCAATGTGAACTGGTGTTACAGATGAAGCTCGAGAACACAATTTAGTAGTATCTCTTTCAGCCGGCATATATAGCATTGTTAAAATTAAATTCCAATCTGATATTATGTAAGACATATTAACTGCATAAGAAATTAGGAATGTTGTGATTATCCCCACCAAAATGCGTAATTCATAATAAAAATAAATAAATCCTGAATAACCAACACATTGGACCAGTCCAGTTGTACGGACATTGTGGCTGGCGAGTGATTGGCCGATGACTGAGCCGCAAAAATCAGTTGTATCTATAGGAACCAGGATTATGGAAAGAAAACAACACATTTCAAACTAAATAATTGATACCATAACCTCTAGTATCTATCGCAAATACTTTGTAAAATTAGTATAAAAATTCAGTAAACAAAACATAAAACGAGACATATAAAACACAGAACACGAAGCATCGACGACGACGACGACATGAACTGCCCAATTCATTGGTCCAGGTTTGTTTTATTCACATAACATATTGAAATAATGGCAATAAATAAGCAAAAAAATATACAGCAAGCAATAAAAAACCAATGCGTATGGAAATTGAAAGTTTGGTGTGGATTTAGACGGTGAGCACACAACCATGTTTTATTGTACAAAATAGAATGACATTTGATTTTTCTATCACAACCAGAATCAGCA
This sequence comes from Daptonema setosum, assembly GCA_964036265.1. NCBI lineage: Eukaryota > Metazoa > Nematoda > Chromadorea > Monhysterida > Xyalidae > Daptonema > Daptonema setosum. Next base: position 19,661,566 of record OZ038447.1, on the reverse strand, counting down.
TAAATTAAGTCAAATAAATAACGAAATAAAAATCGATGATTGATTTAGGATGAGTAACAATAGAGTGAGATAACGAAACGCAAAGCAGCAGCACCCATGAAAAACAAGAATACTTCAAAAAAACAATTCAACTAGAAATTATGACAAGATGTGTAAGCAGCGGTAATTAAAATATAGCTCATTCAGACTCAGGAAAACCTACTTTAGAGATCAGCATAATTCCATAAAACAATATTGAGTGGTATTTTTAGTGCCTAACAACTTTTAGGCTTCCTCAAAACAAATTACGGAAAAGAATTTGTGCAGTGAAATTATCCTTAAAAAAGATGAAGAACTAATTTCGGTTTTCCTGTTCCCCAATGCAATAAAATTTCTACATTTGACTGATCATTCCTTCTTCCTCTTGTAGCTGGCGATCGGCACGACGGGTGGATCACCGGAGAACAACAGCACGTTCAGGGAGAAGATCAGGCCAAATGCACAAGACGTCCAGATGACGAACAGATACTCGAATTCGTTGTCGAACCTGACAAAAACACAGCGATCAAGCGAACAAAAAATATCAAAGTCAAAATATTAACGGCCCTCGGTTATTGAATTGAAGCCTCTTTAATTAAATCGTCTCCTTTCAACGAGGTTCGGGTTATTTGTTACCAACTTGTCTCACCCAGTATTCACCAGGTAATAGAAAACATAGCACGAAACTACCATGGCGGCTACCGATACTATAGCCGAGCCGTTATCATACCAAAATAGTCCTAGTTCGAAACCTGCCCTGAGACACAGAACCTGACGCGTTGCTCTGATGAGGTTTCTGGCATTGCCCCTCAGCAGGGGTGGGCCGGCTTTTTTCGCGTTTGGGGGGTGGGGGGGGGGGGGGGGGTAGCCGACAGAAAATCCCATCCTACCCGCCCAGTCCGGAAATTGGGGGGGGGGAGTAAGGTCGGGTTAGAGGAGGTAGAAAAAAAATTCGCAAAAAAGCACCGTTTTTTGCTTGTTTTTGCAAAAAAAATCTCCTATTATAAGGTATAAACATCACATGAACCGGGTTTTCAGGTTTTAACCAAGAAAATTGACCCAGAATACGTGTTTTTTTCGAGAAAAAAAATATCACAGTCAAAACTTTTTGAAAAATGAGCTTCACAATCGAGGTTTTGAGGCCGATTTTCTCAAAAATTCCGAGTAGGGGGGGTAGGCTACCCGCCGACCCTGAAAAGTGGGGGTGAACCCCCTCCCCCCCCGGCGGCCTACCTCTGCCCCTCAGTTTATTCAACCTCTCTGGCCACAACAAAAACACCATTCTGTCATGATATCAAAGTGCCTTGTTGGCTGCAGTAACGAAGAATTCCCAGTGAAAAATCTCAGTACCATACCAACCGTGTGCCACAAATGGAGTACCACTCGATCGGCTCACCGTCACGCATCGGCGGCGGACGTCGATCGGGCAGACACTGGAAGTCAAAGTACTTCTCATCGTACCGTGTCGTGCACAGGTAACTGGCGCGTTGCACCTTCTGTAAATAAAATCCACAGTTAATTCATGATGATGTGGTATGTTGTTCATGTCCACGTTTTTGCATTGAATGTGATGTGGTGAGGAAATTTTATTTTCTCATTTCCAGGTACTTTCAGCAATTAATTTTGTGCTGATATGTATCCAGTCTGATATTTGACTAATAAAAGCTATGATGATCTGTCGTAACGGACCTCTCCAATGCCATTAGTGATCTTATGTGATCGATCGCACGGTCCAATCGGCTGCCACATGCCCACAGCTTGAATGCCGTCCGGCTCGGCCAGACTGATCAGGAACATAAAGAATGCGTAGTACATGACCACGATGCCCATGATTAACAGGTCGACTTGCGGTGAGGCTAAAACATGCAGATTAGTAAAAATGTGATTTAATATTTATCAGATCAATTATGTGTAAGTATGAATAATAAGAAACGAACACCGGAAACGAGAGTGAATCACATGTGGAAAAAAATAACGGACATTAATAATCGAAACCCAAACCAACGATGACGTGCCACGGCGCTCGGGTTTCGTTCGGACACCCAGAACAACATGAGATTGACGAAGATGGTGGCACCGACGATGGCTTCGGTGGACACGTTGAACGAATCGTGAAGCACCGAGTAGATGGGCGCAAACAGCATCAGTGCCAGACAGGGCGCCAGTACACCAGCCAGTACTGACACCACAAACTCGCGAATAAAACTGAAAATGGTTCCATACCAACTGGCGATCTTTTGGATATGGAAAAACAAAAAAGTCAAAAGCTAACTTTTCTCGATGAATCATTTTAGACCTTAGCTTACTATCTTTCTTGCATCTAGATCTACTCACTTACTGACTGAGTCACTCACTGGTCACTTGACTTAGCGTATCAGAAATCAGAATCCGAGATAGAGTAGTCAAGATAAGGGGGCACCATAAAGACTAATACACACTAAAAATGCTGGGTGGATAAGGATAAATTACGATTCAGCATAACTTTTCTCTAGAACTTGACGAAACGGAGTGAAGAATAAAAAACTTTCGACTCGACTACAAATTGACTGCTAAATTGACTGACCACTTCCAGTCGTACTCGTGTTTCAGCATAGCAATCCGCAAACACTTCAACGTCCACAGCAGCATACAACCGGAGGCCATGTACATTTGATATTCGTTCCACGGCACGTAGTACGAACGATCGTAGATGTTCGGGTCGTTATCGTGCCACACCCACCTGAAACGAAATCTAAGCATCAACATCTAAACGTCTCTGGTTAGTGGTTTTTCCCTCGTGAGTGGTAAGTAACCTAGTGACCCTTCCACTCACTTACTAACCTAACTCACTCCCTAGATACGAATTCAAAATGGAATTCCTTTTGAAACTCTAACCAAAGTAGCTTGACGCCCATCACCTCATATGGCACGGCAAACAGCAGTGTGATCAATCCCACAGTCGGACCTTCGCTGTACAACGGCAAATGCAATCTGAAAATATTATACAACAATGAAACGATGAAATCAAGTAACTAATCAGATTTCTAAACATGAGTTAACAAATCATTACTGTGAAGACCAGGCTCTTTCAGATTATATTTCGACCCATGGAACTAGTATAAATGAAAACCGACATCTGATAGATTTTTAGATTAACATAGACTGACAATTATCCACTGTAGTAAAGACAAAGCAGGTTTCGGGTCATGTAGACATCAGAATCAACATGATATATCTCATAGTTTTACAAAAATGGAGTTTGGTGTAGCACTAACCTTTCCACAGTAATAAATGCCGAGTAGAATATGGCGTGGTGTTTTCCGCAGATGGCAAACTGCGGCAGTCGTCGACCGGCCCACGTCAGCACCGATTGGGCATACCTGAAATAAATAAAGCTTATATGAGAGTAAATTAATCAATTTGAGTAGTTACGGTACGGAATCACTCAATCATTCAATCAATCACTCACACGTGCAATTACGCACTTCCTCACTCACTTGTCACTTGTTTACTCACTCACGCAGTCTGGCTAACTCATTCTGACGCTCTCACTCACTCATCTCGCACTAATCACTCACTCAATTACTCACTTTTCACTATCTCACTCAATCACTAACTCATTCAACTTACTCACTTAACGTCAAGTATCAACATAAGAATACAAAATGAATAATGAAATGTCAAAGGGGGGCCCAGATGTAGCCAAACCGAACCATCGATGTTCCAAGTCCATGACCCCAACGCGCATGGCTTCGGATGTGATGGCGAACACAAGGATGGCCACCCAGGTGTAGAAGGTGCGCCCGCCGCGTCGAACAGCTGTGATTCAATGTTTCAGTATGAAAAACTGTCTTCTTTCAAAGAATAACAATAAATGAAAGTACAAATACCGACCGGTGAATAATAATAACTTGATAAATAATCTGCCAACCATGAACAAAAGTGAAGAAGAACACGACGGTGAAGAACAGCTCGACCGCAACAACACTGGCATGGCCCTGGACCAGAAGTCGGGGGTCGTGCGCTCCACACATCCAATCGGCAAACTAGAAATAAAAGACCGTCGACCAATTTTATCAAAAACTACAAAGTAAATTTTATCCTGCAACCTGAACCAACCGCTAGAACATGTGACGCATGATGTTTAATCGACTTTTTCGTCTCTTCATCCGGCTCGAACGGCAAATATGGCATTATATACTGGTCGATGAAGAACTCCATTTTGAACCGATTCAAGACCTGAAATTAAGAAAACTGAGGAATAATAATCGGTAATACGGAAAACGTACAAATAGTGAGTGATAATTCAGCGTAAACGTACCAGAATATCAATGATTCATCAATATTTGCGCCTTGAACAAACACACAATGGCGCTCGCGCCGAAAGCAACGGACGGCAAATAATTTCTAAATTCGAATGCGCGCGCGAATAATTCAATTTCTTTAGCAAAGTCACTCACTCACTCACTCACTCACTCACTCACTCACTCACTCACTCACTCACTCACTCACTCACTCACTCACTCACTCACTCACTCACTCACTCACTCACTCACTCACTCACTCACTCACTCACTCACTCACTCACTCACTCACTCACTCACTCACTCACTCACTCACTCACTCACTCACTCACTCACTCACTCACTCACTCACTCACTCACTCACTCACTCACTCACTCACTCACTCACTCACTCACTCACTCACTCACTCACTCACTCACTCACTCACTCACTCACTCACTCACACACTCACTCACTCACTCACTCACTCACTCACTCACCATCAATCGACTAATTTTCACGTTTCGTATGTAGATGTTGACGAGCAGGTGCCGCCCAATGCCGTAGGCAGCGTAAAGACTCACGGCGACACACGCCATCACGTACAACGTATTTATGAAACTCTGTACAACACTTTTTTAGTCACTGACTGACTGACTGACTGACTGACTGACTGACTGACTGACTGACTGAGTAACCAACGTTCAAGTCACCTTCTTTATCAAAGTCATCTAGTCCGCTGACTCTTTTAGGGCAGTCTCCTGTGTTGGCACACGACAGACATGTCATTGTCTTATTGTGGTATTGGCACCGGTGGGACAGTTTTTCGAGTGGACTCACCATTAGGTATCTGCAATTGACTGACTAGTGTCTGACTGCTGACTAATTAACTGACTGACCGACTGATCGACCGACTGACTGACTGATTGACTGACTGTCTGATGGTCTGACTAATCTCCTTGATTGACTAACTTCATGTGCATTGGTTTCTCAGGACCGGTTCTGGTAAAGCAGACGTCAGTGCCACTTTGGTCATTCTGCCATCTGCCCACATAACAAGTGATGTATTTTATTGGTGACTGAGTCGGTGGTGGTTCTGTATCGGTGGAATCTGTGGAATCTGTGGAATCAGTCCTGGAATCAGTCCCCATAGTTGGCTGTACTGTTGTTGGTGCCGATTGACCACATGCGAACGAATCTACTACATCGGTTGTATCGAAACAAAAACGAATGCCCGTGAAGCCTGGAAATGGTGGATCGTTCTACGGCTAAGTTAGTCATTTCAGCAGTTTGTAGGTCCGTCACTGAGTGACTGTCTCTCAGCCTGTCTGACTGTCTTACTGACTGGTTATACACGTTGACTGGCTAATCACATTAATATCTGACTGGTTCTATTGTTCTAGCTACATACATACATAGATGAAATAACCACAGGTATCTAACCCGGGCGATGGCCATTTTCACAGCATATTGTATTACTACCAAAGTATTCGGCAAATGACTGCTGGGTGTAAGTCAGGTCAAAAGTTGAGGTAAAAAACAGGGTCAGTAGGATCGTATTGATTTGGGGGTACATGATGACTGGAAATGTGAGTGCTCAAGTTTTGGTCATTGGATGTTCTGATTGATGTGAGTCAGTCAAGGGTATGTGATGATTAGTATGTAAAAAACCACTCTATGTGGTGGGGTCAGTGGTCTGGAGTAAAAAATTATGAACTGAAAGTCAGTTGACATGATTTTACTTGGCATGGCAGAAGGAGGTGGCATTTATCATTTGATGGGGTTCAATAGTTCATCGAAATAAACAAAAGGTTTCAATTTGGTGTTGCAGTTTGAAAGTTTCCATTGCTCGCAATCGGATATAAAAAGGACTGGATGAATGAAACTGATATCTGTTTCATGTAGAGTTTGACGTAAAGTATCGTTTTTCATAACGTATAATAAAGTATCGTATTGATTTTTTGTAGTTTGTCATAATCATTTGACGTGTCCAATTTCTTCTGTAGTTCAATGTTTATTCCATTATCATGTAAGTGGCATTCATCAAATGATTTTATAGGTATTGAACTTTTTCCTATCATTTTATTATATGTTACTATAACAGTTGCAATGAGTTGAATCACAGTTGATTATCACTTCACAATAAAAACTTAGACAAGGTTTAGTTTTGTAGAACATCGTAGGATAAAAGTTAGACAGAAAGAAGCAATACATATGTATGGAGGACGTACACAGAAAATCCGACATGAAAGTATAGGATTTAGGCTACAACAAACTTATCTGAGACGATCAATGGTTGGTAGCTAAAGGGCTTACTGATTTTACAACTCGTAATGTGAACGGAATGAAACTCGTGAAATTGTTTACATCATCACCTCGATAGAAATAATAAAGCAAATACAAGTAAAATAATAAAGTTTTTTTGAAAATGAGTCGGAAATAACTGTTTCATAGTACATTTGATCAGTAACTTGAACGATGTAAACGATATTGACCATTGAGATCAGGACTTTGCAGGTTATTTTGAGTTTGTCCCTCATGAGTGTTTCTCAGGTTCGGTCACCTTTTCCAACGGGAACCATCGAGCTTGGGTGTTTTCACCTGGAAGAGGATGAAATACTTTATTACGTTACTCACTCACTCACTCACTCACTCACTCACTCACTCACTCACTCACTCACTCACTCGCTCACTCACTCACTCACTCACTCACTCACTCTTCCAGTTGCTTACTCACTACATACAGGGTGGGCCAATAAAAACCACACAACTTTGGATGGTAATAACTCAGTGACTAAAAATCGGATTGAACTGCGGTTTGCATCATTTGAACTGGTATATCTTTGACTTTCATTCACATAATTATTATGGATGAATTTCAATTTTTCTAGAAGATATCAAACTTTTACCGAAAAGTAGCAGTTTTTCCGCTGAAAACCTATACAATTTCATTTTTTACAATAATAAAGTTATACAAAGAGGACAGAAATTACACTTAAATTTGAGAAACTTTGTTTTTGTTAAGTTTCAGACACATAGAAAGCATATTAAAGTTGATGAAATGCTCAATATGGACGTTCTGTGCTTAACGCTCAACAGCCTGTTTTCTATCATGAATGGTAGTTTCATGTTAAAAACAGTCTGAGTAAGTGAAAATATTGTTTTAAAAAGATTCGTTAAGTAGGTTCTAGTTGAATTACGCTGAAGAAACCAGAACAGTTCGTCTGAGCCGTATAAAACATTTACAAATATCTATTGTAACCCTTATGGACGAAAACTCCCACCCGGTTCAAAAACGGTATTTTTAAGAAATTGTTGCGTAACTTCTGATTGCTTTGAAATTTTTGAATAAAATTAGAGTTACAAAATGTCAAATATATACTGATTAAAATGACGTACACCTTTAGTTAATCCGATTCGTATTCAGAAAGTTATTAACTTTCAAAGTTGTGTGGTTTTTTTTGACCCACCCTGTATATGTAAATGGGATATGAAAACATGTTGCTACAAACTCAACTGATGCTCTCATTCTAATTTAGATTATCTGCCCACGTTATGATATTCAATAAACCAGACTAACTGAATTATGTAGCTAATTAATTGACTGTCTGATAGCTTGATTATTTTCATTTCCAACCCTAACTTGAATCAGCCATCATCTGACTGGAGAACAGGTACCTCATAGTACCCGACCCGCACGCTTCGCTATACATCACTATGTTCTTGTAATCCAAAATAGCCGACAGTCGGTCGGACGGACTGTTGGCGCTCAAGTAGCTCATTATTTTGGATTACAGCTGTTTTTTTTGCGATCGTCTGTAATTTTATCGGCTAATCTATAAAAAGCTAGTTGGAAAAAGGGCAGATACATATGGGAATGTACCTAACTTCAGTTTTCTACATTAATTCACATATTATTTTTTTCTGACATAGAATATTATATGTATAACGTCTACTTGCTCTTATCATATCTTCTTATTGATCGAACGAATAAACAAATCAAATTTCCCATGAAATAACTGGAGACTGAAAATGTAAACCAGTGGCCAATATTATAGGCCACACAGTCCAATGCATTTTATTGGCACACAAATAACTAATCATAATCAAACAATGTTATCCAGAGAATAACAAAATATGAGTCCGGTGTATAGATTCTATAATTCTATAGCAAGAATGGATCTAACAATCGCTATAGTTGAAAGGGGCAGTTTTCTCATGAACACTTTTTGTCTGTCAGATTTCCCCATCTAAGTGCGCACATGTAAAAACAAAAGTTTTAATTCTGTGTTTTAACCTTCAGTAAAATAACCCGTAATTCTAACCTTTGTATGCATGTTTTTGAATTCTAATTACATGCCTATTGCCTCGAAAAAATGAGTGCAGCAATTTTTCCCAGTAGGATTTTTCTCCCTCAAAACAAGATTCGAAAGTCTTACAACGTATTGCATAATGAAACACGAGCAGTTATACGTGTAGTACCAAAAAGTTATGTCTACTCAACATACACTGCAGACTGGAAATTATATTTTCCATTCCGCATAAGATCCACCAGTAGGAACACAGAACAGGGAACAAAAATGGTACAGGATGGTTACGAAGCGGCTGGCTATCAATTGTAATAATAGCAGGATATCCTACTTTTCCAGGACAGACGCAGTGCAGACATCTTCCTATTGACCGCGAAAATTAGCCGTGATGTTCCAGAGCCGATGATCATCAGTATGAATGCAGTGCGTAAAAATACGTAGTTGATCAAAGAAAGTTTAAAAAAATTCAATCCAAGAATGACATGAATGTATACATAGCTCACTTCTTTTTGAAAGAAACAAAGCAGTAAAATGTTGATGTACTATTTACATAGATGAACTACGGGTTTAGTTCCATCAAGTAATCATTATTCCGAAATGCCTCTGAATATAAATTTTTTTAGTTGACTGAAAATACGATATGGAAATGACAGCGGGTTTTATGTCGATAACAATTGATGTCGGAACATTTTGTTGATAATCCAAATCATATCTGATGTGGACTAACTGAAATATAAAACAAGACACCCAGACACACACTGATGGGATTAAATTTCATATTGTAAGGTCAATGAATACCAATGTTGCGGATGCTTTCTTTTGATGCAACTAGAATATTTCGCTTTACAATCAGAAGACCATTTTAAAGCGGAAACATTTTGAACATTAAGCAGAAAGCATTTGTTTGGAAGCGACAAAAACTTCTTCTACTTACTCCAGAAGCTTTTCATCATGCTGGTTTATAGAATTTTAAATGCCAGAAATTAATGATTGAACTTTCAATTGGCTGGTTTGAGAGTATGATTCAACTGGGAATCATGTACAACAAAAAATCTAGTCACTAATTGTCGAAACATCTAAGACATTGTTATTATATAAGTAGTATGTGTGCATATCTCTTCAAAAACTAAGTTTATAAATATATTTGTTTAAGTTTCTGTCCTAAAATTATTCTGAGAAACTACTTATGGTATTTGAAAAGTACCTTTTGATCTGAATGGTTGTGTGCATGCAAAAGTTATTTATACTTGGTTAGATGAATGCCAAATTATAGTACATTATGCGTATGTTCATGAAAAAATACTAGTACCAAGGTATATGTCTTGTTATTAAAATTTATTCCTATGAACCCGTTACGCACAAATGCAATGATTTAGGCGCAATTTTCGCATGTTTTCGCGCATGTTTTCCGAGTGTTATGGGAAAAAAGATTCTCTCTCGAGAATTTGTAAGTGCGTCAAAACAGATTTGAATTTAAATTGGGCGTCAAATATTTTTGGCTAACAAGAAACCATGGATAGGCTCTACTATGTATAATTGTTTATAATATATATTTGTTTATATTCTGACCAACTACATTTACGCCCATAATTCAACAACACCGGAATGGAATCATGGATTTTGATCAGTGAGTGAGTATTCGATTCATGTTTACCTGTGTATACAGTATGTACATGTCATGCTTATTGACATACGTAAAATACATACTACAATGTCATACATGTAAATGTCACTGATGTTAAATGTCACATCGAGTGAAAAATCAGATTTTTTGTGTAGGTGTAATAAATGAGATTTGCGGTGTAGAACATGGTTAATAAAAAACTCAGCAACTGCCACAGATTTGTGTCTCGTTGTGCGAGAAACTCCCAAAGCGGTACTACAATCCACTGGCGGACGAGAAGGGGAGGGAAAAATGAAACTCCCTCTGTTCAGCAGTTTCAACAAATAGAGTTTGTTCCTTTTGATGTAGGTGAAACTATCCAATGTACATATATGACAATTTCCCCTTCTTTTTAAAGATTCCTCTCTCTTTGGGGTTCGGCTAGTCCGCCAGTGATACAATCCATACACACATCCACTAATTAGCCGACTTATTGTACGCCAAGTTTCAATTTTTTTCGCAATTATTTATTTATTTATTTTTTTCGCGATTTATAATTACTGCTATAATACTTTTCGTATACAACAATGTGGGATAGGTGAACGTACTTTTCACTGATTGAGATAATAAACAAAAGTCAGCCTGCATCTTTCACTTCCGAGTAGAAGGTAGACGAAAAGGGGTGGTAAAACAGAAAATTAGGTTTGTTCGTTAAGGTGTTCCCTAAGGTGCCGGTAAAATAGCAGAAGTAATGCCAATTCCCCTATGTTTGATGAAATTCCCCTCCCTTGAAGGGTGAAATCGTGAGCCAGTGCCTCCGAGTAAAATTGGATGTTTGCAATAAAAAATTTTTATTGGTCGACAGTTTTCGTGGTATCTAATTGAAGAAGAATATTATATGCAGATGGTTGTCGACCACTGAAGAGAGGGGAATTTCGTCACAGAGGAGGAATTGGCAGTTTTCAGTTTCTTACCTCTACCTTGCGGAACACATTCTATCTTTTGGAAACGATAAAAAGGGGGGAATACCACTTTTCCCACCTCTTCTCGTCCGCTAGTGGTTGACGAGATACATACTGTACATACCATCGGTTGGACTCGTTGTTGGGAGTTACGACCTAATTTTTTTATTTAATACGGAAAATGAGCACATGGGTCAGGGGGGCTTTACGACATCCTCCAAAGCCGGTGGATCAGCTAATGAAGAATTATACATACGTAGTATGCATATGGAAACTTGAGCGGAGCGTAAAAGATAGAGCTTTTTGGAGTAGACTTTTGTTTCGTTATAAAAATGTAATTTGTCGGGTAAACTTTTGCATTTAAAACTTTTGCATCTCTCAACCTACAGTCGGTGCAGCGGGTTATGTCTTGTAAAACTGTTGCCATTCACATCCTAAAATCACGTTTTTCTTTGATAATAACGGGAATATGATGATGAAAATCGGTGGGGAAATGGAATAGGGTCTGGCGCACCTTTTCAGTCAGCAAGAAAAATAAAAAAGTCGTTCCATCTCATGAAACATCACCTTTACTACAAGTATATGGTCCGTGTACGTTCTCGTCATTTTTCTGCCTGTGAAATAATTTTTTCAACTGTTTTTTGAACCGAAAAGGTGCGCCAGATCCTATTCTATATCCCCACCAATTTTCATCACCATACTCCCGTTATAATCAGAGAAAAACGCAATTTTAGGATGTGAATGGCAACAGTTTTACAAGACATAACCCGCTGCGCCGACTGTATGTAGTAAAGCATTATACGTAAAGCATATGGAAAACTCTATCAAAGCTGAAAACTTGAGCTTATTCAAGAGTAATTTATTAGAAACAAACTTGTAATTTGCCCGGTTACCATTTGCATTCAATAGTTATCTGTTCGGGTTGCACTAAACCATCCCTGCTGAAACATACATACGCACCGCTTTATGGTCTTATTGGATTGTTTTCAATGCAAAATTCAAACTATTGTTTACTCTGAACTTGCGTAGAATGGTTGATAAAGAAGACTTATTTATTTGCGGAAAAATATTCATATACATACATATTTAGTATGTACATAAGTACTAAATCATGCATACATATAGTACATACCCACATTCAGTAAGAAGATGTGGTTGCAGACACTACATACCACAGTACTAGATACAGAGTGACAATAAATATGTAATCAGTAAGCCACAACGACTCTCAGATATGTAGTACATTTATAAATAATGTAAGTATCTGGTACATATGGCATTATAAAAAGGTCAGGTCTCGACAGTTTTCCACGTCGGAGTCTGATACTGAAACAATAATCTCATTTATGGCATATGCTGAAATGCGTGCTAATATATCGTCAAAAATCAGCAACCGGATTCAATCGAATCAGGATGCAAAGTGCTGAATATGTGGACGTCAACTAAACATTTACGGAAAATTACAGTGAACAGGTGAGTTCTTCGGTGTATCAATCAGTGGATACAACTTTTTAGTTGGTTGACCAGGTGCGTCACTATACAACGTACATGCATACATATCTATGTATGTACATCCTACACATACTAAACCGTTGCACTGAGACAGCCTGAAACAACGTAGCACTGAGACACTGTGAAGCACCTCAGCATTGAGACAGCCTGAAACAACGTAGCACTGAGACACTGTGAAACACCTTAGCATTGAGACAGCCTGAAACAACGTAGCACTGAGACACTGTGAAACACCTTAGCATTGAGACAGCCTGAAACAACGTAGCACTGAGACACTGTGAAACACCTTAGCATTGAGACAGCCTGAAACAACGTAGCACTGAGACACTGTGAAACACCTTAGCATTGAGACAGCCTGAAACAACGTAGCACTGAGACACTGTGAAACACCTTAGCATTGAGACAGCCTAAAACAACGTAGCACTGAGACACTGTGAAACACCTTAGCATTGAGACAGCCTGAAACAACTTAGCACTGAGACACTGTGAAACACCTTAGCATTGAGACAGCCTGAAACACCGTAGCACTGAAACACCCTGAAACACCGTAGCATTGAGACACCATGAAACACCGTAGCACTGAGACAGCCTGAAACACCGTAGCACTGAAACACCCTGAAACACCGTAGCATTGAGACACCATGAAACACCGTAACCGTACGTAAGCCGGAACAGACGACCTTTTGCGGTAAACAAATACAGATGTATGTAGTTACTATATTTTACTGCGAAGTAAAACCCCATATGACACACCGAATCGCTACAATAGTTAGTTAAAATGTCCCTAATTGGACAAAGTACAGCTTTCGTTACCTAACTAGAAAACACTAATTGATTGTTTATTGTAGAACCAGGTGAAAACAACAAAATTGACTTGCAGCCCTTTGCCAATTAAGACAGATAGTTATCTTTATATGACGTATATATGTACTTAGGTAGATGATTAATGTATTATCGTTAATAAACATATAGTTTTTTCAGACATGTAATATAACAACACGTTAAAAACCACCATGACTTGAGTAGACAATATTGTTATGCATTTAGATAGCTTCTATACATCAAGCTAAGTTAAATGTTCAAAATAAAAAAAATGCCAAAATTTAAAATGATTTTAATTTACAGTATATAGTAACTAAAAATCTAGTAAAAAACATAAATTATTCCTAAGCATCTTTTCGTCGTAATGCAATGCAAGTACCCGACAAAAGTGTGCTGCACTTTACCCTGTCTAAGTTACACATATTTTTAGTTCCCCTGAATGAACCAGTCTATACTGTTATAGCATTCTACATCATTAATTATTCTATATATTCACATATACATATATCGTAAGCAAAGTTCACAGGCTGCCAGAGGCAAATGACAACGCGAAGCAGGGAAAAGGGCGAGACCGTTAATTATTTTGAGATCTTGGTTACTGGTCATACACGGAAGAAATGAGCTTCAGGGAGTTTTTCACCATGAAATTTGTTTTATTGGCATTCAGCAATCGCATCGCTTCACATATTCACACAACGGAATCTATAACTACTCACTCACTCACTCACTCACTCACTCACTCACTCACTCACTCACTCACTCACTCACTCACTCACTCACTCACTCACTCACTCACTCACTCACTCACTCACTCACTCACTCACTCACTCACTCACTCACTCACTCACTCACTCACTCACTCACTCACTCACTCACTCACTCACTCACTCACTCACTCACTCACTCACTCACTCACTCACTCACTCACTCACTCACTCACTCACTCACTCACTCACTCACTCACTCACTCACTCACTCACTCACTCACTCACTCACTCACTCACTCACTCACTCACTCACTCACTCACTCACTCACTCACTCACTCACTCACTCACTCACTCACTCACTCACTCACTCACTCACTCACTCGCTCACTCACTCACTCACTCACTCGCTCACTCACTCACTAACTCACCCTGCAACAACGAAGAGTTGAACTGGTTGCCAAGTGCCAGAACGGAACACGTGCTGCCTCTCATCCTGGATTCCCTTCGATTAAACGGTTCGATCGCGAGCGGACTGGAAAGGGTTTACAAGGGTTGGACAAATCGCGATAAAATAAAACATCAGGAAATGTTTTTGAAAGTAAGAAATATAACTATCGGCTTAGAAGAAGGTTACAAAGCAGATAAAACTCTCAAAATACCGGCGAAACTGGCAGAATGATACGACCCAAGCCAAAACCGAGAAATGTCCTCTCAAGTATATATCGCTTCTAAAACATTTTGAATAAAGATTTTGCAAAAGATCTGATGAAAAAATATATTTATATTTTAAAGAAATTGCATTGTCAGAAATCAATATATACTCTAGGAGAGAACTTTTTCAAAATATGATTGAAAAAAGATTTTTTGAAATCAGACGTAGAATGAGCTAAAAACAATTGCAAAAACTAGAATACATACGAATCCGATCCTCACTAAATCGTGTTCAGCTACTGTATTATAATGTTAAATTCATACTTCCTTACGATATTTTTAAGCAATCTCGACTTAAAAATAATGCCATCACTATAATATGCACGTTAATCCAATGTATATGGCATTTAGAATATTAACTATAAAATGCCATTCTTTCCCTATTTTTGCCCAAATAATTTTTCTTTTATATCTATAAAAGATCTGTGTACGTGATTATCTATTCTAGAGTAACATTATCAGAAAAATACTATAAACTCTTTTTTCGCCGATGAAAGAGTTGACATAATGGAGATCGTATCAAAACGGTGGTAAAGGTTAAAGAGTGACATTAAACGACCTATAGCGTATTCGCGCCGTCTATGTAAGCGCGTGCAGCAGAAAAATGTCGCTCCTGAAACATTACTTTTCCCACGCGCGGATGAGCCAACCCACCGAAGGGAAAGAATTTTTTGTAAAAAAAAGAGAATCCATAGTTTTCAGATCATTTTACACACGCCTAATGAAATAAATTAACTTTTTTTCCTTTTAAAGAGAAGGAAATTACACTTGTTCTTCTCCTTTTCATCCGCTAACGGTGACTAATAATGTTTCATGAACGACGTATAACTGCTGCACGCGCTTACACAGACGGCGCGGATACGCTATACGGGTAGAAACTGTAGATGAAATGTCGGTAAGTCGGACAACATAATACGTCATCCATGAACAATTTGTGCTTTCTTCTGTGGTACGGAACAAACAATGTAGAAGCAGGCAGTACTTCCGACCCGAATGAACTGAGAAATACTGGATGTTAACTGGATTTTTCAATTTCATATGAGTTGATACATGTGAACTGGGACTTGGGACTTGGGCACATAAGCCACGTAGAAGTTATTAAAATAAACACATAAGCCACGTAGAAGTTATTAAAATAAAATAAAATTAAGATAATTTATATTGAACAGAGATTTGGGAAAACTAAATAAAAAAGTCGAAGTTTTACAACTGTGAAAACAACCCACATGTACACGGTGATTCGGGTCTTCTACCATAGAACCTGACCAATGTTCCACCGCTACGTTTCAGGTTGAAATATTGAAACTACTTTCAACTACATCCAGGTCTATGGTAATGACTGAATGAATGTATGATTGGAAGTATCAACTAACTCGTGCAGTCCAACCAAACACAGTTTATACACTGTGTGTTCAATACATTAATACACACGAGTTTGTAATGAAACATAACATCATCAGAATGACTGTAGGCAGTGGGTGTAACAGTTGCCATTCCGTTTTCAGATGGTATTCCATTCTAATTACTTGCTTTTGCGACGACTTAGTTTTTTTCATACCAAGTAATCATGGCACAACGTCACTAAGCCAGTCGTCAATGGTGTCTACATGAGGTTTCCGTATTCATGCCGTTGATTAGTTCGGGTTCGGGTACTGTATTCAGAAAAAAATTTGCGGACGGATTTTACCTTGTTCTTTTTTATATCCGAAATTCAGATTTGATGTACAATAAAAGTAATTAAATGCATTCGTTTCTCCGAACTTTTCAAATCGCATTGTTGTTTTTCATATAAACGAAGAAGTATTGTTGCTAAGCTGTACGATTGTTGACCTACAATGATTACTTTTGTGATAAATAAGGTGGGTTGAATACCGTTGGCGGATACACCATACATCGAGGTAAATACATACGTATGTACATAACTCGAACCTGACAAGGTCTATGATTATCAAAGCACACTCACTGCCACACACTTCAGTATGATTACCATTCGCTCACAGTTAAATATGTACTGTTCACAACAACACCAAATTTATGTTTGCCACATTTTTTCACTTGAAAATTCACATAAATAAAACACCAAACCATGAAAATTTTTGTTACAATTGGTTCCAACTTACTTTAGTCATAATGACTCTGAATGTGAAGTAAACAGAAAAACGGATCATTAACATACGTCTTCCTTCATCCTTTTGGTGACTACTGTATCAGGAAATTCATAAAAAGATACATAATCAGTCAAAAATGATCGGCGGTTATTGACATAAACCGCGGTTATTGACATAAACCGCGGTCTACCGACCATGATTAAACTGTGAACAAATCCTTCCGATTATTTGTTTGCGATTGTTGAATAGAAAATGCAACGTTTTGAAGGCGTATAATTTATAACATGAGTCATTCTTGCCACAAACAGACTTTTGTTGACACGCTACTTTACTTCCATGTGCTTCTGATAACATATTGGAAATGAAGAAAATACTTTCTCATGCTGTTTCTCCCGAAAAAAATCAAGCATAGAAATCCCTGCAGAAATAAATAGCTCAATAGATAAAAAATATTAAATATTAATCGTTTATAGACGACAGATTGAAAGCAGACAGTTTTGAAGTGAACCATCATCTAAATGCTTATGCTTATTTCAAAATATTACCGAATTAAAAACGCATAAGCTCAAAGGAATTACATGTCAATCATGCTGTGAAAAGTTGAATACCACTTGTTGAAACCAAAGTTTTGAAACCGTCGGAACACAACGAAAAATGAGCGCAAACACAAACCGCAATTTTTACAGTATGTACATCTGCCGTAAAGTCATGTAAAACCTCAATCTTGCGCAAATGTGCACAAAAATGTTGTGAAAAATTAATTTAAATGTTATTTTAATATTGACCTCAGTTTGTCCGTCTGACACTCAGCTTTCAATTGAAGAAGTCGTGACATCTTCCGTCTGTATTGATTGAACACAAAATTATTTCAAAATAATACTGCTCAGTCTGAACTTATGTTATTATTAAACATGTCTCACAGAGTACATGAATAAATTATAAGTCCTAAATGCTCACATGTCCTAAATGTAAACATTTTGAAAGCTTTTAACGAATATGAATTCTTGAAAAAGAAGAGGAGCTTCAACTGAGATAATGGAGCAAATTGAGCACAATGGCCTCAGAGAATGTCGCGTGAGTCGGTCTATTGAAACAATAAGTACTGTTTAATAAAATATTAGCTCGATGAAGCTGACACTGTTTCGACTCACAATCATCTAATTTATTACCATCCAAGCCACAATAACTGGATTTTCGATTATTTATCCAACAGAAACAATTTTGTGGTTATATGCAAGTATTCGTAAAACCATCGTAATAAAATACCAGCTTGCCACGCAACTGATCAGAATGCATTTTGACTCGTTTCCGTTAGGTTTACAGTTGGTTAGGTTCTGGTGGTTAATTTGCTTAATGTACCAATCGCAATAAAATATTCGTTTAATACTGAAAAACACACATGCGATTTCGAGAAAAAAGTGGACATCCCATGTTGCAATTTTCTCGCGCGTAGATTTTTCGTTCATTTATAGTTAGGTTTGAAGTCACAAATAATGTTGGAAGTGGTAAATAACATCTGGGCTCAATTCCTAACAATTACCGAGCTGTAAAGGTAAAGGTACCGGTACTGAAATCTTATTTTTCAATATCCGGAACATTTCTGATACTCATAAAGCTCGATTTCGAAAATTTTCAATTCACCTTTATCTTTACCGCTCGGTAACTCTTAGGAACTGCGCCTGGTGAATATTCCCAATTGATTAGGAAACTGATTTCGAGTGCGTGCCATTTTTTCGATTATTAATTATGTATGTATGTAGTATGTGATAATCAGTACGAGATTTTCAGATGACATGTAGAACGAGAATGTCAACTGATCTTATTGCAAAGCTTTACAACGGTAGGAAAAATCCAGTCTCTTAATCATTTGATAATACTACAACAAAAATAAAATATAATAATATAAACTAACGTCGGTACAATCTGTGACATGTTGACGAGTGCCGCGGCCACATGACTGCCGTCCTCCAGGTCACATTCCGAGTCGTAGGTCATGTTCCTGCCCAACTTCATTCGTACCATCGATGGTTCGGCATGCGATGACAGTTCCAGGATGTTCTGTTCGTACCTGCAATTACACCAATCATAACAATAACAACAACAACAACAACAACAACAACAACAAACACAACAACAACAACAAACCAGTTAAGCTTGGGTGTCCTGAAAGCGAGGGCGAACGATAGGACCACCACACAAACCACGACAGCACAGGCCACTACACCGAGCAGCATCGTGTGCTCGCTCGCCTCATAATACGCACCTGTAAGTGAGGGAGGGAGTGAGTGAGTGAGTGAGTGAGTGAGTAAATGAGTGAGTGAGTGAGTGAGTGAGTAAGTGAGTGAGTGAGTGAGTGAGTGAGTGAGTGAGTGAGTGAGTGAGTGAGTGAGTGAGTGAGTGAGTGAGTGAGTGAGTGAGTGAGTGAGTGAGTGAGTGAGTGATATAGTGAGTGAGTGAGTGAGTGAGTGAGTGAGTGAGTGAGTGAGTGAGTGAGTGAGTGAGTGGGTGAGTGAGTGAGTGAGTGAGTGAGTGAGTGAGTGAGTGAGTGAGTGAGTGAGTGAGTGAGTGAGTGAGTGAGTGAGTGAGTGAGTGAGTGAGTGAGTGAGTGAGTGAGTGAGTGAGTGAGAGTGACCAACTACTCATAAACTGATTCAAGTTGACCATTTTGCTGTCTGTATGTAAACAGACTGTCAACGATTCTGGTTCACAAGATTATTTTAATGTCCATCTGAAATTAGAAACTTTCAAGTAAGTGGAAGTTGGTTATCTAGAGCTCATAATGTATTAAATAACTGTTAGGCGCCGTTTGTGTGATCTTGATCATGATCAGTCGCACATGAAACATCATCTGGCTTATACCCTGGCACACTTGAACGTGTCATTCACGCAATACTTGTGCGAAGTATAAAAATGGTACAAAAGTCACAACCAACAAATGAGTATCAATAGTGCTTAAAGGTTCAGTACATGGGTAATAAATAAAGGTAGAAGTAATCAGCTCTGTACATCTACAGTATCTAGTTATGATCAGTTTGTAATGTCATCGAATAGCTCATGATGTCTGAAGGGCCGACACATAGAATACATCGATCATAATCATGTTTCCAATCTGTCATACAGTACTCCTTATACCGTAACCAGGTAATGACATAATCAATTATACATATCACCCACGTTCTCATAGTCATAAGTATCGGTCCACATTAATAGCATAACACGAAATTTCAAAAAAATTGAACGCGCACCAAAAACGAATGTGTTTTGAAACGGTTTTTACATGACATGCAAAATGAAAGTATGTGATGAAAAGGTGGTGGGGTGGGGGTGAAATGCAAGAACAACAAGAATATTTGTGATACCTAATAAAACTCGGTAGTCTACAACCTATTCAGTGCGTACACCATGTCTATGTATTCATGACCCACCAAATATCAGCAATAACATCTGATGTATTAGAAAAACCATGATACTCCACCGTTACCACCAAACAACGTCGTTACAGAAAGATTGGTACATTAGTGGTAGAGAGTGCTCCCGATCGATCAGTGGTAACGTCCGTTTTATTATCTATCGGTAACCAGCACTGGACGAGCCAAACTCACAAAAAGGGGAATTTTATCGAAGAGGGGAGAATTACCAGTTTTGAGGCCATTTTACATTCACAGAACAAATTCTACTGCCAAAGAGGGGGAATTCTACTCTACCCACCCGACTCGCTGCCCTTTTACCGTTTGTTAAGTATGATTGACGATTGTGGAAAACTTTTTCAGTAGACAAATCGTACAATGTTCAGCAAACAGAGTACTGTACATGTATGAATAAAAAGGTCAGAATAGAGTGTGAATACGGTACTATTTCCATCTAACCGATTTTTAGTCAGCTAGCAGTTAACTATTTGTTTAGTTAGTTGCTATGCTTTTTTCGTTATAACGATATAACTTGCTGGTAATGCTATGTATACTTGATGAAATTGAGAATTTGAATAAATATTTACAAACCAATAGTTTATTTTATGTACAGAGAAACGGGACAAATTTAGATCAATGCAACACAAGTCGAAATGATAGTGACTGAAACTCATTGAAATGTACTTGAAAGCAATCAGAAACTCATGTCACCACAGAGTATAATAATAAGATAATATGATTATGCACCTCAGGCCAACCAATACCGTCTGGGCATCTCCAGAATGATACAGTATATTTTTAAAAGTGACGTGGGCGTTTAAGACATTCCATCTGAATCACGAGTTTTTTTTCGAACCTCTTACTCTCAGAAAATCGGCCTTATAACTGAAGTTTTGTGGGCAGTCATGCATGTAAATGTAGATATCAGATTTGTCATTAATCGAACTTGAAATATGTTGTGCAGATATGATATTCATGTTTGCCTTTCATGACATTGTTAACTCTGTCAAAGTTATCTATTATGAACAAAAAAGACCAAACAGCGACAATATAATCAATGTAGGGATACAAACGAGAAAAAAACTGTGAACTGTTGAACTAAATTGCGTATGATACATACATTGTATGCAGTTTCTGAGAGAATGCTACAAAAACGTTTCAAAGTCGAATTAAGAAACATTTAATTTGCAAAACAAGAAAATTGACAAACATTCGAGTTCTATCTCATCAATCTCAAATTCAATATCTTTATGATCCGTGAATAGGATTAAATCCGTGAGCGGGGATCGTTTTGTGTCCTGTCAACGTGTCACTCAAACTTGATAAGGAATGCACTTGATGTGAATCGGTTCTGACGTACGTACATGGGACATATCGTTCTGAGGCTGTTAGAGAGGCTTGACTGGTGAGACAACTAGGATTACCATAACCTACGAAGTTCAATTTCTTAAAATTCCATTAAAATAAATTCAGAACACGAGTACAAGCTCAGATACGAATACTCTGAATTTCCAAGTTCGAATTTGTAGTGACACCTATGAACAAGATATCCGGCGACGAAATGTGATTCACGCACTGAGGCCCTCATGGAAATCCAATAAATCGTATCAAGTTGTTACATCCACATCACATCAATCGAGTAGAACAGCATAATACAATCAGTACATTACAAGTAGTAACATACAGTTAATAAATGTTATGAAAACAAGATTATTTTTACAACATAATCTATGAAGTGCATACTTTTACTACTGAAACTCAAGCACTGCCTATGTACATACCTGGAGTGGTACATGTTCAGAAAATTTGAACTTTATAACCGTTAGCCAGCCATGCGATACGAAAACTTTATTGGTGGGAAGTTCACTAATAAGTTGCATAAAAGGTTACCATAAACCATATTCCATACGACGTGTACTATTTTGTATAATATTTTTACGGTAATGTAAAATTTTTATGTCATTTGTCATGCTTACCAAAACGAAAATGATTAGTAATAGGGTTAGTCACACATGACATGCCCTGTATAAATATGTACTCTCAGATAAATGTAAACTCGTTTCCGTCACGGCCATAAGTATACTCACTTCCGACTATTTGCTTAAGGATTTGTACTAATTCTGGTATGTGAACCTGGACAAGACAATAAATAGGTGACAAAAATAAAGTGATGTTGAAACTCAGAAGTCAATAAGTCAAGAAAAACGCAATCGGTCTGGTAAAAACTGAAAGGGAAAGCTGAATAAAAAGGAAAAGAACCTTCAGATTTGTATCTGAAAACCGGAAGCTTCTAGATGTGACATAACATAAAAATCTTATATAATAAATAAATTATCAGGTAAATGATAAATTTAATATTAGGTAAATATAAAATATAATAAAGAGTTAAATTTAATTAAACTCTGAATATTTAAACTATTAAACTATTTAAATAAATGTAACTTGCTATTTCGTGTTGACGTGAACAAGTTCACGGTGAATGGTACTGGTGTATCACGACACCATATTGAAATGACCTACATATATGTATGTATTTAAACAATGAGTTTTTCTGCCGCGTAATCCATCAAAACAAAATGAATATGAATTTGTATTGTCAAGTGCGAAACAAGGTTCACTATTTCGTTGACAATAAATAATGAATGAGTGAAAACAGCGAATGATTCGAAGTTGGGGAGCTATTGTTTTCAGTTTCTCCTCTTTTCTCCCTTTTCCCAGGTTGCTACTGAAAAAATTATGAATCGTTCATTGCATCATTGCACATGATGAACATTTGAATTTTGATAATGCTTAACAGGAAATAAGATTCGTTCCACACAAGACATGAATGTTTGAGTACTAATTAATGAGTTACATATGAGTCAAGTTAATCATGACACTATGGTAGCATGATTACTTGAAGTATGTAATCCGGAATCTACCACAACAAAACAGAAAACATGAAATGAAACAATAATGCAGGGATACGGTTATGTATGTTGTTATCAGAAGGTGAAATATTAGGAAAGTTAATTTTGTAAGAACCTTATAACCGAACTCAGTTGCGTACCATTTTTTCATTATTTTATTCTACATATATGTAAGATACAAATCCAAATCTGGATACAAGGAAACCTCTCGAATTCTCACGTACACAATTACAAGTTACATTCACAGAACGGGACCAGTTACAGAAGCAGATATGAACGTAAGTAGAATATTAGGTCGGATGGGAAAGTTCAGCTTGCGTGGTAAATTCGATATATTAAGACAAATTTATTCACTGCAACCGTACTATTGCCATATCAAATCAAGGAACACAATCACTTAAATACATTACGTTTCAGGTCAACGAGTACGCACTCAATCAAACTATGGTAACTTATGTAGATAGCGGTAAATAATTTAGGTGTTCATTAGAAAGTTTAAAGAAGAGTTTTTAGCTTCTAATGAAAAGTTAACTTTTCATGCCGGCAACAATAACAAAAATATGACTGTAGTTTTGACATACAACATTTTTACCTGAGCGCTGAGCTCAGTTGATTTTACAGCTTTTTTTATTGAATTTGATGTTTCAAAGTTGAAGCTGGAACTATTTTAACGTCTCTGAAATTATTTTCAGAGAGTGCCATGGATAGTGGTTATTCGCGACCGTATTAAAAAATGAGCAGCTAATTCCAGAGCGCCTACACAAAAGCACGCGTCCTATTGGATCAACCATAAACCTCATTAAAAGAAAAGCCTTGACATATGAAAAAACTACGGGCTGCTGTTGATTAATTACTGGCGGATGATTGGATTAAACCAACCAGGGGCATTGAAACGAAGGTGTTTCAAAGAAATAGTTCATTATTCATGACCTCCTGGGCCTCTAAAGTTTGTAATTTTACAAAAAGTAGCTTATTGTTCATTGGTTTCGCTTATATTGCCTATAAGTTCAATAAAGAAAAACCAATCCACTTGAGAGTGGCGCGAAAAAGTCAAATGAAATAAAATACATTCGAACTGTATCTGGGGAGCAATCGATGTTAGGAGTGAATGACAACATGAATTCATTCATTCAATGCTTTTATGAATGGGCACTGTAAGGTAGGTAGATTCATGCATTCATTCATTCATTCATACTTAATCAACAAACACAGAACAACGGCCTCGAGTTCAGTCAGTCTGGACCGCACAGAAACTAAGCCCGCCTGCTTATTATTTCATACAGTCATAACGTTTTGTTATTGTATTAGCAGCAGGCAAAATTATATTCGCTGAACTGCTCAGTTGTGTATCTCATAATATGAAAATTTAATGAAATTAAAATTCACAAAAACTTCTTCTTGGTTATTACTTGATCGTGTGCTTTTTGTGTCTTCTTCAACAAAAAAAAACAACTAATTTGAACTAATTTAATAATATATTTTTCTATTATTGAATAAAACTATTTTTCTGAGCAATAATGGTTTGATACATGGTACATGTTTTAACGAGTTGATGGAGACTACGTGGGCTCTATCATTCACTGGCGGACGAGCCAAACTTCCAAAGAGAGGGGAATTTCGTCCAAGAATGGGAGAATGGGCAGTTTTGAGGCCATTCTACCTAAACCTCAAAAAAATAAAACAAAAAAATTTCTACTTTTTGAAATTGCCAAAGATAGGGGAATTCCACTTTTTCCTCCCCTTCTCGTCCGTTAATGGTATCATTGTATCTTTGCATCTATCCAAGATACCATCCTGCAACGATCACTCATTCGGAATGAGCTTTTCCGTATATCCGGTACACTCCGGTTTCTGAGTAATCCAATGTGATTTAGAGTGTAACTCGTTTTTTTCACGTTACCATGTCTATAGATTAGTTCAATGAAATCAGAGTTTAGTTATACAAATAATGAGAAAAAACCATAAGAGCCTCTAATTTTACCGTAGTTAGAAAAGATGACGAAGATTTGCTTTTTGCGAAGCCCAACATAGGAATCGGGAGCTACAGAAAAAAGCTAATTTGGCTTGAGAAAATTTAATCTACAAAAAATTGGCAAACATAATTACATCTAGTACTGGCACGTACTGGCAACACTGGATTACAACAAGTAACCTTATCAGCCCACGGTATCGAGGTATGTACATGTCTTCTTCACTGACGGTACCGTAATTTCCTAAATGTCAGCTGAATGAGATGTTGAACACGTCAGCAATGGCACTAATGGAATGAAAGTCTGGTACATTGTAGTATTAGGGTATTAGGCCAGGTACTTAATCCATCGGTGTTCCACGCAAACGGCCACATAATTCTGTTGATGCGAAAAGTTGCTGCGGGCAACAGCTATGTACATATGTATGTAAGTTTATAACTCACGTAATCAGTTTTGTAGATTGCCAATGACATCAGTGAAAATCTACAAATTAATAAAACTGCATATGTTATGTAACCTTATATTATAATCCCTGTAATTTATTTTACAGATTGTCAATGAGATCAGTGAAAAGTCGATAAATTCAATAAAACTGAATTTGTTGTGAATAAGCTGGTATACAGCATGAACGTGCCTCAGAAAGAGACAAATGCAGTGACAAGTTCTACAAGAGTCCGACCAATTTTTACAAATGATTCAGGAAGTTGCAATGATGGAGTTGAAATCCTGAAATTATTGAAATGACAGGCAGTATGCCCTTATATGCAGTTTTGTGGGTTAACATGAAGAAAGGCTTGCTTATTTGGCAATCCTAATTTATGGGCGGTAAATGATCAAGTAGAAATGCAAATCACTATTAAGGAATCATATAATAAAAATTTCCAATATTTAAAGAAGCGCCTTTAAGAGTTACTGTGTTTAGAAGTCAACATATATCTCACTTTCTCCCTATCGCTGATAATTTTTCATCGTTAACAGTCAAAGCCACATAAATGAACACATCATTTCAAATTTGTTTTAATAGTTTTAGAAAATGTTTTACAACTTCGAAGAATCAATCAACATTTTAAAAGCACCTCCAAAACCAGACAGCTGTTGTTAATATACCTTTTTATTATGATTAATCATGTGGCTGTAACCTTTCGCTATGGCATCAAAGCGAATCGAAACGAACACCATGATATTAGAACAGATACTATTTTTATCGTCAAGCGTAAAAAAGAAATTGAATTATGTGCCCGTTGAACTGGGAAAAGTTACTTATGAATTGTACATTTTCGAAGAGTCCTTACAGTTTCAATAGACTTTAAACAGATGTTCAATATAGTTCAACGGTTATCTCGTGATCTTATTGAAGCCATAAACATATATTCATACAAAGTTTTTTAATTGATATTATACATTATTTTTCAAAAACACGAATTTCATTGGGAAACAGACCAATCGCAAAATACAGTTCTCCCTAAATTGCTCTTGCCCAAAACGCATACGTTTTTCTCTATCAAATGCTAAAAAAATTGCCTGACCAGCTCATTTCTCAAAATGCTCTAATCATCCAACGAAGCTTCACAATTTCAAAAGTTAACAATAGTCGAAAAGTCAGAACCAGTGACTTGACTTGCCACGGTGTTTGTTGAGCCGAGTCACTAAAATGCTCTGTGACATGAATGGAGCAGCGGTGTCCAGGGAATTTATACGGCCGAGCCATACCAGGAATGGTATGACGTTTTGAACGAGAAATATGGGTAAATAGGGAAGTCTCCGTTCCACATTTCCTAATTTCAAACCATGATATTGCTTTCTCTAAGGGGCAGATTTAATGGCAGTTCTGTCCTTTAGTTTTTCCTAATTTTTTGGGGAAATTTCCCTTTTTAGATGACTTGCTCGTCCGTGTTCTGATGCTACTCAAACAGTTTTAAAAAACGGTCTTATTCTCCGGGGTGCAAGTTTTGAAGAAAACAACTTTATTTTGACGAATGATTGATGTTTCGTTCAAATTCTGAACCTCTGTGGATAACCGGTTTCGGGGTTCCGGAGACGGATTATGTACACACAAATTTCATGTAAGTTTTTAATTAATTAATTTATTTAATATTTACATCATTTAACTCTGCTGGCACGACTCCCAGTGGCAAACAGAATAGGCGTGTTCTCTTGGTAAGAATGTTTTTAACAAGAATTCTACGGAAGTTCAGACAAAACAAGGATAGAGTTCAAACATTCATTGCGAAGATACATAAGTCTTTTTATGCAAAATCCTAATGTTTTTTGTGTTGGCTGACTGATTTTTCAGTGCTTGCGTCAATTAACTTTACCGTAACATATTTAAAAAGTATATAACACGAATTGTTGTAAAACAACTTGACACATGTATATATTAACCACTAAACCACCGAGGCAGCCCATACATAAATATTCTAGCTACAGTATCTAAACCATTTAGTATAGATCGTGGTTTATTCGAGACGTATATACCCTACGTAAGTCAATAGCTTACAAACTTCCGTCTTTCAGTGTGCACGCTAACGACTTTGTTTTGGTACATCTGATGATCCTCTGCAGATGTCAAAGACCATTACTGAACAGTGAGTAAGAAAACAATGAAAATGATGTGGTATTCGGAATAAATACGCCTCGGGGTCGGGAGGATACAAAATAAACTATTCGTGAATATAAAAAATACTTTGCAGATTCCGAGAACCTTCACTGAACTGAGTCATTCCTGGAATCCTGTGACTACCGGCTGATTTTCATAAAACTGCATGGATGAAAGAGGAAATGCCCATCACCCAATTTCACTGTTTATTGAATAGTCTACAATTATAGACTACTCACTATAAAAATAATGATTAGTTTGACTATAGATAGGTATCACCATGACAATATGAATTTTGAATAAAAAATACAATTTTACAGTCAAATTTGGGGATGATTATGAAACTTTTAAATTTTATCAGCTTAATGTCAATTTCAGAACTTAAACAAACCCTTCAGAATAACTAGATTTCCTGTTGAAAAAATGTCCTTTTGCTTTCACCACAGTGTTTCTTAATCCTGATGAAAATAATCAAAGCATCTGAAGTGCTTTCGTGGCATAACAGAACCCTCTTCATGGAATTGGTTCGATTCAGCTGAAACCAGACTGCCCATGGTGATTTGAACATCTCATAAACGTTTAATCCCGGATTTAAGATGAAAACTGGAGATAAGGACGCGTTCAAAGTCGTCTTTTTTGTAAATCTTTTAGAACTAGCAAAAATCAACCTTGTTGCCAACCAGAAGTTTCAGGAAAAAGGATTTCTTCCATGTGTACCGAACGTTTTACAAAAAAATCGTGCACTAAGAAGTTTGCATTCTAGGCAATAATGTATGAAAACGTAGGAGTAGTCAATTACTGTAGTTGTCTAATGGATTACCGTAATCCATTTCCGACAACATGAGGCGCCGTATTTGCCAACTAATTTTGACCGGAATGTGAAAAGGCGAAGCTCAAAACAAGGGCACCAAAACTCCACCCTCAAGTACGCACGTACATACAGGGTGGGCCAAAAAAAACAATTTTGAACGCGAGCTATAAATATCTGATTTTCAATCATTCTTTATTTCATTGGCTAATGCATTTGATGATTTTTTTTTATAAAAAACACAATTTTCATACGTTCTTCTGTAACTTAAGGACAGCTTTGGAAATAAAGACTAAAATTATAGGGATTTTTTCAAGCCCAAACATTTAAACGGAAGCAAGAGCTACGAAATTAGGTTATATATAACTGGAAAAAGCAGGTTATTTATAGCTCGAAAAAGCAGGTTATTTATAGCTTGAGTTATTAAAGTTCAAATTGTTTGATTTTTGGCCCACCCTTTATACATATACAGTGCTTGTCAGACGAGCTCTCATAAAAAGCCCTCTAAAGAGCCAACAAGCACGGCAGTGGCCGACACTTCGGTTAATAATGAGTTTTGGCCTTGTTTACTTTTTGGAATTTTAGAGAGAAAACGTGTTTCGCGCTTTAGGAAGTCTATTTCCTTGCCGCAAGAAGGTAATGTTGAGTTTTTCAAACGCATAATAAATAGGATTCAACAGATATTTGTTATAGTCAAATTAGTGTTATTGTAGAGTTATTATAGTTTCATTTTTTGAACTATTCTTACCACGTTCATGATGGCCAGTTTCAAACAGAAATCTTATGTCATGAAACCCTGAATCCATAATCAAATGAAGGAAGTTAAAACAGTCTGTTTAATGATCAATTATATGATAAAAATAGTTTTATGATGCTCATAACAGGATGTTATTGACTGAGCAATCTACGAAGCCATGGAACAAACCGTTTACAATACGATGCGTACAGATCCAAACAATCAGAAAATGGTTATTATGCTCATTAACTAGATGGAAAGCTTTCAGCGACGTCCCTAAGTGATTAGAATCATGTTATTCGTGAATAATATTACATGCATATGTTATTTGCCAATGATTCTTAGACAATTTATCAATATAATTGTATTAAAATTTGATTGCATCAAATTGATTGGTTACTTGTATACCAGTATGATAAACCTGAATACGAATCGTATAAACGATAACTTTTTTCAATTTTGTTGAAAGTGAAAAACACGCTTGAACTAGACAACAAAAAGTCAAAAGTTCTGTTACGCTTGATTGAGTTCAAGAGGAAAAGAGATGAAAAATAAATAGCCGGCTAGAAAATGCAAATTGCTTGCGTCCGACTTCGTACGATACTTGAATGTTTGATGAAACGTGAATGAACTGTTGAAAATAATCGTAAAACGGTAAACATCATGCACTAGAACTGCAGTGAATCACTGAATAGATGAATAAGATCCCAACATGTTTTGACGGAACATGAAAGTTGATTCATTGAAGTTTAGAACTTATTTCAAATTGCGTTTGAAAGTTCGGTGACAGTACATACTACTTTCAAAATCTTTGCTACAAACATTTTTGAATAAATTTTAGTAATAAAGTTTTCCTGAGCGCAAAGTAATGATGAAAACCTATTCAAAAAGTTCTGTTTTGTGGAAAAGTTAAAGAATAGTATATTGCAAGCTATGGTATTTGTAATATTTTCTGAGGTTATCATATGCTCGACAATGGAAACATTTTCGAGAGGACTCTCATCACGTACCCATGCAGAGCGCAATTGTGAACCCAAACACATGGAAGAGTAGAACTCTGTGAATATTATATAAATTCCTGTGGGAGATGAACAATTTTACCAAACCATATTTTAGCTTTCAGCTAAGCATTGTAGAAAACGTAAATTTTTGCAGATAAATACAACGAAAACATCAATGCATTAAGTACAGTAAAACATTTACCTTTATGTAGGGTGAAACAACTACATAGTATTGCTTAATCAGGGTTTTTCGAAATCAAAAAATGTCTTTCTGTAACCCGTTACCATATGAACCATGAGTTCGGCACAACGTTCAGTTTTATCCAAATGTAGTGTGAAAAAAAGATTTCCCCCTGAACTTCAGAATGAGCGCTAAAATACGGTTTGAATTCAAACTGCATGCCAAAATTTTTTAATTTATGTAACAAGAAACCTTGCATGGGCTACACCTGAACTATTTGCTTTCAATCAAGCGCCCGGATGGATGCAAACTTTGTGAATCTTAGATGACGGTGGCATAAAACCCAAGTTGGCTGAACAAACATGTACGCCATCCGGTGGGTTGGCTTGTATCGGATAAGTATTGGGTTACTCATTTAATATTTTGATGAATGGGGCAAATATGGCAAACACAAAATACACCAAAAACCCAAAAATAGTAAAAACAAGTAAGTTTCGAAAGAATATGTAAGTTTTGAATGGTAAAATGAGAGAAAGTTTCGAACGGTAAAGATTCTTGGGAAAAAATCACTCACTGGTAAACCTAAAAGCTCTCATACAGACATAAGGTAACGTATGAATTTAATCATAACAAATGTACGTACGTAATTAAGTGACAGAATTCAGGAGACCTTGAATCGTTAGTGCGGTTTTTTACAGACAGTAGTATCATATGTAGTTTGGCGGTGAATCATTTAATTAATAATGACCAAATACCATCTGTGAAAACGCAGGTAATTAATTAATTATATTTTGGTTTGAAACTCATAGCCATAGAAAATCATCCATGCGATTCAGGTTTAACAGCCAACCGTTTGAAAATAACGAGTTTTGTTTTAATTAATTCATCATAACAGACACAATGTGAACTATTACATGTGTATGTAAAATTCTAGTATATTTTTTCAGGTTGATTAATTAGCCAAAATACAAAAACAAACTACAAAATATGAAAGTAACCACTATTATTAACATTATCAGTTTGAACATTAAATTAGAAAATAAATTAATTGTGTACCTAGTTCGTTAATTTTATTGGCAATATTAGCTTTTGAGATTGATTGCTCGGTAGGTAACGAGTCAGTGCGTGCCATTCAATTCGCAAACGCTATTTAACCATTACACTGAAAAAAAACTAAATTGCCGATGAGTAATTCAAACATGTATCGTATATTTATAACCTTACATAAATCCTCGTAATTGATAATAAGAGGTGATTAAAATTGCGAATAAAGTTCTGGCATATTCAAAATCAGAATCTCAGCTGAGATTCAAGTGCAGTTGAATATTCAAAACTGGAATGCATGAAAAGATTTCATTGGAAAAGGTCTTATCCAGCGCGATTTAGGGGTAATTAATTAAATTAGTTATTTTCTTTCAACCAATTATATCATATGCTGATACGCATATAAAAATCGTAGTAATCCAATCACATGTCCAACTGGTAAACCTTATTACCGTAAGCAAAATATGTAGTACAACAACTAAATAACATTAGGCACACTAGCGGACAAGGAAGAAACGATAAAGCGGAATCCACCTCTTTTTAGAAATTCCAAAAAGTATAATTTGTTCCTCACGCTAACGGTAAAAGAGCATCTTATAAACTACCTTCTTTGACGGAAACTCCCCCTCTCTTTGGAGGATTCGCTCGTCCGCCAGTGATTATGAATTGTATCTTTGAGCATCGATGTTTGTCTTCCGTACTAAGTGGAGATGGAGTGGTGCCTCGTTGTGCCATCTTGGCCACCGAACCTCCGAATCCAGCAAATGATGTGGTGTCGTATTGCTACCGCTTACGACACATGTATAGCGTAGTTAAGATAAATTGTTATCAACATTTTTCCTTTTGATCCGTTAGTATGAATTAGGTTTTTTATCCAAATGTAATGTGAAAAAAATCCTAAATACATACTTTAACTTATGCCGAAAGCAGATTTGAATACAAAGTTATTTTTTAACAAGAAATGCTGAATGAACTATGTATTTATGTGATGGGAACTGGTTGTACGTGACACTGATTGAGTATCAGCATCCGTGTCTTATTTGTAGGATTACAGTGGGTATTTTTTTGCAGTTTTGAACAGTCATCGTTACGATTCAAGTAAAAAGATAGATAGTTAACTATTCCAACTTTGAAACATCAGCTGAAATCAAATATTGCTGATTTTTTGTTAATGCATCTATTGCTATCAAAATTGATGGGGCAAAACTTTTGTGAGTTATGCAACCATGTACAGGAAACGTTGGTTCATCTATGGGGATTGAAAAAAAAGCGTCAAAAGTTGAAAATTACTGTGGGTATTTTTAAAGCTTTATGTGAAGCTACACGTTAACTTTAATATATGCCCTTTCAATTCAGAAAACACTGAATTTTAGTACCTACTGACTCCCAATGTGATGTTTTTAACTTGATATTTTATGGGCAGCCAACTACACTGTTTTCACTGAGGTTGACTGAGTACTGATAATACATTTTTGAAGGACTCCTTGCTCTTTAAAAATAACAATCTGGAGCGACTTTCAACTATTTAACCTGACAATACAACCTGATTATTTTTTTTTCAGGGTAACGCTTTTACCTTATTCATTCTTTTTTAATTGCACGAAGTTTTACAGGACGTTACATTTGTTTAGTAGATTATGGTATACTGGAAACTCGACTATTAGCTTCAGTGGTTCAATAATCAAAGTAAAAGTATTGAAATTTGAAGGAAGTGGACAGACACTAGATTACTATACACCGATCTATTATTATGAGGTTACTATAACGTTCTGAGCCCTATTCAGAGAATTGCGGTGATACGGGCTCATTCATTATAATGTACTAGATTGTAAAAGGTTGGCCATTGTGAAGTGAACAGAACTCGTTTTGAAGTATCAGGAAGCAAGCACCTACTGTAATAATGAAACCTTTGTACTTATTGAATATATACGGTGTGGTTATACGGCAAAATTACAGTAATCAACTATGTACATATACGAACACAGTATAGGAGCATTTTATTCCACAAATTTTCGGAACGTGAATAAAAGTGAAAGGTAAGAAAATTTATATGTAAGTAGAGTATATGAGGAGGCAATGTAAAGTTTGACAGAGATAAGAAGCGAAATGTTATCAAACATGAAAACATGAAAAAGAATAAAAAACATGCATTTATAAGGCAAAACATGAAAATGATAATATCTTATATATAAAATTAGCCGTGATCCAGCCTTTACAAATACAATAACGAAGCGAATGCAGGGCACACGGTCAATATCACAATGAAATCGCTAAGTTGAAACATTTATTGCCAATTCGTACACATTGAATCAGATTTTTTATTATAGAGCGAAATGACTTCAATAAGAATTTTATTTTTGACTTTCTATTTCATCAAAATCTCATACATAAATAATGTATTTAATGTAGCAAAGTCCAATAGATTATAGCAGCAATCATTCGTGTTTATAGGTGAGTGGTGTGTGCTCGCCAGGATCTCCCGTATATTCTGAAAATTATAAATGTTTTTTTTCAATAAAAATTATTACTATAAAGGAAGAGTAAACCTAAATCCAAACCAAAAAATCAGGGTCAGAGAGAAACTGAAACAAAGTAAAACTGAATCGATGGAGGTGAAACTAATGGAGGAAAAAATAAATATAAATAGAATAACATGCCTGGAAGAGATTTGAAAAAATATAGCTTGGTCTAAATATATTGTTACTCGACATTTCTCTGAGCAAACTCTTCCACAGTCCATGAACTTCAACGGCTTGTGTATATCATTTATTATAAAGTCCACAAGATAACTGTCTATTCTACCGGTGAAAAGTTTACAAAAAGAAATGCCAGCAACATGATATTTTTAGAGAAGCCGTAAGAATCTGTAGAAAAGGAACGGAGGAAAGGAGGTGAACGAAGTAAAACGAAATAATCCCAGCTATTTGTTAATGACTACATACCGGTGGTGTGTTTGTAGAGTGCATTCTCAGAGGTGGGTGTCGTTTTCTGAAAGTGGTGGCGTGATTGTCAGATCAAGCAAAACTATAAAATAAACCTTGATGTTGTTAGTTATAAAAAATAAGATTGATCAGTAAATATTATTTTTCGTTTAATCAAGTGCGTGTTAAATTTCATAACAAAGCCCATGCATACCAAATAAGCAACAAAATAAGCAGTGCAAGCTTGTAAGCAACAACGTGAACACTCCCCAATCTTGGCTGAAAATTCTTTTTCGAGGTAATTTGCCTTGTGTCATTTATGTATACGTTACTTTACATAATGGGCATCACTTCCGAATTTTTCAAAAATGATTCGAATGAGCAACATGGAGGGAACTTTCACGTGCAATTTGGAAGTTGAATTAGTAATGGTTTTGCGTGTGTAAGTGACCTCACGAAAATATCGCAAGTTGTCTACGTCTTTCCAATCTGTACTTTTTCATGGAGAATTTCAAAAAGTTCGCGTACAGTAAAGTTTCTATAGAAAATGCAGTTACCGTACTTACAGTAATCAGTTACCGTAACTGCCACAAATCAAAACCAGAAAAACCTGTGCCTGACTACAGTAAACATCGAAAATCACTGCTGCGTTTCTGGATCGACGTTCGATGATTCGGACCTGCAGTGACCACATAAACATCGACCGGATCGTCATCGATGGCTCTTCGCAGACTCGACCGAGATGGCGAACTCGGCACCATCGGACGAGGTGAAGTGTCTGATCGTGGGTGCAGATACATACAGTACATACTTGATATGCGAAATTATAATTGTGTGCGTACAGTAAGCAGTGGTTGAAACAAAATGTAGCTCGGCTTTGTGCGCGGAGAGCAAAAGCTATGAACACGACACATTCAACTGACTCTTTAGTTGAAACTAAACAGTGTAATCGATTTTACTTGTTGCAGTGTCGTACACGTTAAACTAAAGCCAAGTAAAAGTGAATATTATTTAGCCTTAATCAACATTCAACGAGCAATGCGGTGGCAGCAGCGGCAGCTTCCAGCAGATGTCAAACCATAAAATATAATATAAACAGCAATATAAAACAATCCAACTCCTTCCCTCCCACCATTAGAACTCACCCAAGTCAAAGTTGACGGTCGGCCGCTGATCATCATCATCGATGGTCGTCGACTTCCGACTGGTTTCATCCACCAATCCGGCACTGTTCAATGAAAGATTGGAGGCATTCTTATTGGAGTCCTTGACCGCCAAACGTGCCATTGGCATCATATGCCGGAACATGGCAGACACGGCCGGCGCCTGGGCACGCGCCTCGGCCGATTCCAGACGTTCATTCAGTGAGCTGTACACGTGAGTGAGTGAGTGAGTGAGTGAGTGAGTTAGTGAGTGAGTTAGTGAGTGAGTGAGTGAGTGAGTGAGTCAGTGAGTCAGTGAGTGAGTGAGTGAGTGAGTGAGTGAGTGAGTGAGTGAGTGAGTGAGTGAGTGAGTGAGTGAGTGACTGAGTGAGTGAGGGAGTGAGTGAGTGAGTGAGTGAGTGAGTGAGTGAGTGAGTGAGTGAGTGAGTGAGTGAGTGAGTGAGTGAGTGAGTGAGTGAGTGAGTGAGTGAGTGAGTGAGTGAGTGAGTGAGTGAGTGAGTGAGTGAGTGAGTGAGTGAGTGAGTGAGTGAGTGAGTGAGTGAGTGAGTGAGTGAGTGAGTGAGTGAGTGAGTGAGTGAGTGAGTGAGTGAGTGAGTGAGTGAGTGAGTGAGTGAGTGAGTGAGTGAGTGAGTGAGTGAGTGAGTGAGTGAGTGAGTGAGTGAGTGAGTGAGTGAGTGAGTGAGTGAGTGAGTGAGTGAGTGAGTGAGTGAGTGAGTGAGTGAGTGAGTGAGTGAGTGAGTGAGTGAGTGAGTGAGTGAGTGAGTGAGTGAGTGAGTGAGTGAGTGAGTGAGTGAGTGAGTGAGTGAGTGAGTGAGTGAGTGAATGAGCGAGTGAGGGAGTTAGTGAGTGAATTAGTGAGCCAGTAGCGCATAAACTAACGTGAACGCATTCTTCACATTCCGTCGATGACGGATACGCCGCTTGATGTCCTCTTCAGTCGCAACGAGCTCATTACGATTGAGGAAATGTATCTGAATAAATCCATTATCAACAACAACCACAACAACAACAACAACAACAACAACAACAACAACAACAACAACAACAACAACAACAACAACAACAACAACAACAACAACAACAACAACAACAACAACAACAACAACAACAACAACAACAACAACAACAACAACAACAACAACAACAACAACAACTCACACGTCTATACAATGGGTTATCCAGCATGGTTCGAAGTGCGGCAATGTCTCGGGGAGAATCGAGACCGATTTCTTTCTGTTTCTTCTTATGTCCGCCCCCATCATCGGCAAGCATCGTGCTCACGTACGAGTTGGGTAGATTCGAACTGAGTTTATTTGTTGGATCAGCGTCAGTGATCAGTGTCAGTTGATAAGTTAATGAAATGTTCGGTGATATGTTGGTTAAAGAGTTGATTGTTGGGTCAGTCAGTTGGATGTTTGAAAATATTTATCGGATGATTAAAAAATTGTAGATTGGTAAGTTAATTTGTTGGTTGGTTGTTTGCTAGGTTGTTTAGTTGATAAGCTGAATCAATGATTAGTCTTCTTATTGAATAATTTGTATTATACAGGGTGGGGCAAAAGTAACTATACACTTGTTGGAGGCCGATTTCTCAAAAGATTTATATCGAGTGTATATGATGTTATGAGCAATATATACGTTATTATACCTGAAAAATTTGATTCTAATGTCTATTTGACCGTATCTTGAGTTATTTTCAATTTTAAACAGGATTTTCAGTATTTTCATGGTTTTTCCTTTTTTAACGTCTTTAAATGACCTCATGGTTTAATCAAAATCCTCAATAGAGGATAAGAAGTGTAAAAAACGTTTCACTTGATGTATCTAAATGATAATCGAATGATTTTAACTTCAGAAAATCCCTATGGTTCAATTCGATACTGATAATATGGTAAGGCGCATGTTCAAGATGCCTGAACCAATTTTTGCGGTTTTTGGATTATTGACTAAACAGTTCCAGTTAAATGTTTTAATGGACCCTATGGTACTAAAATAAGTCAATAA